>JAWWES010000133.1:7711244-7723635 GCA_035583135.1 Lophotriccus pileatus | reverse complement strand
AGTCTATTAATTTCGGATTGGTAATTGCTTAGGGGGAGGAGTTTTGGGTCTCCCCTGTGGTTTGGTCTCAACAAAACGCTTGTGTCCCACTCAAACGGAGACACAAAGGTTGTAGGACACCATGAAATGCAAACAGATGACATGTTGGTAAAAAGAATGCAGAGTTGTTTATAGCCATGAGTTTCAAGAGTGATTTTGACAACCTGGAGGTGAGTTACTTAAATGGCGATGCAACATTTCTTCCACAGTTATTTGTACTTTGTTTTTGTGACCTCATAGGGGATGTATTAATCATGTTTCAGGTGTGCTCATTTTTTTATGGTATTTTCTGCTGTCAAATCTGTATCACAAAAACTTTTTATCCCCTTTTTTCACATAACACTTCAGATTTTCTTAAGAAAGAGACAAAAAAGCACAATACATATATTTTGTGATTTGGTTTGCAATGAAATAATCTGTTTCATTTTAGAATATTGTTATGAAGGAACACTTAGATCATCTCTAAACAAAAATTCCAAAGAGTCAGTTATACAGAAGCCATCAGGAGTTTGGAGCTATTAGCAGAAAAAAAAACAAAATACCTCTGATTTTGTTCCTCCTGCCTTCCTCTAGATAACCAATACACGATGATTTATTCAAAACTTAAAATTTTCCTAAGGATTCATGTTGGGAAGACATGTTGAGATTTGTCAGATGTTTCATTTGTGTGTGCAAAACATACTGTTTATAGGGTGACTGATGACTGGAAGATTAGTGTAAGAAAAGCTGAGTGTAAAATGCTGCCTTTAAAGTGGTGATTCACATGGTAATTTTTTTCATTTAAAAATTGATTCTGCACCTAAGATAAATGACAACAGTAATTTCTAAATCCCTCTTAACCTTATTGCTGAATTTGAAGGATAACAGTAAGTGCCTATCGACCAAAACTGATTAGTCACTACAAGTCTAGATATAGTGTGAACTGAACATGAAAAATCAGTCTTTGGTTATTACTAGACAAGGAAGTTCATATCATATTTGTGTAAAGACATTATATCCATTTTTTCATTCCATTGTATAGATTTAAGTGCATAGATTTAGGATTCTAAATCTGGATGGATGCAGGGCTAAGATTCTGCTCTCTAGGATTCTTCTTGAGAATGGAGAGCTTGTGATCATTTTGGTCTCATCATGGGATGCTGCTCCAATAATATTTCTAGGTTCAAAAAATTCCAAATATTTCATTTGTCATTAGCTATGTTAATTGTTTACATGTAAAAATCAGCTCCAAAAAGCAGGTGCATTAATTATGTGTGGAAATATGAGGTCTAGTCATGTTTTATTATGTGTAGAAGTATGATCTGCTGATTTTTTTTTTTAAAGTTGGCAGTAAATTGTGTTTTATATTAACTAGAATTATATTTCATATTAGCTAGAGCAAACAAAATCAAAGAGAATTCAGAGTTGTTCTTGTCCTCTCATGGGCACTGGCAGTGGGGCTAGAACACTGTTTTCACTGTAGTCTCTATTTCTGCCTCATGCCCCTTAGGGAAAATGCAGTCAGGGGTCATTTCCTTTTTTTTTTTTCTACTAGAAAATACTCTAACTGAACAGTTCAGGCAGTTTTAAGTCTCTTTCTAGTCCACTATTTTTAAAAAGTGTCTGTGTGTTGAGACACAAAATCATAGAATCATTAAGGTTGGCAGACACCTTCAAGGTCATCCAGTCCAGCTGTCCACCCAGCACTGCCCCTGCCACCCCTAAACCACTAAAGCACATCCCTCAGTGCCGGATTCAGACACTTCACGATCACAAAGTGCTGGTCAATACAGTCACGTTTAAATGCCATGTCTAAAACTCCCCAGAGGGTGGGCCTCTTTCTCTCTGGCACAATTGAATCCCTCCTTTTGTTTTGACAGTGAACGCAATGTTTTATTGTTGGAAATTTCTGGCTTTATGAGTTAGAGCACAGTCATAATTCATACATGATATGTGTTTACTAAAATGAACAACTGACTGGCTTTCTGGGATTTTTACCTACTTTGGAGTCTGAGCATCAATGAGTATAGAAAGCAAACAAATCCATAGTTAATAATAATTTCCATAAGTCTCCTCAAAAATAGTAAGCGGTGTATTTACATGCTAAAAAATGGTTTACGACAGACCATAAATGCCTCTGTTTTAATTCTTTTACGAAGAGAGCTTTGTAAAATGAACAAATTTATCTAAGCTGATGGATTATATTTCAGAAAATCAGCAATTCTCCTTGCCAGAAGTTACAAGCCAAATCTTTTTACCTAACATATTGTGCAACAATAAAACTTTAGAAATAAATTAGTGCTGTGTTATTACATGGTGGATAAAAGTAAAATAGAGGAAACTTTTAGGGGCATGCTAGGAATAAAAATCATACAGAATGAATAAACAACCAGAGATCTCTTACATGCTATAATATTTTTCATTCTAGGCCAGCTGAAATGGGTAATTCAGCTGAAGTACATGTTGCACATTCAAATTACAGTAACTACCAAGCTTGGATTCTTATTTATTAATATTAACCAATTTAAAAATATAGTCCAACTAAGGAGGATACAGGGGTAAAATCTATCTACTGCCACTTTTCCAAGACCTTCTGCAGTATGGTTGGTACTTTAGGTAACTCAGGTTTGAAATAAAGCAGTAATTTGGCCTTAATTTGTAGTTTTCTTTCACTTTGACATCATTCTGAATTTTTTAAGGCCTCTCAAATCCAATGTAATAAGGTGTTTCATTCTAAGATATAATTGCTGGGTATGGAAAAGGTATGAATCATTTTCTTTTAATATTTTAGGGGTTTTGCTAATGTGGAAAAAGCAAATGTTGCCATGATGTGTTAAATAGTAGAAATTATATTTGTTTGAACCCAAGGGAGAGGATTATCTACTGAGGCATCTGTGAGGTTGGCCACTGTGATAGAAGGGTTTTAGTAATATATTTAAGTAGTCAGTGTGACCCTACAGGACTTCAACAAACTTTTTGTCAGGCATCCTGATTTTGGAAATGAGAAAATAAATGGGAAATAATTGGTATTTGTCCATAACAATGTATCGTAAATTTCACCATGTATATTTTCGCAAAAGGTAAATTAGGCCATTTCTTTTATGAATTGCATGTTTTACGACTCATCCTTTGGTCCTTTCCATCTGTTGCCCGTCTTACTCCGAAGAAACTAAGGGATAATCCTTAATGAGTTTCTAATTTCTAAAATTACATTGATTTGATTGATAAAAATTATCTTCCTTCTAAATGAAAGCTTTGACTTTTCAGGAGAACTGTTATGTGATTGGTCAAGGCAAAAGTGAGATGAGATAATTAAGACACCTAATTTCAATCTAATAAAAAAGGCAAGGATTTAAGACAATAGTACACAAAATTCATCATCTGTCACAACTTTTTTTCTTTCCCTCCCCTCTTTAATTCTTCTTTTTTCTTTTTAGGGATACTCAGTTATTTATACTGTGTTTCATTTTTCATCCAATTAATAATAAAAGTAGTTTAATTGCTCCAGTAATTTCTTGCTCCAATACCTTTCACAGTTTTCCTGGATACACTGAATCCTAAACTAAAGTTTAGAGATTAAAACATATCTTTAATTTGTGTTGTTTTGTGTTACACATTGATAGCAACTTGACCAGATTGCTTTACTCTTTCTTACATTTATTTCTTTTAATAAATTTCTAGGCATTCTCTGCAACTTTTTCCCCTCTTCCCTTTTTTCTTTCTGAAAATTCCTAATTATAATTAGAATGCTATGATTTTATCAGGTAGTTTTATTCCAGAATGGATCAATGTTTGTCTTCCTCTGGAAAAAAATGTCTTTTGATGTGTCTAATATTGTGTCCTTGAGAAAGTTAATGTTGGAGATATAAGAATATGCACAGTTACTATTGTCTTATTTATGGAGAATCTTGCTGAAACACCTTTTGGGAAAACCTCTCTAAATGAAATCCAGACTTAATAATTTCTGACTTCCTGAAGTCCAGTGTTTTTTTTAAGAAATCTCCAGTAGTTCTATGCCTTGTTGACATGAGAGTGGAGTTATTTTTCACCATTTAACCACAAAACCAGGAGTTAAACCCCACTCTTTCTAGTGGGATGGAGGGCTACACAATGAAGAAAATGGCTCTGTGAAAGCTATATACACTTACATAAAAAATGTAAATAGATGAACAAAAATTAAACTCTCAACTGAATAATCTAGAAGAACCATCTTATACTATAAGTTTTATATTATTCCGTTCACTTTTCAAGCCATTTGAATTTTTTGAAGTACTTATTGTTGGTATAACACTAACTTTTAAAAATAAAAATTATTTGTGTGCCAGAGCCACAAGCTTTCCAATGATTTCTGAATCAAGTCCAAGAGTTAATCCAAACTTTAATATTTCTAATTAATTAGTCTCGGCTACAGCAACAGCAACCTGCAAAGGATGAGATTGCTGTGGGGTTCAGCTGCATGCAAACAAATCCATTTTTATGCCAAGAGTATCCTTAAAGCTGGTGTCTGAAAGTTACTAATGCTTTAAATTGTGTCTAAGTAGAAATCATTCTAAAAGAACTATTTAATTCTCCAAGTAAACACAAACCTCAAACCATGCTTAAGAAGAAGAAGAACTACCTCAGAACACTCACTGTTTTACAAAAGCCCATTTTCAGTCATTTTTTGACAGTTATTTTAATAGAACTTTGAGTCAAAATGGTCAGTGTACTGGGTGCAAAATGCAGTGGAGCTCTACCTACTCAAAAAGCTTCTGTTTACCTTTCTATGCTAGAGCAGCAAATGATGGTGATGAACTGGTAAAGTTAATCCATAGAAAGACTGGTTGTGTTTGAATGCAGCACAGCTGAAGAGAGAGCACTTGCCAGTGCCTCCTCCCACAACTTAAAAATCTTCCAGGCTCTTATCATAGGTTTACTTGTTCTAAAAAAGCAAGCAGGGAATCCCCTGCATCACTGTAAAAGAAAGATGTTGAACAAGGGAGGGAGAAGGGGTTTGCCTAGAGTGATTGACCCCCACAAAAGAACTAACCAGCAGATCCAATTCCAAGCTGATGGCCCTCCAAAGGCTGTGATAAGGTGTGAGGAGTTTTTTTTCTTCTCTCCTCAGAAACAGGAGGCACTTCACTTTTGCCTTAACTCAGGCCAGGTGTGTGTTGGAGGGGTCCAAGATTCACTTTCTTTTTTGGCCTGGTCACCTGTCTGTTTTCTGGCCCTGATTTGACTCTCTTTTCCTGCGCCCTGTTCTGTCCCTAGCCCAGATGTGCTCGGAAAAGGCAGGAAAGTATTGAACTTTTGGAGGGGACTTCGTGTACAGAATTATTGTTTAGCTGTTGTTGTGTTCTTTAGTTATTTTGCCAATACGCATCTATCCTTTAATAAAGGGCTGTTACCTTTTCTTTCTCTGCACTTCCTCCATTGGAGCCTCTTAATTTTTTTCAATACTTTCTGCCTTTTGGCGCAGCTCTCACCGTGATCAGCAGGAGGCGCTGTTGGCTCTCTGGAGGAGCAGAGCCTGCAGTTGCCCTGCGGTGGTCGGCAGGGGGGTGCTGTTGGGCTCTGGCAGTTGCTGGGTGGGAGCCCCAGGTCACGGTAGAAGCCAAAAATGCAGATCTTATCCTCCCCTCACCCCCCCTCCCCCCAGCTGAGAAGGGGAAGGGGAAAAGGGAAAAAAAAGGAAAAAAAATAAGGCTCTTTCCCACAGACTTACGCTGTTGGTGGCTGGCTCTGGCCAGGACTCCCCCAAAGGTTCTTTTGAAGAAGGTTCAAGCCTCTCAGATGAAATCTGAACAAGTTCAGGCTGGGGGCAGAATAGGGCACAGGAGAACAGAGGCGAACCAGAGCCAGAAGCAGCTGGATGACCCGGCCAAAACCAAAATGAACTACTGAATCTCTCAACATACACCCCCTCCCTGAATCAGGGCAAAAGTGAAGTGCCTGCTGTTTCCCGAGAAAAGGAAAGAAAAACTTACTTCTCCACCACAGTCTTCTGAGGGCCATCAGTCTCAAATGCAGACTGTGGCCAGTTCTTTTGCCTGTGTCAATCATCCCAGGCAAAAAAAACCAACCTCCCCCTCCCAAATTCAACATCCCTCTTTCATAGTGATGTAGGGGAAAGAAAAAAAATTCCCATGTGGTTTTTTAGAATAAGTTAACTTATGACAGTTCCGTTTACAGAGTATCCTTATGTATTATTATATTGAAGAGAAGACGAACCAAATCTGAAAATGTCAAAGGCTGTTAATGATGGAATTTGCAGGATTTCACCATATGCATGTAGGATTAGAAAAGAGATTCAGGCATGCTTCACAACACTGAGAAAATGAAAATATTTGTCAAAATAAAATGTTTGTCAAGTGCATTAGTGGTTACTCTAAAACCAGTTAAAAATGTCAAAATTTTAAAAATGTTAGAAGTTAAAATGATTTGTTTATTTAAAAATAAATAAAAGGGAAGTGATCTTTATGAACTACGTCTGGACACTGCAGGAATTGTATTATAAAGATATTCTAAACACAATTTACAGTGCAATGCAATCAATTGGATCTGTGCACTGACTTTAGTGGATATTTTATAGAGTTTTTTTTCTCAATGAAGCAGCAGAAATTTGTCATGGCAGCTAAGAACCAAAATAGAAGATCATTATAATAAAACCATTTAAAAGAAAAAAAAAAGTCATTGCTGATTTATTCAGATTCTCTATGAGCAACTAAAATTTTCTTCAGTGACTATCTGATAAATGTATAAAACCATTAAGCTAATAAAATTCCTACATAATAAATGCAGAATAATAATTACAGCCAGATGCATTAAATTAATTTATTAAATTGATTAAATCTCTTCTGAATCAATTTATGTTATAATGACTACAGTCACGTGATTAACGTCTCTTAAAACAATATTTTATCAAACTATCTGCAGTAGAGCCAGGCAAATGTTTCATCTTTAATTTTATTCTGAAAACTTATGACAAAGAGGAATTCTTCACATGGCTCATTTGTTCTCTGTGCTTTTGAGTCCGATCTTCAGTACCTTTTTTACTGCCACACTTTCCCAAGTCCCTGCTGTCCTGGTGTGCCTGAATGCAGAGGCAGTGGAGATGAGTGATGTACTGGATAATGCTGTGTCTTATCACCATGGGCTTTCAGCATGACAGATATTTTTAAGGGCATGCTGGCCCAAAAGAAGGTACTGGCAAATTCCTCCTGGATTCCAACAGGGCCAAAAAACAGCTTAGCAATTTTTTCTGCCAGGTAGGAGTCTTTTGCATCACCCATGACTGATGGCAAAGGAACTCAGTTTTGGCTGAGAGTCTGGCCACATATTTATATTAATGCAGCAACACTTTTATATTAATGCAGTAACACTTTTCACTTTTCAGTTTTAGGAAATAAACTGTTATATTAGTTAATATTTTCTTTAATCTTCTGCAATGAAAGAATTGTAGGAGGGGTAACTAAACAGGTGTATAGGAGAGGAATTCTTTAAAAGTATGATATTGGCAAACTTTCTTTGTCTGAGATTTTTTCGTTCAATAATGTTTATTTGAAATTTTTTTTCTCACGTCATCAAGAACCTTGATTTTTCTCTTGTGACTGTTGAGAAATGTTTGTTTCTCTCAAGAATGAATGCTTAGATACATTTTAGAGTGTACTCATGCAACTGTATAAATGAGTATGTCAGGATGTGGATTAAAAGATCTCCCTTTAGCCAAGGCAAAGAAGGCATGTGAGATCAACTTCATATAGAGGTATGTAATCTAAGCTGATGTTTCATGATAAGCTTACATCCTCAGCTAATGTGTAAGATAGTGCGCTATGAACCATTTGCAACATGGCAGTACTGATCCTTTAATGCAGCAAACACCTCCTTTTTTTTCTAGTTTAGAGGAATGCAGGATGCTCTGAATCATCTAGTCCCATCTCCTGCAAGTCCTTCTGTCATAACTTTGCTTGATCTAAAAAAACAAAGCGGGGGGATTTTTTTTTCTTTCTTCTGCATCCCTGTAAAAGAAAGATATTGAATGGAGCAGGGTAGTTTTCCTTGGGTGATTCACCCACACAAAAGAACTAGCCAACAGACCCACATTCCAAGCTGATGGCCCTCCCAAGACTGTGGGAAGGGGTGATGAGTTCTGGTTTTCTTCTCTCCTTGGAAATGGGAGGCACTCCACTTTTGCCCTGACTCAGGGAGGGTGTATGTGTCGAAAGTCTCGCTTTGGTTTTCAGCTGGATTATCAGTGCTTCTGGGCCCGGTTCACCTCCATTCTCCTGCACCCTGTTCTGTCCCCAGCTCAGACTTGTTCAGATTTCCTTGGAGAGACTTGACCCTTCTGCGAAGGAACCACCCCAGAGCAACTGCAGGCTCTGCTCCTCCAGTGGTCCAACAGCACCCCCTGCTGATCGTGGTTAGAATTGCACCAAAAGGCTGAACTGGGGTTTTTTTGGAGGGAACCTTGGGTGCGGGATTGTTGTTTAATTGTTTTGTGTTCTTTTGTTGTTCTGCCAATACACATACATTCTTTAATAAAGGGCTGTTATCTTTTCTTTCTCCATACTTCCTCAATTAGAGCCTCTTAATTTCAGATTTACAATTGCTTAAAGGGAAGAGCTTGGTCTTCCTCGTAACTCATCCTCCTTAGCAAAACACTTCAGTCTCATTAAACTGAGACACCTTCCTGTATTCTTTCCTTCTTATTTCATGTGTCCCCACATACTTGTGTAAAAGGTCTTATTTTGCTTATGGGCCAATTGCTAAATTTGATTATAGACAAATCTGGGCTCCTGATGTGTACAGACCAACAGAAATGTTTCCTTACCTCCCCTCTGAGTGTGTCCTTACTGTCAGAGATGGCATCCTTGCATGTTGCACTTGTGCTGCCAGCTCCACATAGTCTCTTTCATGGTGGTAACCAGTTAAAGTATATTGCATGAAGACGGGAATTAATCAAGATATTTGATCAATATTTACTCTGACACCCGCTTTTATTCTTGAATCTATTAGGAGATGTTCAGCAATGTCAAAGTTGAGTTTCAGTCTCGTGTTAAATGTATTGAGCCCTCTTCATTCAAGGTATCTTCAGGGATTCGTAAAGCTGTAAAATCAAGGCAAATTTCTAAGCAAGGGTTTCTCCAAATTCTTCCATAGGTATGTCAATATGTACTTAGATTATACTGGCTGGAAGAATTGCACTCAATGGTCTTTTTTCAGACTCCCAGAAGAAAGGGAGTTTTATTTAGCAAAAGCTCTAGAAATGCTTAACTGAGCCCTGCTTGCCAAGTTGTTTTATCCACTCAAGTAGAGCAACTGAGCACATATAGAAATTCCAAGGCTCTTACAAGAGAAAGGACAGCAGAGGCAATAAGTGATCATTTGTGGAGAGCTGACGTGGTATTCTTTAATATACATAAGAGCCATGCATGACTATTCTGAGAGACCTTTCTGTAAATCTCTGTTTGTTTGTCATGAAGGGAAAAGAAATGCCAAATAACATCCACAGCAGGTAGGAGCAAATCTGATAATGAGAAATGCCAATATAAAAATTGCATGGCTTCTGTTGAATTTCTACTGTGTATGATATTAAAAGTAATTTACTCACATTTTTCATTACATAATGATAATGATTTTATTTGCAGGCTATAATTAATACATGATGGGAAGGTTCCTGTGGTTAAAATGCATTATAAGCTATCAGAGATAGAAACAAACACAGCATGAGTTTCACTTTCCTGGATTTTTTCGTTGTTTTTTCTATGTCCAAGTAGAGATTCTGCTGTTTAGCTACATTTTTTAGTGTTTCAAAATTGCCATGGCTGGTAATACTGCAGCGAGAAACAGCATTTTTCACAAGCACAAAGCATATGACTTGTATGAGAGTGTAAACATTTTTTGGAGTCTTTTGAAACAAGCTACTGTAAACAGAGGAATACTCATGCAGAAGCAGAAGGATACTCTATAAAAGTGTAATTAGAATAAAATTCCATTCTTCTTGTACTAACAGATACGTTTCATTAAGTGTTATCTTTTACCATCACTTTGTGAGGAAGCTGCGTGCACACTAAAAGTATTGGTTCCTAAGGTAATTTTTATTTGCTACTGGCATTTGATTTATTTGACATATTTGAACATGTTGTTCTTTGATAGTAACATTTTAATTTACCATCCTTTACTTATCATTTGGTAAAAGTACCTTGGCTGGCTGTTTCTTTATGAGTGAGTCAGGCAGGTTACCTTTTGCTCCTCTTCATGTCTTAGTGCTGCACATGGATTTCTGTCAGTATGTTTGCTTCTCACTTTACTGACTGTCAGAAATAATCAGCTCACTGCCGCCCATTTATTCAGGTGCAAATACAAGCTGCACTTTGCCATGTGAATACCAAGGGATGAATCTAAGAGCCTTAGACCTTTCAAGTAAAGTAGTGTAAACAGAGCAAGATGCATACAGATGCACAAGCAACTGTTGTGTTCAATCAGAACCTGCTTCACTAATTCACAATTCTGGCAGACATTCCTGTAAGTATTCAGAAGAAAATCCCATAGACACAATTGGCTTTGTTACCAAGTGAGTGAAAACAATACAAACACATAAAATAGTTATTAAACTTTTAGTAACACATAAATGATGGTAGTGTAACATTTTTCTAAAGAGATATAAAAAACTGGTCCTCAACTTCACATATTGTTTTGAATAAGGGATGTACACTGCCTGGCTACTCGAGTGTCTGTAGATTTCTTTAGCATTGCTTAAGGTCAAAGGCAAACTGCTCACTGCTCATGTCAATACACTTATTAGTCCTGAGACACTTATAAGTCCTGAGATGTTTTCATTCTGAGAATGTTGCAGAGCCTGACAGAATCAGAATCCCTATTTTACTGACAAGGATATGTAAAGGGAGATTAAGGCTTCAGTCCTGCCCCTTTGGGAGGTACTGTCATCAGGCCAGAAAGTTTCTTGGTTGAGCATCAAAAGAGGAACTACATAGGAGTAGCTCAAGTAAATCATCCTGCTTATGTACCTTTTCAAGATCATTCTTATGTTCTTAATATAAAAACATAGAGGAGCCCTACTACTTTCGTTAGTGATAGTAACAAACAAAACCACAACAGTATTAGTAAGGATAAATGGCCATAATTAATACTGATCTACTATGAATTAACCGGTGCAATTGTAGAATTGAATTTAGAATTTTAATTGAGTCAGTATTTTAATCAATTAATGATTCTGTTGAACTCAATTTTTGTTCTCCTTCTAGGTCAGCTTCCTATCTATTAGGACTCTATGTGCATATGCCTTCTTGTGTTGGACTCTTCTGTTCAAGAAACTAGATGATCTTTCATATGTTTCTTTGAAAAAGAATCGCTCTGCAACCCCGGTTTTGAATTTCTTGCATGAGAGACGCAAAAGGTATGTGGATAGATATGAGTATGGTTTGGGTATGAGAGCTCAGTTTAAGTCTAAATATATTCAAAGAAATGTTGTAATGGTTCTGTCAATAAACAAAAATATTTCAGCTGGTTTTATAGTAAATGATTTTTTGGAAATCTCATATATCTCTGAGCTACTTGAAAAAAAAAACAGAAATGT
Source organism: Lophotriccus pileatus (assembly GCA_035583135.1). Taxonomy (NCBI): domain Eukaryota; kingdom Metazoa; phylum Chordata; class Aves; order Passeriformes; family Tyrannidae; genus Lophotriccus; species Lophotriccus pileatus. Next base: position 7,712,036 of record JAWWES010000133.1, on the reverse strand, counting down.
AAGTAGACAATGAGTCTACTTAAATATATAGAACTTAAAATGTATCACGAAGTTTTGCATCCATCTTCTTCTCATGCTCTCTCTCTTTTCCTATAGCCTGTCATTTTTCTGCCTAATACTGCTGAGCCCTTTGGCCAAGAATTCCTTTCCTACAACCTAAGGGTTTTTTTTGACCTCACCTTTTTTTGCTGACAGAAGATTTTAAGTGTTTTAGATACAGCCTCCAAGGCAGGAAAGGTGAAAAGAAGGTAACTGGCACTAGAATTGTGCATATTTCTGACTGAAATTTTGTGATTTATAATGAATACATAAGGAAAACTTCCTTAACTTTTCTTCAACACAGTTCTGAAGACTGTACAGGTATAAAGAAATTACTCTTGCTTAATATTCTTTTACAAGCTTGATTCTATAATTTTAAAAATTAAAAATTGATTCACCCCTCCTCTTCTCTCTCTACGTGAAGACTAAAAGTGCAGTTGTTTTGACATAGTTTGAAACTAGTCATTATCCTCCTCATCAGAGTACAGTGAGACATGGATTTTAAGATGTATGAAAGTGCTTTGAGCATTGGATGCCTTTTTTTAAGGCATTGTGTCCATAGTTTTCTACCAAAGTGACTGTTGAAGAATTAGCCAAAAATTGACCATTTTCTAGAGATATCTTCCTCCTCCCTGGGTAATGAAGCCTCTTGGTATATTCTAGACTTAGCACAATATGCCGGTACCTTTGGATCAGTATTGCCAGCATTTCCTCTGGATGCTTTAGCACATGTCAGAGCTGTTGGACAAGTCT
>JAWWES010000133.1:7669760-7698157 GCA_035583135.1 Lophotriccus pileatus | reverse complement strand
AAATCTGTCACAAATTTTGCTTTCTTGATTACTCATAAGAAATGAATAAAACAGTTTAGAGATTCCACAGAAGTGAATACATTGCCTTTATTTGAGTAACTATAAATATGTTTTTATTATATTTGCCATCTTGCAATTCTTAGAACTCATAGATGAACTTATATAATGGCTACTGCAGATTATAGAGTGTGAATGATTAAAATGCTTAGATGTTTTGCAAACATGATATTAGCAAACACAGCTAATCTTTACTCAAAGTAAAACTTGATTTTCTGGAATGTTAGTTATTTGTCTGAACCCTAGCTGGAATTTACAGACTATAATTTTCCTCTTAAATGATTTGTTTGTGCTCAGTATTAACAGGTTATTAGGAGCCTGTGTCAGCTTCCACGACAAGTTAAAGCACAAACTTGCACTCTGGCAAAGGTATGCCATACTGATAACCTGCATGTTTGTGTTCACATTGCTAGATTTGAGTGCAGTGATATCTCCTTGTGGGCAAGGCTGTGATATTGTTTCCCTGCACAGAACAAGAGATAAATCCTGGTTCCCCTCTAGAGTTTGCACTGATTGCATGCTTGTGTGTGAATGGTTGTTGAGTATAAACTTGAGAGAATGTCAAATATTTAACTCAAAGGGTAGAAATAATTGAGTCCATATCATTGCCATCTTAATTTTGGGTATCTGGAGTCTTTAAAATTAAGCTAAACCCCATGACATGCATCTTGACTGTAGCTGTAATCTAAAGCTTGATTCTTCCTCTCAGTTTCATCACCCAAAGACATGACTGCTATCTTGGTGTTCGTATTTTGTCTGGCAAGGTCTCACTACTTGTAGAGAGCATAGATCACTGAATTCATCTGTTCAGAGGGGCATCTGGCACCACTCCTGATGTGCAAGGTGAGGGAAAAGAGGCACCAGAAAATACATTCATGAAAGCAAGGAAGATAAATTTTTGTGCTGCCTGAGCTGCTCAGTATCCTAATGATGCTTAAAATATGGGTGTAACATTTGCTGGAATCCAAGATCTTGTGCTTCAAAAGATTCTGGCAAGTCCTTTACTCTTTAAAGAGCAGTGACTACGTGGGATGGACATGAAAAGGGTAATACTAGCTAAAAGTAGTTCCTGATCAGCATTTCTTAAAACTGAAGTTTCCTACTTGGTCGGCTAATAAAATACCAGTCATGTCCTGAAATAATTAAATGTTTTATTAGCCAAGGCTCAGCAGAATTTCCTCAGTGCTATTAAAAATATTTATAAAATTAATTTGAAGGGCATTGTGGCCAATTAATGTTATCACTTCTGACATAGCATCAGTAAACCATACTACAATCTAATGTTACCTAGCAAAAAGTATCAGCTAACGTCAGGACTAGAGAATTTCCTCTTAGCAGGATTTGAAGTAGTTAGTGTGAGTTGACATTGGAGAATAAGAAAAGGACAGCTTATTCTAGAAATGTGTGGTTCTTTTTTTTCTCTATGTATTAACATGTGTTAAATAGGAAGAGGAAAAAAAATCTATTAAACATAGCAAGGAGGAGCATATAAAAGAACTAATTATATTAGTTAGATGACCAAGGACATTCTAAAAAAGTGTTAAATGGAAATTTATGCATATTTACTGAGCTTTACTTCCCCAAAATTTCATGGTATTATGCTCCTTATACTATAACAAATTTCTTACCTTGCAGATTTTCTACATAATTTCCACGCATTGTATGTGACTATACCTCAGAAAAATAATACAGAGTGGAAAATAGGGTTTTATGGGAAAGCAGATGCTGGACCAGAAAACCTTTTCCCCCCCTTCTTTTTAGCTATTTTGTTTAGTTTTCCTCTTTGTCTTCCAAAGAGGAAAAGTTTTCTGCCTCATCCTCAGAATCTTCACCTCTGGCTCCACAGGGATGTCCCATTCCAGAATACTAAATCAGCACAAAATGAGTCACTTCTTGTCGTTACTGTGTTGGGGAAATTTCTGCTATGCATAGGCACCAAAGCAACCTGGGACAGGGCAGGGGACTTGCCTGATAGAGGGGAAGAAGCTCACAGTGGTCAGGGGGAGGTTTCAGCGTGGAGAGCTGTGTCCTCAGTCTTCAAACTGAGAGAACATCTGAACACCTCTCTAGAGACTTCTTAATCAGGACAGAAATGTTACAGAGATTATGCTGGAGATAATTTACCTTCTGGAATGACTTTGGGCTTAATTTTGCTGCAGCTATTGATGTAGAATGTCTTTTCCCAGGAGGGGAATATTTCACTTCAGCAGGATTATTGGTTTGAAGGAGTGTTGCTTCACACAAGTGGTCCTGTTTCAATAAACTGTGTTTGACAGTGAAGGCTGCAGCATTCTCCTGTGCTTCCTGAGACTACACAAGGATAGATGTGTCTGGGCTATTTCCAGTTCTTCCTGTCAGATTAATTTCAAGGAGTCAGGAGCATTAACAACTCCTTTGCTTGAAGAGCATTGGCAAGGATTTTTCTCTCTCTCTTCCATGCCTTTAATCACTGCCTAGGCCCTGGGAGAGGACTGTAGACCACTAATGCTGCACTGATATACCAAACCAGTGGTCCTGAAGTACCTGTTCAGCAGAGAGGAGGGGATAAGGCATACTGGGTAAGGAAGCCTTCAGCCATGTTCCCACACTCTGCACTACCTGCAGGGAAGTGATACTTTGACCCAGATTAGGGACTTGGATGGAGGTGTGTAAGGAGGGCAATTAAAAGAGGCAACAGAGCTCTGAATCTGACTTCATGCTCCATGAGTGGGACATGAAGCTCTTAAGCATAGGAATTAATCAGTTTCTAAGACTAAATGGAAACAAACAAACAAAAAAAAACTGTTGACTGCACATCAGTGTACTTGCCTCTTCACTTGGAGATTATAATCCTGCCAAAAACTCATCCAAAAAACACAATTTGGACTCTCTCATGTTATGTGCAGGCTTGTATGTCAACTGACCAAGACCAGTTGTCATGCTGTCACCTGTACTGTGGAAGAGGTTTTATTGAAATTAGGTCCATGCATATTAACCAAAACTGGACAATTCCTTCTGTATGTATTTAACAGTCAGCAATTCTCCTTTATGTCATGTTATATTAATTACCAACTATTTTGAAAGCGCTTTTGTTTCGTGCAAAGCTGTTTTGCTGACTCCCTCCTATCCAAAGTGTTCCTATGCTGACAGCATCTTGTTCTCTTAAACGAATTTCTTGTAAAAAGAAATTTTTCTGTTTCAAAATTTTTGGGTGGCTATAACTGTAAGTCATTTATGTTCCCCATTACAAATTCAATTATTTGATTTGCCATAATTTCTCTCTGTAATATTTGGCTCTTTTATATACTGTACAATGTCATTGTCAAGTTTTAACATAACTATAAGAAGATTATCATGTTCTAAAGCTATTTATTTGGAGATGTTGCTTTTTAAGGGATTTAATATATCAATATAACCCTGAAAAACCTCCTAGAACAATTTGCATATTTTCACACTTTATATTTAGCCCAGCTTCTCATTAACAGGCTCTGTTGATTTCATATATTGCCAATAAATTACTTGTCCATAAGAACAATAGAATGAAAATATTTGCAACAAAAAGAAAAAGATGGAAAATTAAAGTAATAGTCATAATCCACACAGTTGTGGATAAACTGGTATCATAAGCAAACAAGAAAGAGAGGCAGGGCGTGAATTTTTCTTTCTTTTCATGGTATACCAAAGTGGCTAAACTGGTACAAAAATTAAAAAGTGGATGTTGGAGGTTTTTTGGCCTTGAAAAATTCTGTTACTGGCCAGTCATCATATCCAATTTTCCCTGGCTGATGGAATCTGACAAGATCTCAGCCTACGGGAATATGTCTGCAGGCCAGTAATTTTTTTTTGTTCTTGTCAGGCATACTCAAAAGGGTAAGGCCATCTGCTTTCCAGCAATTAGATACTCCCCTTTCAATTGTAATATACTGTGAGTCCGATAATTTATTCATCCCAGGGTAAATGTATACACTAGCAGTATGGTGGAAATGAAGAGAACTAAGCCTGACAGAGGAATAAATAGCTCTGCTGTTCCTCAGCCTCACAGGTCCTCAGCATCTCACCCACACTGTCCCCCTGGATGAGCATGCCTTTCCATCCCTTTCCTCCTGCTTTGGTACATGAAAGAAAGCTATCAGTGCCCAATCACTGGAAGATCTCTGAAGGGCTGTGATTATTTGGTTTAAATGTTTTCAATGGTCCAGAAGACCTAGACTGATTGTTGGATTTGGGGTGATAACACAACTGGTAGCAGTGCAAAGAATATTGAGCAGAATCCACCACAACTGGTGTGCAAGAGAGTAGAGTATCAAAGAAACCAAAGCAGAAACGTGGACTAAAAAAAGAGACTCTTGTAATGAACAGTGTTACCCAGCAAATAAAACTTCTTGCTAGCAAAAAGCCACAGACTTTGCATTAAACAAAGGCAGGGTCTTAAGATGCTATGTGGCTGTGCCCTCTCCTGCAGGTGCTGGTGAGGTGCCCCTCAGGCAGGAGCAGCCTGGTGGGTGCCCAGGGGAGAGAAAGATGCTGGTGCACATTGCAGACCTACCCATGGCACTGTGAGAAGGAAACAGAGATGAATCTATGCCAGCAATTTTCTCATGTAGAAACCCTCATCATCCTGGAGGAAGGCTGGTGATACCAATCTTGAGGCCAGGAGGGCATATGGAAGGTGAACTTGACAGCAGCCATAGGTGGTAGTTAGTAGGTTTTCTCATATAATAATTTACATTATCATTAATGAGGCTTTTTTTATCAATCAGGGTGTGAGGTGTTAATAGTATGGACTAATAATTAGCACTTGCTGTATTTTCATTAGACTGCTAAAACGTGAATCAGGGAAATAGCAAGTTCTTCGTTCCATGTCTATGGTATGTTCCCTTTTTCCCATAATGAGGTTTTGAGTGCAAGCAGCAGAAGAACTTCCTGCTTTGCTGGGAGTTAATTCCATGTGAGAATGAAAGACTTGACTTTGAACAACCTAGTGCAGAAATAGCCACATTTAAAGATCCCAGGCTATCAACAGACTAAGGAAAAAAAATCTTGTGGGTATTAATGAAGCCTCTGGAAATCTAAATCTGTCCTCTTAACTGTATTTCTATATAAATGGTCATTATAGAATCATTAAGGAGTGAGAGGTCAATTAAATATTTCTCTGGAGGAAAAGTCTGATTCCAAGCTCTTTTGGGATTTGGACAAATTCTGATACAAATCTGATCTGACAGTATACATTTTAATAGTAAAATAAAAGAAAATCTGACAGTATCTGATATCTGACAATACACTTTTTAATGGTAAAATAAAAGAAAATATCATAGCTGATCTGCTTTGAATGTCAGAGACTGAGAAAAGTTTATCCCACTTAAATTAAAAATGCAAGAATTTTGTCTTGTATTTAAAAATTTGTCCAAAGTAATAGTGTGTAGCTTTTATGAACACACATTGATCAAATTTCATTTGTTGGAACTGATTTTAGAAGATATGTATCCAAGATATAGATGCAACTTTTTCTAGAAATAAGTCATCAGTTATCATTCAAATGCACATGGTAGGAGAGATATTTGAGAAGTGAGTTCAGGAACTAAAAATATCACAAAGCATGGATCAAAATTAAGATGAGTTCCAACAGAGCAGGTCCTAGAAATTAGAGTGCTCTGGGGAGAAATTAGCAATACTTGGTCATCACAGAAGTCAATATGCTAGACCCTGTTCTTGTGTAGATTAGCATCGAGATCAGTAAAACTCTTAGTTTGTCACAGTAGTGACAAACACAAGCTTAGTTTGGTGGTGTTAAATTAAGGTAGTATTTGTGACAATGCTTTGTAGAGTTCTGCCTCTTGGAAACACGTATCTGGTCAGAAGGGGGTTGTGTGTGGTAGAAATGCATCATGAAACACTGAGTGTGAAATAGAGGAGACTAACAGTGAAGATGACACAGCTATAGCTGTACACACTTGATCTGGAAGTACTTCAGTAGCATATCAGCCCATTAACAAACTGAACCTTTAAGAGAGGAGAGTGTATGGAGCCTTAATGCAGCATTTTCCATCTGCTAAGATGTTAGATGTTGACATTAATTCCATAGGCTCGTGATTTAACACTGCCTCACACCTGATGTTTTGTACTCACCCCCGGCAACCATCAATTGCAGTGGAGACTGGAATTTGTCTTGCTTTAGGTGGAACAAAGTGATATTTACAGAAATATTAAATAGTAGAACAGATTGCAAAACCCCAGGCTAGACATCACGAGGAGCTTCAGAGACATCTTCAGGGCAATTTTTTTCTACTTCGCTTCATAAGTAGGATCAGTTAAACACCTATTCTTTATGAACAAACATTGCTTTATATAAACCCATCGGCAGGAGATATTTTCTTACCTACAAAAGGAAGTTAAAACCTGATAGAATTGTGATGTATATTACCTCTACCTTAATGGAAATGTGAGGATTTGATTTCATTTTACAGAAGGAACTTGCTTTCCACAAATTCTTTGAAAATACACTTTTTTTTCCTTAAAAAAACCCCTTCAGTCTAACTGAATTGAGGTTACAACCCTAAACTGTTTCCTAACACTAATCTCACATATTACCAGGGTGATAATAACTTTCTTCAGCTGAGAGTGATGTAAAGCGAACAGCGAGTAAGATTGCTGATCTTTCAGTTTTGTTCTTTTAGTCACCTTTTCTGAACATATATGCCATTAAATCTTTAGCCTAGGAAGCAGAAAAAGTATTTATCAGCTCAAACCAGAATTTCCCAGAGAAAAAAACTAAGGAAAAAAACAGGTTTCTGGTTTATCAAAAAGGGAGCAAACTCGTAAGATCTACCTTGTCTGCATTTCAATATATTCATGTAGTATTTCAAAATATATGTATATATATATATATATATGTATATACATCCTTCTCTCTCAAGTCCTAATAAGAAATAATTTTTAAATTTCATATGGTTATAAATTTTTCAGCTTACATTTGTGTTTTGCAATTAACAAGCTGTTAAATGAAGCCCAAATTCAAGTAAGCTTTGGCAAAGCCATTATTTGTTTATTATTTATTTTAATGTGTGATTATTTTTATGAAAAAAGTCATGGTTTTGATTAGTTATTTATACATCTCAAATACAATGGTTCAGACTTAAGTTTAAAATCAATATTTGTCATTGTTTATAGTACTCTCCATGTTTTTTCAGAAAAGGTGAGAGCCAGAGACCTGCCCCATCACAGAAAAGCCAGTGTTCACACCAGTGGAACTGCACGCTTTTATTAACATACAGAAGCTTCATGTCTTTGTAAATGTGAGAGTTAGGGCATTTCCCAAAGGAAATCCAAGCTATTGACAGCTTAACTTGAAATGTCAGCTATCAGTAACTAAACAAATAAAAAGTGTCTTAAATGCTGCATAAACAGATGTCATATCAGTTGACTCTGTTTGCATGTTATACAATTCTGTCATCAAAATATTTTGATGCATTTATTTTTCATGCTTGGAAAATCATAAGTCTATTCGGCATATTCCAGTGCTGGCTTTCAAAAAATTATATAGGTACCATCATACTGCTAAATGGTTGTGTGTTTATACCTGTATAATATTATATAACTGTAGTAATTGTTGTTATTTATAAACTAATTTTGTTGATTTTCTATGGTGAATGTCACAAAACAAATTTTTAAATTGTATCTTATTCAAAAAACAAGTACAAGTTTGAGATTAACATCTGAACCCACTTATATTTATTAATTTAAAATGTCTAAGCTCCAGCATTTGTATCACACTTGCTGGAAATAACAATTAAGTGTATGAGATGTGTCAGTGTACATTGATTTACTTCATTGTTTCACATTAACTTAGTTTTTTTCCCAACTTTGTATCCATTTTGTCTTCTACTTCAGAGTTGAGATATGTTTATGCTAAAATTCAACCTTTTTCAGTTTCACCAATCACTTGAGTAAAAGATTTTACCTCTTGCTAGAGCCACAGTAATGACATTCTCCTCTCATGATTGCATAACCAATATCACTACAGTAAAACATTCAGTCAAGTTATTCCAAATCACAAATTCAAATACCTTTCAGTTTTCAATTTTTTTTCATCAGTATTTGTGTCTGTTTGGAACTCAAAAGTATGCTCTGGTTCTTGCCATCTCCTATTCTCAGGTAGATCCATGGAATAATTTAAAAGCATAATGCTACATAATGAGGCTGGAATTGAGTCCATTTTAAAACACCATTAATTTCTCTTTATGTTGTTTAGCTTTTTAAATAGTGATACTGTAATGATTTAATGAAAAGCCAAACCCAGACTTAAAATATGTATGAGTCATTCAGTAACAATATTTATGCACCTTTGATAGGTACAATGATGTTGATACAGAAATATCTGCAACCATATTTACAAACACAAAAACATCCTCTGTGGGGTGACTCTGGAAAAAAATTCATTCCAGACAAGAAATTAATGTTCTTGAAATATCTGTAAGCAATCTGTAGAAATATTTACCTTGCTTAGATGTTGGAAGTGGATTACAGTTAGTCTCATCTGAGACAAGAGTATCAAATGCAGCACAGCCTCTTTGGAAGTATGAAGGAAACATTCAGCCTTGATGCAAGGTAGAACAAGATTATGCACTCCTCCGTTAGTGAGAACTCTAGGTCATGACTGTTTTATTGTCCATCTTCTCTTTCCCTCGTTCTCTGGTGCATTGGTTACAGGAGAGCCCAAGAGGTAATGGTGATTTCTGTTCTTGTTTCCAAAATCTGGGTTATTCAGGGATGTTTCTCTGCATTGTTCTTAAGAGTAGCATGTATTTGTTTACAGTTACTCCTGTCATGGTTTCTTTAAACCTCTCCAGGGTTTCAAAGGACTCCAGGACAGGTGAAGGATTTCAAACCACCGTTCAGGACATGGAAGGTAGGGGAAACTTTAGTGCTGATGTTCTTTGTAGTGCAAAAGTTTTCTCCCTTGCAACAAGACAGAGAACTTGGAATTTTGGTAACTGTGAGAATTAATGGCTAAAAACTAATAGTCCTGATAGTTAAACGAATTGACAGCATGCTCCAAACCAAAATTCTAAACTATTAAGTGCAAAATATGATTAGTATTTGATATTTTTGTCCTTGCTATTACTGAGAAACTGTGTGGTTCCTGCACTATACCCCTCTATAATCAGGAGCACCTGGAGGGCACCTCTTATGTGTGACAAAGAAGCAATCCTCCTATTCATTCATAGCACATTCCTTTGTCAGCAGGGTTGTTTTTAACAACATTGCCATGAAAGAAAGAATAACAACACTGAGAGGTTTGTAAGATCTCTCTGGAAACCTGTGGCATTTTATTTGTTTAGGACCTTCTTAATTTTCTTGCATTTTGCTCCAGATTCAGGATCATGAAGCCCCATGTCTGAGAAAATAATCAGTATCTTATCTAAATTAAAATCTAAATTAAATCTATGTGCCTTGTAATTCAACCTTTTCAGTGTCTGTTTTATTGTTGGGCTGAATTCACTCTTGTTTCAAAGACAGTGCAGAAATCTCCAAAAGAATCAGTAAGAACAAAGCTATCCTATTCAAAGGAAGAATGAGAAGCAATAGAGCAAGTTGGGGTATCACATTAGTTTGTTCTCATCATTTTTCCTTCCTTTTTACTACAGACATGACATGATAGGAATGCCAGATACTACTACTACAAGCACGTTTTAAGATTACTGAGAAAAATAGGTAAATGATGCCTACATTTACCAAGCTATTTAATTTAAATGTTTCCATATAACTGTAGGGGTTACCTGGGAAACTAATCAGGACATTCCTCTTTAACTGGCATCTGCCCTTCAAAGTGGATAAGTACAGCCTAAACACAATTTCGGGGGGAGGGGGGGGAGAGAAGGTGGTAAACACCACCTGTCTTCCAAACTATTGACTTAGTCTAACCAATGAAATATAAAATGAAAATGTTGGCAGTATTTCTTGTATCAAAAGAAAAGATACTGTGAGTATTGACAAGACTCTGACCAGGTCTGTAGATCAGTCAGACTGCTTTTCTCTGCCCTTGCCTAAAGGACCTTGCATATCTCCTTGGAAAAGTATTTTGAAAAATCCATGCTGTTTTAGTACCTAACAGGGAACAGGTTTGTATTCAGTTTACAGTCAGGAATAGGTCATGTCAAAGATTATTTAACACTACCAGAAGCAGAATGCTATAGTATGTCCAATTAAAAACAAAGTGTACCAGCTCAGTTGGTTCAAAGGCAGAAAGTACTTTAATATTCTCTATGTATGTCACATTATATAACGCAAGCTTATAATGTTGCTTCTAACTGTGTTTTGATCTAATGTTCTCACTATTGGAAACAAATGTTCAGGAGCTCTGGGAAGTTTGGTAGTTTAATATTTTTCTTCTGGCCTGGATGAGAAAAATTTGGTAATTGCTCTTTGGAGTGCAGCATAAAACCTATAGCCAATAACTGAGCATTGGCTTGTAAGTTTTTAAGAGTCTTTTTCCATATTGTATTGATGTATAAATACAATTCATATTTTTGAATTCATAATGAGCCTGTGGGGAGAAGAAAAAAAGGGGGGCAAAAAAAAGCCTTTCATATTACATCTCAAACTATACCTACTTTATAGAATATAAGGTAGTGTAGTATTTCCAGGGCAAACAAATATAATAGGTCAAGTTCTTCAGATGCAGTGCTGTGCTGGGTCTGACAGGAATAAACTTTCTGCATAATAGCAAGTATGGTGTGGTGTTTTAGATTTCATAGAAAAACAGAATGGTTTGGGTGGGAAGGAACCTTAAAGACCATCTAGTTCCAACCCTTCTGCCATGGGCAGGAACACTTGCCACCAGACCAGTTTGTTCACTTTTGTTAAACAGTGCCAATAACACGACTGTTTTGAGCTCTGCTGAACAGTGCTTGCACAGCACCAGACACTTCTTTCAGACTTGTTCTGTCCCCTCTAGCATGTAGGTGGGATTGGGATGTACCAGGACAGCTTTCCTGAACTGGCTAAAGGAATTTTCTATACCAGATCATATCATTATCAGCAATAGAACAGTGTGAGGTTGTCAGTGGTTGGAAAGTGCTTGGGAACAATTCTGCTTGTGGAAGGTGGTACGTGGATCCTGCCTTTGCATCACTTTTCCGTCTCCTTCACTTACTAAACTGTTTTCTATCTCGACTTATGATTTTGCTTGGTTTTTGTTCTTTCTCTTTTGTCTCCTGTCCTACTGAGGTGATGTGTTGGGCAGAGGCCAGCAGTGGTATGGGTTCTCAGCTGCTGGATAGCACTGACCCACCACAACTGGCGAACTCTCTAGTTTTTTCTCCAGTGGCAGGTAGAAAAGCCTTCATGAGAGATGTATGTGTCACTTACTTGGAATATTTTTAGAGAGAAGGTCAGGAAATGTTTGAATGTATTTGAATATTTGCAATGTATATGGATCATGCACAGATAGAAGAATTTCAAAAGTGTTACAAGTCACTGCAACAGGCTCACTACTAATACACCTACGTACATCTGTGACAGAAATTGGTGAAAATACATCAGCAGTGTATTTTACTACTTCTTACTGTTTGATAGTGAAAGAAATAAGATTCCATCAGACTACTATTATATTCTTCTTTTCCCTTGTATAATAATACTTCATAGTCCTTTAAGGAGAATTTTGACTGCAAAAACTAATTGGAATCTTTCTAAGGCTTGTTACTCACAATCATATGATAAATATACTTGTCTTAAAATACACAGTTGTTTATTTGCTGTTTGCATAAAATTGCATAGCAGTTGTACTTCAGATTTTCATGTAATTTTGCTGAAAAATATTGGTTTGACTATTAGATGTTTGGACCTAAAAAAAAGCCCAACAAAAGTGAAACAATCCATCACTAAAATGCAATAAAACAGTTTCAAAGACAAAATATATAAAAGTTTAGAATTTGAACAGTAAGAAATGAAAAGGAAGCAATTTCATGTGATTCAACCAGTCAAAAATCGAGTGAAAGTTTAGCTAGAAAATGAGAAAAGGCATTTGATGTAGATACTGAGCAGCCAATTAAGTACCATTAGTGAGTATTCTTTCTTTTTCATGTTGTATTATAAAACATTAAAGTATAGTGGGACTGCAATGTCCTTAGATACACAGAGACTGATTTTGTGCTTTATCTCTTCTCCTATCATCCATTGACTATGGCCCATTACTGGAGTAAATGCATTCACTAATTGCTTAAGTATTGCTTTTTGCACCCGGATCAGCATCATTTTGGCTCAAAGGGCAGATAGGAAAAGATTTCAAAGAGATCTTCTGAGAGTCAAACCTGGAAATTGTATATATTGAGCTTTGTCTTGAACTGTTCTCGCAAAGCAGAGTTGCCTCTTCCTGTGAAATTCAGCAATTATTGTTTCAGGCAAGACTTATGGAAGCAAATGATGACTTGGACATAGACTCCTTTCAGGTGTTAGAAAATCTAGATATTGAAACAATTATTTTTCAAATGTCAGTGTCAAATATTTTTTAAAGTAACATTTACACTCACCTAAAATGTCTCCTTATTCTTTAAGTATTGGGAGTTGTTCTATCCCTAGGTTTTTTCCTCATTGCAAGAGGGAGCTGCTCAAAGAATTACATTTTGTGAATGAAGAAAATGTTCCAGTTAATATCCTGAGACTTTATCTGACTTGCCAAGTCTATTCACTGTCTCAAATAAGACTACAGTTATTTGAGCTCAATTTCACTGCAACTTTCTAAAATTATAAAACCTTACAGCCTGTAAGAACAGACTTAGTACATTTGGCAAACTGTATATTTGCCAGAGAAAGTTCAGAGTTCCCTCTTTGTGGCATAGTCAGAACTATGCACTGTGGCTAAGAATTGCCTCATATTTTCTTCCTATATGCCAATGAAAGTATTATTTAGGAGACCCTCTTATTAAACAAACACAGCACCTCATAAATGCAGATTCTAACCTGCTGTAATACTAATGTGAAAAACATTAAAGATTAAAGCAGGAGAGTTTGCTGAATACATATTTTATTTTAACCTGCTGTCTTGCTTAGCAGAATTCCTCCTATAAATGCTATAAATTATAAAAAAATGGATCTTTTATTTTTTTGAATATATACTCATAAATTATAAAAATTGTTGTTCTCCCAGGCTTTCCTCAGGTAACACTTTCTTGTGGCTGTTAATTTGAAAGAGTATCCTGCTTGAAAACAGGCCTTTATTTTCAGGGATGGGGCCCCACTTGTTCTTTTTATAGTTGTAGTATCTGGTCTTTCCATTCCCATTTTCTGAAAGAACAGCCTTATGAAATTTTTTTTGGTGTTTGGTTTGTTTACTGTGGTCAAAAATAATTTCAGTACAACTGAAGCAACCTATAATTTACTATTTCCACTTCCAGTGTTACTGGCATATTAGCATTAAAGCTGGTTAATAATATAGGTGATATTACAGAAATGTGCAGTGTGCCTGCTAACTCTGAATGACACAATTCTAAAAATTTCAAGACGGGTGCCCAAAAGTCCTACTTTCTATGCCATTGAAAATGAGGTGTATGAGAGATGGACTGCATGACATACACAATGAAAACTCACTAAAAAGTTATTGTATGTTCTTTTGTAAATTTAAGGTACTGCTGCTTCACTTTACATTCTGCAGAAATACTTATCTGCTAGAGGTTTCTCTTAGGTAGCAAACAAATAACTTAGGAGTTTCCAAGCTGGAAAGACTCATGTTTTTGCTGATTAACATGTAATATCTAGCCATGTTTTTTAGATTCAGTTACATTTTCAAAGTCACCTTTGAGCTGTTCCTTAAGTGCATCACATAATGGGTACTTTTTGCTAGGATATGAGCAACCTGCTCTCTTCTTCAACACAATAGTCCTTTTCTGTTTGTTCCTTCAGTTTCACAGTACATCAGTCTATACTAACAGTTTTTCTTATTTGTTTCCTAAAATGTCTGATGTCTGTCTGTTTTTACTTTGTGAACTGTAGATGTAAAGAGTTTTACTGTCTCTTTTCTTGGCTAGATTTTTAGTGGAACTATCAGAAATATTTTATAGTTAAAAAAACCCCATCAGGTGTTTCTGTTTCTCTCAGCAATGCCTAATGCAAAATCTCATTATGAAACTTAGCACACTCTTTGACCTCCTTTGAGTTTTACCAGTGGGAATCAGCCAAGTAAGTGTCCACTGCCACAACCACTTCTATTATGCTCAATGACACCAGCTACAAAAAGTGTACAGGGTCTTCTAGATAAGAATTAAATGTTCTTACCTCATCTTTTAGCTTTGTAGCTTAACAGAGACAAGCCATAGATGAGTGTATGTATTTATTAAGCTCTCCCAAATGTGTGTAATAAGGGAAGGTTTAGGTAGTAGGAAAAATTTCTTCACAGGAGGGATGATCAAACATTGCAACAGTTTGCCCAGAGAAGCAGTGGAACCACTCTCACTGAAAGTGGTAAAAAACCATGTAGATGGCATACTTAGGGACATGGTTTAGTGGTAGGCCTGGCACTGCTAAGTTATTGGTTAGATTTGGTGATCTCAGAGGTCTTTCCCAACCTAAATGATTCTATGTATAGCATACCAATGTTGAGTCAACTTCAGAGACATGGTTTTATATATATATATATATATATATATATATATATATGTACCTTATGGGATATATCTTTTTGTGAATGCTACACAGTGTTGGTCAGCAACCATTCCTGAAGCATGTGCAGTTTGGCTGATTAACACAAGAAACACATTTGTAACTGGTTGTGGATTCAGCCATTACAGGATAAAATTTGGGATCCACTGGTTTATAAACAGAGGTGCATTTTTTTTTTTTGAGACAACCTCAATGTTTCAATCAATGTCCTACCAGAGCTTACTCAGGAATGCCGATAGGTTGCTTTAAAAATTACCAAGTGTCATCAACAGCCTGGAAATTTGGTCTATAAAGCACTGACTAAAAGAAGCTGTTTTCCCCAGGAACTGCATAATCCACTCTTTTGGGTGTCCTTGGGTGGTTTCCGTAATGATTTTTTTTTTTTTTTTTTAACTTCATGATCAAGAAGGAGATGATTGTTTGCCTCTGCTTCTCCAAGAGGTATGTGAGACTGTAAAGGCAGACAGGTTGCCATCTCTAGAGGTTGGTGGGCTGGAATTGAGACCACTGAAGAGCAGAATTCAGCTGAAAAGCGGAAAGGGATCCTGTATGTGCTTGGCAGCCTGGCGTGCTCTGCTTTCTTGAGGGCAGAACAAGACTCCTCAAGCTTTTAAAATGAGCTGCCCTGGTGGTGGTAAGATCATTTTTCTCACATTTTGTGCTCACATTGGCAAGAAGTTACTCGTATGAGCTGAAATTAGTCAGACCAAGTGAAGGAATTAATTACAAGCTGGCACTGAGCATGCATGTATTTTTCATACACTGTAAATCAAGTTTTCATTATTTCAAATTGTGTTGAGAGATGATGGATTCAGTAAAAAAAAAAAAAAAAGGTAGTGGAAATGTAAACGTCTCCATTAACTGGTGTTGTGTAATGTAATATACAACAGTGCTGCACAATACCTGAAGGGCCCCAAATTTTTCAGAACACAATGCCTATGTAGGATGCTCAGCTGCATTTTGCAATGTTGCCTTTTTGAAGCATCCTGCTTTTTCATTAACAGCTGTATCACACTCCTGAAAAGCTAATGATAAAACGATTTCCTGGCAGCAGCCCCTTATGTTATATAGGGAATGTGATGTGTATGGCATGTATAATGTAGCTAATTTGTACAAGAAACATATCACTTAATCAGCTGTAGATTTGGTTATTGCATGATAAAGATGGCAATCCATTAATCAATTTATAGACATAAATACGTTATTGTTCAAGAATAAAACCTTGAATTTAATTTTTAAATTAAAACAATGGTGTATTGCAGTAATTTATTTGATTGCCCTACAGCTGTCTGACACATGGTGAGATTACTGAAGCATGGAGCCAAACAGCCAACACTACATTTAGTTTCATTTATTGAAATAATGAAAGGGTATTAATGATAAAGTACAAAAGTGTGTAATAGAAAGTAATGTACTGTGAAATAAAATTATGTTTGGAAGTCAAGAAGAATACAATAAAAGTTAAAGGCTTAAATGTATTTGGAAACCACTTTGTATTGTTTTCATAGAAGAATGGTTGTGACATACAGGCTATGAAATTTAAAAGAATGTATTATATGAGTAAGATGAAATATAAAGTTAATTTATTGAAAAGCAAATATTGCCCTCAGGTTTTTCTTACAGTATTAGAACTGGAAGAAAGTGTTGGAAATGACCACATGCTATATACTTACCAACTCAGGTTTGCATTTTAATTTAATAAATTTCTATATTCTGTATTTTAGGAAGCCAGTGAAAGCAATTGTTTTCAGGGGACACACAGAGAAATATTGATAATAGATATGATTCCAGTATGATAATACTCATGGATTACCATTTGAAAAAAGTTCTGAATTGCATGTACATGTCATATGCTTCCCCATTCTTCACAGACACTTATCAAAAGTCAACAAATCGTCTCTTTCAAATAAAAGAAGTGGTTCTTAAATCTTACTTTCTTAAAACAAATAGAAATGTAACAATATTAAACTTTTGACTGCTAAGACAACTAGTGTTTGATTAATGACAGTATAATAAAAAGATGCTTTTTTTTTTACCATGTTGTGTTTTAGCAGAATGACAGATAAATTAAAACTACACTACTGAATATTCCATGTGTTCTGTTGTCAAGTTTGTAGTTATTATTAGCAGAGCCTAGTTATCTCCCTTTTTGTAGTACAGAGATTTCCTACTTGGGCTTGTGAGATCCTAAATGGTGTGCTTCAAACCACTTCCTCTTTCTGAATCTCCAAATGTGGAGAACTTGTGTGTTACTAAAAACCTGAATGTTTATCTCTTTTGAAAATGAAATAAACACCTGCTAGTAAGCATAAAGTATTGTTCATTACTTTTCAGAAATTCACAATAATATTATTTGCTTTTAAAGATATATGAAAGATTAAATAAAGGTCCATATTTTTAAAAGTATATTTCTTTATTACTTTCTTGACTTCACACCCAAATCCAAGAAATTTAGACTATTTTAAACTTCATTTTTCAAAATAGTTTTCTCACTTTCATCCCAGTCTTGAATATGATCTTAAGAGATAAAAGGCTAAATTTATTAAACTCTTCCCACCTTCAGAGAAATAGCTCCCACTGAAATTACATTTGGCTCCATTTTTCAGTGCAGTTGATGGCAGTGATTATAATATTCATTGGAATATGATCAAGCTGTTAAAAAAACCCCAAAACTACAAACATACAAACATGTATGGCAGTTGCCTGGAGGCTGCCCAGCAATATCATTGTTGTATTTTCCACAGCTTCTATTGTTCTTGTGCTGTTCTTCCCAAAAATGATTGCTTAGTTTTGAATTCAGTGTAGTGTATAAGTGAGGAAAATGTCACCCAATTTTTACAAAATGTCCTAACAAAGATTCAGTAAGCATGGGCACCATTTGCAATCTTAACTTTTGCAGCATTCTAACTTGTAAATATTTAAGGTAAGAAAAACACCAAAGGTTTTATATTCAGTCATCATATTATCTTTAAAAAGAATATATTTTTGGTATAGATTTTTGAAAAAGATTGACTGCAAAGTTATATTTCTTAGCTCTGACTCCAATTTTTTTCCATTTCAAAAGACTTCAGTATTTTTTAACTATTTTTTTTTTCTAAGCCACCTTCTAGTGATGACGATAGAATGAGAAACGAAGTCATTGGCCTGGACTTAGGAGATCTCAACACTACCCTGTAAGTGCTTTCTGTATAACATTGGAAGTATTACTTCTTTCCCCTGGCTTTTTTTCAGGTCCTCGCTATGAAGTCAGCTTGTGTCATGACAATTATGTTCTCTAAAGTCAAAGGAGTGAGAAGAGATTTGAATTATCTATTATCTAAGAAGGCCTGGCAACCTATGCTGTCAAAAGACTGTCTTTGCTCAGGGTGAGTCATGCACTAATTTCTATGGCAATATCAATTTTTCTAATGAGGGAAGAACAGTCAGGCCTTATGAAGACTATTTAAGGAGCGAACTGAATAGGGCTATAGTGGCATTAGAACATTATGGGTAAAACCAGAGGTACTACATTCCATGAACCAGTCATGGAAAGAGGTAGGATAGCTGGAGCATACAGTATGAAATTAATAAAAAATAAAATAATGATTTGTGCATACTTTAATCTTACTGAGGCATTTAAACATAAAAGATTTATATGCACCAAAGAAAACCAAAGTATTTACACCTGTATCATCTCCTGAGTCTTTCTCCACTAGAAAGACATAGTGGGAATAAGACAAACACCTCTCTGTGTCATCCATGAGAACAGTAATTACAAATCTGTATTGGAAGGAGGCACTTTTATATGGCACAGTGGGAAGCTATAGGCTGCTTTGTGGAGTAGGGTTTGTTTGCACCTGGAAAGTAACATGCTTCTGAGTCTGTCACTACCAGAGCTGGATATTTATAAAATTAAGAATTTCTTGGAGAAGAAAGAAAAAGTAAGCACAAACTGAAGTAAACACAAACTTTCACTCTTCACATTTATGTAACTTTTGTTTCCTTAGAGTAAAAACATAGTGATGTCTGTTCTCTAAAGAAATTTTAATCCTAAATAAAGCAGAAGTTGCAAATAGCAATTACTAGCCAAAAAAAGAGGGGAAAAAAAGAAAGTGTGTAGGCTTTGAGAAGGAAAACAGCTTATACTGCATATTAGATGAACGTTATTATGGTTCCTAATTACATTTAATGTAATTTCCCATAGTTTTATATCAGTGAAGAAGGCACATTGACAAAATTTTTAAGTCATACATATAAACTTGAGATATTCAGCTACTGCTGGATAATTCCTCAACAAATCATCAGAGAACAAAAGAACTAGAATTATAAAGAAGAGAACTGCAAACTCCAGTCTGAATGGTTCAGTGGAGCTGTTTGGGTATTTGGTATCTGTTTTCTCACAGATTTAGATCTGTAATTGATTTCCAATCTCAAGATTTCTCAATATTTACAGTAGGGTAGCTTCCCAAGCAATATCAAGCTTTTCCACTGTCTAACCATGATGTTTGTTAGCCCTTTTTCAGTAACAGTTACTAGCCAAGGCTATTGGAACATCTTGACTCTTGCTAACTTGCACATTCCCATTTTCCATTCCATAAGTGATGAATGAGGGAAAAAGATTATGACATGAAACAATGTTACTGCTTAATTCTGCCCTTCTCAATCACACGCTTCTCCTGTGCCAGCTTTAGCTGTACAGCTTTACTGATTTTTGACCTGAATTGTATGATCTCATTCAGGAATGGCGTGACGGGTTTAAGTATAATGTAACTGAGTTCGTGTTTTGATGGTGAAATACATACTGGGCAAATGGAAAACACTTTGTGGCTCTGAGCTATAGGCCCACTTGTTGTCAGTGTCACAACTGATGGCCCTGTCAGCAGGACAGCAGTGAGGGAGTCTTTAGCAGCTTCCCCGTAAGTCCGTTTTAATTAAAAGTTTATCTCTTAATACAATGCCAAGCTCTATATAACAAAGAAGCATTTCTCACCATGTAAGCTTTCACGACATCTCACTGAGCAAAGTGTTGACTTCTCTGTACAGCACAGTAAAGAAAACTGTTGTTTTGCCTTTGTTTTCTGTGCTGCTGCAGGAATGTGGGGCTTGAGAGGGTTTTTCTTTTCTTTCCTTTCCTGCATGCTTTCCAAGATAACCAGACCATGACAATCTGAGAAATAACTTGCGATGAGGCTTATTAAACTTGTATAAATCAGATTTTTATGGAGCCTACACTGTGACTTTCACTTATTGAAAGTAACAGTAAGAAACTAATGTGAACTTGCAAGAAGATTAGCAGGTTCTTGCTATGGAGTGTTTTAGACTGTATGTCCAAGGAAGAATCTGGCACTCAAATTGCTTAGCCACTTTGATTGTAGCTCTCATTTCAAGAAGGAGGAAAATAGCATGCAGAGCTCCTTGGAGATTCAAAATGTGTCTAACTTATTATAAATAATTTTTTAGGAGGAGGTTAGTAAAAGAAAAACCCAGATATTACTACTGTTTATTTCCAACAGGTTGTAATGATAACCATCCATATGACTTGAGAGCTGCCTAAATGCAAGGAATCCTTTCAGACTGCAGTTTGACAATAGCAATTTTAAAAATTGAATGGAAAAATTTTCAAATTATAAAAGATTAATTTACTTCTTCATATTTATAGCTTCTGCATTTAGATGGATGTATTTTCCACAGAGGTCATGAACGTACATCATGACACATTTTATCTCATCTGTTCATTGGAGCAAGTTCACTTCATATTATGAGCAAAGCTCTGAGCAACTGCTCTTTCAAAGGAACAAAAAATCAACCTGTAAATAGATAACGCACTTACTAAAAGACCTTTTCCATCTATATCTATCTATCTATCAGTCCTGTAGTGTTATATCCTACTCTGCCTGACAGGAAAAGTGCCTGGACCCTTGGTGACTATTGCACAAAACCAAAGTGTACCATGTGTCAAGGGCTTTTTCATATAACTCCCAGGCTTTCTAGGACACAACCCGTGTAACTAGCATATGAATTCAGTATGGAATTTCGGGAGAGAGAACTAATACAGCTCTGCTGGTGTCTAGATTGTACAAAAATATTTAAAATATTTTTACAGAAGCATGTATAGTCCTTTTACATTTAGCAATCATGCTCACATAATGAACATGCCACTACTGAGGTAAAAATGCAGTTCAAAAATATGGTATGTAATGAGCCACAGTGGTGGTTGCCTCATGTTGCAGAACAAAGGAGAGTAGAGAGAAAAGAGTGTGTAGATCTTTTCTAATTTCCCCACAAACCTACTTGCTCATAAACATGGAAATCATAACAGTGACTGTAGCATCCAAAATGAGTTAGAGGAAGGTAAGGTGTTCCACATTTTCTGTAGCTTCTTGAGACCTTTTGCTCCTCCTGTCCTTGAATAAAACACTATTCCAAATTGTCATTAAACATGCAGTTATCAAAGCAGCCATAAAAAAAGCCTTTCTTTTGAAACTCCATTTGAAGCTTTGAAAAAATACTACCCTACTTACAGGAGAAAACACCAATGGGAAGAGTCATGAATTAACTCCTTTTAAAAAGATATTATAAAAAAATACTTGGTCTTTAAAATTATTAGGAAAGATAAGCATTTCTCAGAGCTGTCAAAGACTTGTTAGACATTACTTGTATATTATCAAAGGAAACCTGACTCAACTTTTCCTGTGAATTAGTAATCTGTTCTTATAAGGGATAAGATGAGAACAAGAGATGGCTGAGGTGGTTGTCAGGTCATAATTCCAGTTGAGAAAATTAGTTGAAAGCATACCATGGCATATAGCAAATCTGAGGTACCAAGTATCATCTCAGCCTAGTCAATTAATTTACATCAAGAACTGACTTTGCAGTTTGAGGATTTCCTTTGGAAAGCCTCTTGTATCACTTTTTCTAGCAGAAAGTCAGCCCCCTGAAGCAGAGGATGAATGAACCAGCTGACCCCTGTGGAGGAACCACATTCCTCTTGACAGAAGAGGAGAGAGGTTTTCACCATGGAGGTTTTCAGCATGGCTGTATCACCTCCCATGACGGAATGCTTTTCAGAAACATTCTGCATAGGAGTGACTTTCTGGAGTAAAGGGGATGTGCTTGTTACCTGGAGTCTGTAGGAAAAAACAGCCTCCTGCCCATGCTGGCACCTCCCTTTGGGATGCACCTGCCAGGTGTGGGCATGTAGTGAAGAAAAAAGTCATTTGTGTTTTGTAACATGGACTTCCAGTTTCTTGAGGAAAGGGTAGATTTTCAGTGTTCTCTATAACTCGGAACATGGAAAGCAATCGAATAAGGAATATTCCTCAGGGGATGGCGCTGCAGAGACATATGTTGTTCTCTTTCTGTGATGTGCGTGTAATTTTGAATTTCATCTTCTGATGCTGTTGTTATTTTTTTCCCAAGAATTACTCAGTGTAGGAGCAAACCTACTCTACAGAGAATTTCTCCTATTTAAGGGCTTCTCAGTGTGAGTGCCCATCCAGTCTGAAGAAGGCTTTTTGTGGTCTGATTTTATTGTAATGTGATCTAGTTTTGAGTTTATCAGGTCTTTCCTCAGAGAACTGGGTCACCCTTACTAAATTTCCCTGAATGATTCTTTTTTGTTTTAGTTTCTGCTTCTGTGTTCTAATGCTTTTTGTCATCTGGATTATCTCTGACAAATCCTCTGAATTGGTACTGGGGTATAACCATGTACAGGTACACACAAACAAGACCTGTACAGAAAGACCTTAGAGTGTTAAAATTGTCTTTCATCTCTCACCTTTTACCTTCTATATTTATAATATTGTCTTACTAGGTAATGAGTTGCTCAATTTCACTTTCTCTTCATCCTCTGTCAATGAGTTCCCTGAATCATAACCTGTAAGAGACCAAGGCTATGAGCAGCTCTGTAGACCTTTCCTGCATACATATGGCATACCCTCTTGCCATCAAGAGTGAGGGAATGTTACTTATGGGACAGAATGAGCCATGGAGAGACATTTCGCATCACACATCACCTGAGTAATTTGGAAATTTGCTGTTCTGGCAGCCCTTGGGGCAGCAGAGCTGAGTTCCAGGCAGGATAGTGTCCAGTAGCTCTGGTACTATAAGGATTCTCGAAGTCTCTTTGGATACATGAATAGCAGTTCACTTGGTTAGTACTCACCTGACCATTTCCATTGCATGAGAGGAAATTGTCCCTACTTGAAGTATCTGGGAGATCTCTGGGTGTGGAGCTCACTCAGCAAGGGCTGGAGAAGAATCTTGAATTATTAATATTAATAATTATGGTAAATAATAAAATTTCTCAGAGATTCCTCTCCATAGGTTTTTTGTATTGTTTAAATTCTGGAAGTGGTTAATTATATTCAGCAAATTTGTTAGCTGTCAGAATTTTACATTCAGTATTATTTTGGTAAGTATTTCAATAGAAATACAGATGAACAGTGTTTGATTTTATTAACAAACAAAATATTGGTAAAATCTAGTTCATTAGTGTGCTTATTCCTTACATCTTACAGGCAAGTGAAACTCCTGTTCTGGCCTGAGGAGTTTGATGAAATGACTTTCTAATCCACAGCCTGTTTTGTATTTATGGAGGTGATTCCCAAGAAATGAGGGAAGAATCTGCATAGAGTTTTAGGAACAGCTCAGATGCAAACTGAAGTTTCTGAGTAGTAAGAAATGTTCATGATATCCTGACATTGATCTTGAAACCTACAAATGCTGCTGTGTTTGGAATCTGGGATTTAATTCAGGCTATTCTAGAGAAAGGAACCAGATATTAAAAGGTAATCAAGTCAGAGACCGGTTTTCCATACTCTTGGCCCCAAGCCTACACTGACCTTATTTCAGTGCCATTTGCACTCCACATTCTGAGGACGATGAGCAAGCTTTTCTTGGCAAAGGAGAAGCAGTCTTTTCATTATGAAAATATTTGTGACAGCTCAAATACCTGGAACTTTTTATTACTTACAGCTTAAATTTGTTATGATGCAGGCAGATGTGGAGGATCTAACTAGTGAGAAGCAGCTTCTCAGAGGGGTTATGTGTACAGACTAAGGTGGAAAGGAGTCCTAGTAAGCATGGGAGAACAGAAGCACTCATGAGTAATATCTAATGGAGTAGCATAACTTCTCCATATGTAAAAGACATTTAAGTTTACAATCCAAGAAGATATTGCTGGCTATAGAACCATTGCCTTCTGCTTATTATTTCCTATGGCTCCCAAATACTTTATCACTGCTTTTCAAAATAGTCATCCACCTAGTATGTGTGTATTGTTGACACTTTTTGTTAAACTAAATTATTGCCTCCAAAGACTGACTGATCTGTGTCTCTACCTACCTTTTCAGTGCTTTCCAGTCTGTCAAGCCTACATAATCTATAAATCCTTTTTAGTAAAGTTTTAATGTTGTCTTTGAAGTAATCGGTAAATATTTAGGATAATTTTGTCTCTATAAAAGACACAGGACACTGTTGGTGTTACAGGGGTTTGCCTGCCTGCATATGGTTGTCTAGCAGCACTGTGGATAACAGAGTATATGAGAGGAACCTATGTGGTTTCTGGTGGCTATAATACAGGACCTGGCGGAGATCTGCAATGCAACTTGAAAGGACATCCAATACAGGTCAGAGATCCTGCTGGTGCATTGTGAGATCTATTTGTCCTCGTGCGCTTCCACCACTACCTAATTCTGCTTCTTACGTCAATCCCCTCAGCTCCCCTGTGCCTTTGAGAAAGCCAGGTGATCCAGATCCATGATAGCAAGTTTTCACAGGCAGTTCATCTTCCATTGTCACTATACGACATGGAAATAATTTCTTGTCCTTTTTTTGTATATGTCCTAGTTCTGGCCAAAATAGAGTTTGTTTGTTTGTTTGTTTGTTTGTTTTACAGTAGCTGGGTGTGGTGGTGCACATCTCTATTCCCAGCTGCCTGGAAGGCTGAGCCTGAAGGATCAGTTGAGCTCAGGAGTTCTGGGCTGCAGTGTGCTGTGCTGAGTGGGTGTGGCCAAGACCCTAAGGTTGTTCGAAAGTACCTTATGTCATTGCCAGGGGGCAGGGGAAAGGGACTGTTTTCTCTCACCTCTGGGAAGAAAGGTATCCCTTTCCAGTCAGGAAAATGCGGCTGCGGTTGGGTTGGGCTCTGTGGTGAACATTTTTGCATGTGAGTCATTCTCTCTTTTTACATACTTTTGTTATTAGTATTGTTGCTGTTACTTTTATGATCTCACAGCTGTTTCCAGTAAATTTTTATCCAGTAAATTTTTATCCAGTAAATTTTTTTATTTTCCAGTAAGTTTTTATCTTAACCAGTAATATTCATTTTTTGTGTCTCCAATTCTCAGCTCCATCACTGGACTGGGAAGGGGGCGAGGGGAGCAAGTGGCATCTGGTTTGGGAGAGTCTCAGTAGGGGGGCTAGAGCGTGACACTGTACTTTTATGACAACTTTAAATATAATAGTTTGTTATGCATACTATTATATTTAAAATATTTGATAAGTGAAGATAGTCTGGCTTCGGTTTTTTCTTTTTAAGTGGGTTTCACAATTTTTTTTCAGGTTTTTTTATCTATTACTGAACTCTTGCTTACTTCTTATTTCTAAATGACATAATTCTAAACATGGAAAGTTTTGTACACTGTGTGATACTGCTGCATATAATGATATGATTCACGTGCAAATTGAGGCTCAAAATGAAGCACAGTGCTCTTAGCTTGTTTAGGTAGCTGTATGTTATTGTTTAGCCTGGTTACACAGTCAAAAGTATCTAAAACATACTATAGGTAATAAAATGAAAATACATTTAATGAGTTAAAGGGGATTCTACATGAGAGCAGGAGATGGGCCTTTTAAAAGGGCATGGAATGATAGGACAAGGGGTAATGGCTTCAGACTGAAAGTGGGCAGTTTTTGATTAGCTATTAGGAAGAAATTTTTCACCTTGAGGCTGGTGAGGCACTGGAACAGGTTGTGCAGAGAAGCTGTGGATGGTCCATCTTTGGAATCATTCAAGGCCAGGTTGGATGGAGCTCTGAGAAACTTGGTCTAGTGAAAGGTGTCCCTGCCCACGGCAGGAGGGGTTAGAACTAGATGTTCTGGAAGGTCCCTTCCAAACCAAACCATTCTGTGATACTGTGATTGTCAAAAAAAACCGCAAACAAACCAGAAAAATAAAAACAAAAACCAAAAACAGAAAAAAAGAAGACATCATTGTACAACTAAGAGTGTGTTCACGTGTATCTCTGTCTCTGTATCTGCATACATGCACGCAATGGCTGTATGCTATTACCACAGTTTATTGCTTATGAAAGCAAAGCCAAATAAAAATGTATCTTTCACAATGTGTTACTTAATTCCCTCTCTGTTATTAGTATGTTGTAGCTGGTTTACGGGCTTGCAGCCTCACAGTAATTTTCACACCCTCCCATGCTGGTGTTATGTAGTTGACTGATTTCTAGCATTGCTGAGTACAGCTTATGTGTATTGTCAGGAATAAATATGGTTACTGAGGTTAAAAGAAAAATCACAGAAATGTTGACATTTATAATAATTCTCATGATTTTGCATTGCCATTTGTAATTAAAGCCCTAATTTTTTTTTCTTTGTTAATTTCATTTTCTGAGATTCTTAATAAAATACATTAAAAGAGATCTTTATTCAGAACACCTCACAGTATATTTTATTCCAAATTTAGGTATAGCATTATTCGTTTCTGTGAGAAATAGTAAAGCTTACTACTTAAATTTGTGAGAAAGTAATGTGCAAAAAAAAAATATTAAAACTAGTAACTAAACCAAATTTTTTTTGTCTTGTGGAAAAATCATGAACCTTTGCTACATTTGCTTATTAAACTGCTTGACAGAATAGGAAAGCTTGTGGGTAGCAGTATAATAATTCAGTCTGTAATACGAATAATGGGATTCATTCTACTAGTAAGTTAACATGCACATTGGTGTACTATAGCTATGTGAATACACTATTATAAGAGGAAGTTTAAAACTTTTTGCTTTGACAACTTTCCTAGGAAAATAGTCTCTCATCATTCCATTCAGGAGTGGAAATTAAATGCTATTTCAGCTTTTTAAAATATTACATTTACAGTAATAAAAAAAAGATTAAAAAAATTTGACACAGTTGATTATGAAAACCTGGAGAAAGAAAGGGAAGATTCTAGGATGCCTTTAAATTTCCAGTGTATTTTTTTTTCCTCCCACAGAGATACAGATCATAAAAATCTGTGACCAGGAAGTTTAACGTGTTTAAATAAAACTCAAATCTGTATCCAGGCCTACAGAAAATCTGTTCTGCCAAAATATCTGCACTCTGTGGTACAAAATAATGTCTTTGGGTTGCTTTTCAGGCAGACTACTTGACACACACCCAAAGACATATAGATATATTAAAAAATGTTATACTTCCTATATTGCATAAAGTAGAAAAAGGATTAACGAGAAAAGATTACATGTTGACTTTCTTTGCTCTTATGTGAAAAAAACATGTAGTTGTGTTCACAAGGGCAACAGCTAACACAACCTAGAAATGAATTTTCTTTCTCATCTCCAGTTTTTATTGACTTTCATCTTCTTCTTTGCTGCCATGGGCTATTATTCTCTACACCTGCACTCAGCCAGAAATATAATGAAAAAGAATCAATCTCTGAAAAGAAAGTCATCACCAGCCAATAACATTGGGCCACTTTCATGGGTCCTGCAGTGTTTCATCCAATTGCCAAAATGCCTGACCGTTATAAACTGCAGACAGTCTCCCAGCTGCTTTTCCTGGTAAGTCCAAAATCACAGTGTGCTATACAGGCTATCTAGAGTCTGATATTATTACACTGGAATTCATTAGGGCAAAATTAAAGCAGTGCTAATTTTTGTAACCAGAATAGATTGTCTAAACAGTGATGGACAGGAATGCCTGAAAAGCCTTATTTCTGATGAGATGGGTGAGTGTTTTTGTATTCTGTGTGCATCATCTTTTTTGTGTTCAAAGCTGCTCATGCTCTGTTCATGATTTTCTGAGTTTAACATTCAAGTATTACATTCAATTTATTGATTAGTAGCAAGCTTGAAAGGCATTCACTGAGATTATTTGTGTTCTAGGCTTTTTGACTGCATGTAGAAGTATTTTTTTCATCACTGGATGAGCATTGCTGTTGGAATTGGTTTCCCAGTGTTGACATTGGTAACTATCTCTTTTAAAGAATCACTCTGCAAATTTCCACATTAAATTCATTTATTTCAGCAAATATCTGCTAGTAAACTAATTTGCTTGAATGCAAATAGATAGGTGACATGGATGTTTTCAAAGTAAATATAATGTGGGGTTTGACTGCCTCTTGTGAAAAAGAAATAGGTAAAATACAGCATCACTACTACAAGTGTATTATTTTCAGGTTCACCTCACAGTGAATCTGGAAAAAACTCTGCTGAGTCATCAGTTCATCAGTTGCCATTGACATGTGTTGGATACATTATAATGATTTACTCAGTCTCTACTTTAAATAAAAACTGAATATTAATTTATGTCAGAACCCTTGCACAGAGCGCTTGTCAGGAGGGCAGAACTGATTGTTTTTCTGCAGGAGGACTTCATAATCAGAAATATTCTAATGATTTTTTTTTTTTTCACCCTTAGAAACTCCAATTGAAAAACATTTCAGACTTGATTGTAAAATGCTTTTCAAATCTTTTCTTTGTTGAAGACAGTTCTGCCGGAACCCA
>JAWWES010000133.1:7647934-7669660 GCA_035583135.1 Lophotriccus pileatus | reverse complement strand
CTCACAAAGGAGGGGCTTAGAAGAGTGAGTTATCAGGGCTTATTTGGACAGACAGCAATCTACAAGCACAGACAAAGATTTAGACAGCTGGCAAGTCAGACGTAAAGAGGTTCTGCAGATGACTGAGACATTTAGAAAGGACTTATCACGTGTTTAAATAGGAATTGGACTCCACAGATTGACACGCACAATCTCAGCTGAGATGATGACATGCTGCATTTCTGGGCTAAGAAGTGTTAGTGTCTTAAACTATTTTATTTCTCCCCAGTATATTTATTCCACCTGTATCTGCTCCTGTGGCGGTTTGGCTGGTCTGACTGTTTATAAATCCAGTGTGACTGGCTGTTTCTGAGGTATTCCAGATGTTACGAATGAAATGGGGTGAAAGGAGAGAAATGAAAAGTCAGTTCATGGATATGTTAAAAGACTTTGATTCATTCCATAGTAGGACTGAAGACACACTCTTTTTGTGAGGCTTGGGTTATAGCTTGGTTCTGGATAAAACAAAGACCATCTACCTTTGCCTTGTTCTGTTTCTGAGGTTATGGACATGCACAGATCTGATATGTGATAAAGGGCTGACAACTATCTCATGACATACACTGAAGCCTGAAATCCCTAGGGAACCTTCTCTCGCTAAGCCCTGATGAGGCACCAGCTCATGTGGGTTAGAGAGCCTGGCTGAAGTCTCTGGGCTTTGCTATCCACACCCTGAGATACAGTACGGCTGTGATCACGTTTGCATCTCTCTGTAGATAGAGTCATCTTCTTGCAAACCTTCCAACAGTCTTCCTGCAAATCCTACTTTGATTCTGTCTGGTAAAATGGAAGAGATCCTGCTCCTTAGTTCACCTTCTTTGCAGGTTAATTTAGACTCGCACTGTTCTAACTGGAAAAATTATATCTGATCTTCATTAAGACATTTTTAAAGACAATTTTTAATGATAAGACCTTGTTTAGTCAGAGTGGGGTTTTTTAAAACTGTTATGGTTAAATGTGGTTAATTAACATCTTATTGCAAACACACTGATTATAAAGCGATTTATATGAGAGCAAAAAGCACACAGTCTTCCAGATGCACTGGAAATAAGTTACCTTGAAACCAAATTAACCTTTTAACTTCATTCACAGTCTGTAAACAGGCTGTCAAGAATGAATCCCCATGCTGCCTTCTTTCCTAGTACTCTCCGCTGTGGCCTCCACTTAAGGCTTTCACAAAGCTTTGCTATCCCAGCAATTCCACTCTACTCTCTTCAGCTCAGTCCAGAGAAGCCAGTTCTCACTAAAATGATACCCTATATTTATATCCTAACTTTGGAAATGTCAGGTGGTGTTTCCCCATTGCCGTGGTATTCTGCAGCTGTTTTCAGAACACAGTTAGGCCAAGAGCTGATTTAAATTATAGCTGTAGTGCCATCAAATGTGATTTCACTTGTACAAATCTAAAAGCAGGCCATGTGCCAAATGGTTCCTATAAAGCAGTTCATTTATACACTCCTTATGTAGCTGAAGTGCAGCTTTATCTAGAAGAGAGAAATTTCCTCAGACACGCACAATAAAACAGTTTTCAAAACCATAAATCTGCTTAACGTTGACTACTTGTTCACTCAATAAAATAAATTGATGTTACAGTATATTTTTTGGCACAGTATTAGCACATAAACAGACTTTTTTTCTTCTTGTTTAATAAAAGGAAAGAACAGCAGTGAGCAGGTATTCGTTATGCCTATCCACTGACACATTTATTCGTCACTCCTCTCTGCCTGTGTCCCCTAACTTCCTGGGACTCCTCATCTGGGCCCATATCAGGACTGCATTTTGGGGGGGGGGTGTTAAAAAAACATTGTATAATTCTCACTGAATGATAAATCAGGGAGTGAAGCTAATCAGATACCCTTAAAGGAATATATTAATGTGGCAGCTTTAGGTATTGCACCTGAAATCACTTCTCTTTTGGCCGTAGTACATTTAAATGCTTCCATAGGCACGCTGATTATAGATGACTCAGTTTTTGCATATGGATCATTGTTCCTGAAGCAGGTTTAGTTAGACAGTCTGCTTTTTGGTTGTAGGAAAAAAAAGTCTTACCTTGTCTATGTCACAAGCCATTGCTAGCCAGAGAATGAGCAGTAAGTAGGTAAGAAAACGCCATCCCAAGCTTTCTTGAATACTCTAAACCTGACAACCTTGTCTAAGATAGAGCAAATGGAACAACTGCAGAAGTACCACCCTCCGTTTAAGTAAGTCAGAAGCTACTGTCTTATTCATGTACTTTCTCTGAGCTTGTTTTCTGAGCCTACTTAGTAATTCTTTCAGCTTAATGAGCTACCATTTGGCAATCATGGGGCAACTTTGATTTAGTGATGTGACAGTCTTAAAAATCTGCAGCAAATGTGCTCAGAGCTGGCTGCTGGCTCTCTGGCATGTTAGCAGGTACTGACTTCAACTTAAAACATGTATTTTGTCACTGACAGAAACTCTGTGCTGTTTCTGTGTTAGTCGTTCGGTATGTCAACCTCTGTCAGTGTGGGACTGCTTGGTGTTGTCACATGAAATTAGCCTAACATGTAAACTTATTCACTTGTGGATATTGGCAGCCAAGGGAGATTTTTAATTCAGAAAGATTTTCCAAGCAGAAGGAAAATACATATAAGAAATTCACTCGCTGTCTCCAGTCTAATTGAATTTTCTAATGTTTTAAAATTACAACCACATTGCTTGATGTTTGTAGTTCAAGCTTCCCTTGATAATACAGTTTAAAAAAAATCGAAATGCTTATCCTTGGGAGCAAAAACTATGCTGGCTTCTAAATTATGAATTTATAGTACAGAAGACTATTATGTAACAGACCCCAAAGAAATATTAGTATTCTTTTCCAGAAAGTGACACTTCTCAACATTATTTAGTGATTTCCTCTGATACAAATGTAATCCCATTGTCCCTTTGATAAGTCTTATTCAGAAGTCAGTGGAGGCCAAGGTTGTGAAACTGAAACAGAATGGAAACAACTGAAAAGGCTGATAAGAATAAATAACTACCTGTCCCATTATTCATTACTATTTTTTTCCTCAAAAATCTGGGGGGGGGGGCGGTTCTACACATGTTCCTTAGGATAAGAGAACAGATCTTGCTGTACTGAAAAATTTGTATTTAAGGAACAAAACCTCTTGCATATCTTTGTTATGTAGACCCAGATATTTACATTTTCTCATTGATATCCATTTTTGTGACAGCTTTTAGACTTAATTTGAAGAAAATTCTGAAGTGTGGCTATTAAACCAGTCAGGTAATAATGGAGAAATAATACCCTGATAGCACTGGATGCTCTGTTCACTCTGGATGTCATCTAACAGGAGAGCAGAGTTTCAGGTACCTGCATCCAAAAGCCTATGTGGTTTTGGTGTTAATTACAGAAAATTTTCTTTGGACTCCATCGTTGCAATTATCAGCAACAGGTCTGCATGATGATATTATCTCTGTGTTGAGATAAAAAAAAACTCTTTCTTTACTTATGAAACTATATAATATGTCATCCAGAACTTTGATGCCTTGTTGCTAAAATACATTTTAAGTATGCTATAATTGGGACTTATTTTTTACTTGTTTTAATTTTGGGGAAACAAGGATTTAAGAAAAAAATAGTTCTAGTATTGTTATAGTATAATTTTTCTTGGGTTTTGGCCAAAGATAGGGTTTCTTTTAAAAGGATAAATTGATAATGTAGTGTTATGGTTTAGGAATGGTATTTGCCAAGTTAGTACTCCCACTGAAACTATGCACCTGTCCCACTCCCCCATCCAATTGGAGGCACAAAAGGCAAAGATCACAGGTTGAGATAAGAACAATTTACTGGAAACAGCAATGAAATAAGAAAACAAACAGTAACTACAACATTATTAATAACAAAATGTAAAAGTGAATAAGTGATTCACAGAGGAAGCAAAAACCCCAACAATAGAGAACATTGAATGGCTCCCTCTGCCACATTTTCTCTGAAGAGGGAGAAACCTCTTCTCTTGGAAGAGGGTCCCTTCTCCCACTCCTGGCAATGACATGAGGTGGTATTGAATAATCTCTGTGTCCTGGTCGTGCCCCCTCCCAGCTACCGCAAAAATTAACCCTGTCCTGGCTGGAACCAGGACACATAAGCATAGCCAAGGAGCACTTAATCTCCATGAAATTAATTGGAATGGCACTAGAAAGCTAAATAAATTGGGTTTTTTAATCCTTATCACTGAATAAATTCCTACACAAGTTTCAGTGCCAGACAAGAGCAAAATAATTGGATAAAGTAGGTATGGTCTATTCTCTTCCTTAGAGATCTCTCTGGTGAAGTTGATTAAGGTGTCCAGTGTTTCCAGCCATGCAAATTTTGTATCTTGCTTCCCCCAGATTAAATATTAATCTCGTATTTTTCCTAGCAGTAAACCCTATTTATAACAGAAGATCAGAAACTGATTTTTTTATGTATTTATCTGTGTAAGTACCTATATATTTTTGCTAACTGGAATAACAATAGACTGATAGTAGGATATTGCTGCTATTTGCTAGCATTTTCTGTAATGAAGGTGGGCAGACTTTTTCTGGGTGACATTTTGTTTTATACCTAGGAAGAAATGGGTTTCTCTGGCTCCCCAGACACACTCTTATCAGCAAGAAAGATATGGCTAAAGAATGTGTTATAATTATTCACCTTTGTGGGAGTGTGAATAACATTCATACTAGATTTCTCATGCAAAGAGATGCCAGGAAATTTTTCGTATTCCTGGTAATTTCAATAGTCTGCCAAGATAAGGACCACTGATTTGATTTGTTATCTGTTGTGTATTTTGAAAACAATCATGATTCCTGGTTTTTAATATTATTTTTTTCACACAGAATATGGGTAGGGCATGGCAACAAATACAAAAAAAAATTATATATATATATATGTGTGTGTGTGTGTGTATGCTTTTTTTAAAACTTCAGTGAGTTTTTCTTAAACTGTTGGTATTTTAAAAGTTTTATCTACAACCAAAATAAGGCATATAATCATGGCTTTTTCAATGGGCTGTGGACTTCCTTCTCTGCTTCTTTATGCCAATTAAGTGTGCTTTTTTTTTCCTCAATGAAGTTAGAGCGTTCAAAAGATCTGTAGTAAGATTTAATTGCTGCAAATTAATAATAACCATTTAATTTGGAAAACATGACTAAGAGTCATGTTACTTCATTAAGAATAAAGAAAGTATTTATCTGGTCTGTTGAGAAGTGAGATAGTACTTCTCAGTTATCTGCTTGCATGGGAATAGCCCTTTCACAAAATCACTTATATCTTTGGTATAAAAGAAGATGTTTGTTTACTCCTGTCTTTTCAAATCCATTTCACTGAATTTGAAATCTTTTTCCTAACTCACGTTGCTATAACAGCCCTTGAAAATAGTCAGTGTCTCTTCTTTCCAGACTGGCACCACCTTAAAAGACTAAATATCAAGAGAGCCAGTTGGGTAATTGCAGGTAAGATGAGGGTGAGTGAATTTTAGCTTTTCAGCCAACCCGTTTGCAAAATCAAGTTCCATCATCTCCAGACTATTCGCAAATATAGCCAGAATTTAGCAAATACTATTCACAGACTGTAGGAGGGGACTAAAGGAGACAGACAAAGGGATTAAAGAAAGGCAAGGGAGCAGGTAAACAAATGTTTTGCAGGAATAGCAGTTGCCTGCCCCCTCCAGTGTGTTGTATCAGATGCTGAACAACACATGTCTGGCTGTGATGGTACCTGTGGGCAGGCACAGAGGACTTCCCATATAACAGGCACATCCCCAGGATGACCCGAAGGGGACCCAGGGGTTCAGCAGAGCCTGTACCTCTTCTACTGCCAGTGAAGCACAGCTGCTTACTATGTACTAAGTAGAAAAACAACAACAAGAAAAAAAAAGTGAACATATTGCAGATACCTACAAGAATGTACATAAAATGCACTGGGGAGGTGTAAGTACATCACCTTATGCCTTATCATACTGCACTGTGCCCTCACTGCAGTGATATAAAGTTACTGTGCATCTTGGCACATGAAATCTCTCCCTTTTGTTGTTCTATCCCTATGATTAGATTGCTGGTTTGATAGCAAGATTTTGTGTTTGGTTTCTTAGAGTATTTCTCTTTTGTTTTACTTTAATGTTACATTTATCGTGTCTTTCATAACAAGTACATTGTGGTTCTGAAAACCTCATTACTGCTCCTAACATGGTACAATGTAATTACTCTGTTTTGTTTTGTGGGTTTTGTTTCTTTTGTTGTTTTTTTCACCTCTGCTCATTTTTCTTTGCTCTCTTGCCCCTGCCTAACAAAGATTCACTGAAATAGAAAGCAGGCTTGGTAATAACTGCCTGTTATGTTTTTGCTTAATGTACTGTGCAAAATATGACAAGGGTGAATGTTAGTAGATGTAACAGCCATCAGAATGTTTCTTTATTCCAGCTGTTGTATCTTCTGTATGCAATAGGTAGGAAAGATGTTTAACAAACTGGGAGAGTAGGTTGGAAATCTAAAGGTCAGAAAATTCAACTCTACATTTTTTTTTCCTGTTTTCTTTCCTTAAATAGGAAAAATAAGGTGATGAAATAGTGTAGTGTCTAAGCCTAATATTTTTACCTTTTTTCAATCATTACTGTCTTAACCTTTCTTGAATATTCATAATATAAATAATTTTTTCAATGTACACTGCAGAGAAATCTCTTTGTGGCATATTACAATTGATCATTTTTGCTAGCCCCTTCAGCTAGATGCTATTCAACTAAGAAACCTTTGTGTTAATTTAATTCAATTTAAAACACTCTCAGCATCCTACTAACAAACTGTATTAATAAACCATTCCAGTCTGACACAAATTTTGCAAATTACAGTCACTGTGAAAACATGATTTAATTTATCTAATTAATATACATTTACTTTAAATGTTAATCTGTCACAACACCACATGTGTTTCTTACATTTTCTAAAAGAATATGCTCTATTTCCAATCTCCATACGCAAGACATGAAACAGTTGCTGTCACTCGTACTATTTCTTATTCTGGCTTTGATTCTTATACTTGAGAGATATCTACATGCCAATTTTTATTGTATTGCTAATCTGAATATATTCATTCTGGATACACTCATTACCCTGGGCTATCTTTGGTATTCCAAGAAAAGATGCAGCATGATGTATATTCATTGTTTCGGTTCTATACTTTTATTTGTTTATTTGTAAATCAATCCATTTCAAGCCTCAAATCAAGGCTTGCAATGTCAGATGGAATCCAAAATCAAGCAACTGCCTGGCTTCTGTTTTGACAGAAAATCCAGGTTTTCCTGCAGACCTTTTTATAAGATCTACTCTGGAAAGAAAAGATATCTCTGTAGGTGAGAAACATACAACTCTATTAGCAAAAGCTGCCAAGCAGGCTGACTTAAAAGTCATCGTCAAGTGTAAATTTAATATACAGGAGGTGACACACTTGTTATATTGAAATTAGACTTGGGGAACCTGCTTCAGGAAGTATCGAGAGCTCAGGGCACTACAATTATCATGATCAGATGCATCTAGAGTAATGGATAGATATGCTTATTCTATAAAGGAAAAAATGTGTGTAATTGCATAATTGCTTCAACAATAAATGTCCTGCAGGGTATCTGCATATGGAAGCTTAATTATGATACATGTTTTTCTGGAAAGAATCAGAAAAAAATTAAGTCTAGAGTTGTGTGTAATCACGTGTGCTTTTCTAGGGTTTGAAAAATAAGCTCTCACTTTAACTGAAAGAAAGCACAAGGATGTTTAAAATGCCGGTTTAGAAATTGATGTATATTTCTGGATTCCCTCTGTCCCCCATTCCCTATTAATAGACATAGAGGAGCCAGTCACAGTCCTCATTCCAAATGACACTTCTCAGCATTACTTCTGGCTGTGGCATTGGTACATGGAGTTTATAGATGATTATTAGCATTGCTTTGCACAGATCTCCGCTTCCTGCCCATCTCTGACACATCTCCTAGTGACCTGAAAGCCCAGGTCACTAATCCAGCAAAAGCTACCTACTCTCTAAAACAGGACCTTACATGGAGAAAACCTTTGGGTACTCACAGACTAGTGATTTTAGTACAGCCCTTGCTAGTAGCCAAAAGTTTCCTTTGCTCTATGTGCCAATGGAAATGTGCTAAACATATCAGCTGATAGCATTCATCCTTGCTGTATATCCAGTATATCCAGTATACATATTCGCATGTTCCCAATGAAATCACCAAATGAGCAATCCCATGCAAGATTTATGGAGTTCTATAATACTTTATATTTCAGCACTATAGAAGAAGAATATGTTTTACCGTTAGCATTCTTCACACAGTTGCCTTTTGAAATCTTTAAATTCCTCCTGTGCAGGCAGAAGCAGCTTTATTTTTCTATCAGGACAATGAAATAACCTACCCAAATGGAATATTTTAGGTTATACTGCAATACTTCTGTTTGCTGCTGAATTCTAACATTTCTTTTAAAGATTTTCTCCTGAGATGCATCAATGAGCTATGTCCTCTGCTTATCTCTTCAAAAATCTGAAAATATAAGATATAAAATATATTACCTCATAGGAAAATTTCTGTGAGTTAGTTTACAGGATCCCTGACTCTGAGCCTCTAGTCTTGCAGTCATAACAGTCCTACTTAAAAGCTGTGGACCTATCTCTTTCTTTCCCTTCAATTTCCACACTTCCTTTTAGACATTCATAATTAACAGCAAATCTCAGATTTGATTTGATTTCTTCCTAATCCTTGCCAGAAGCTGTATGGGAGATGCTCACTTCACAATCCTGCTGATCAGAGCTGGGTAAATGAGTACTTCTATCAGGAGGGCTCATGCCTTTGAAAAGGTTTAGAAAGGGCTTTTATTTGAGAATAAAAGACAGGCAGATAGACGTCAGTCTGGGAACTTCAAAAAAAGACAAGCCTATCTGTCCCTCTCTAATTCATTATGCTGGAAATGTTGAAATGTTTTTCCTTAAGCCTTACCCAGCAGTTAGTATTTACAGGGCATTACATGAAATAACCTGTTATGCCATGGGGAAAGCATGATGGAAGGGGAAAAAGAAGATAACTGTATAATATGAATTTTAGGGGGAAAAGTTGCTATTTTCCTCATGGGCAGAGAGTAGGTGGAGTGCAGATCAAACCTTCCAAAAAAGATCAAACTGGTCTCAAGGTTCAAGTATACATTTCCAGCTGAAGCATGCGTCCAGGTAAAAAAAACTATCTTGACCAATGCCTGTTTTGTAGATCTGAAAGGGCTACAAAGCTGAACCTGACTTGCTCTTTTCCCTATCACTTCTCCTCCCAGCATACGTGGCTCTCCTTACTTTCATTATACGTTTCCATCTTCCCTGTGGCATGTATTAGGGGCTTCCTTTGAAGATACAAATCAAAAATTTGAAATGCTAATTTTTTTCAGTACTGGTTGAAAAGGAAGGCTTATATGAAAGCTGAAGGATGAGGGAGCCTACCAGTTGCTAAGTGGCCATGTACTTCCATGAGCAGGGGGGTATTTGGGGACCAAATTTCTGGACTTCAGTATCTAAATCCTTCTTTTTCTTGGCCTTCAGGGTGCATAAATTCTCCAGATGATAAGAGGTCTTCCCTGGCTTGTGGGAACTTCTTGGGGGTAAATACATTTAGAAAGAGCACACACTGTCATGGACCCATGATACAAGAGGCCAGACGTCTGTAGGGACATGTTTTGGCTGTTACAGGATTTGCATCTGGCTGTAGTGAGCTTCCTCTCCTGGTAACAGCCAGCGCCAGAAGCATTCTGACCTATTAATAACCAGCCTTGAAATGATCCAGAAAACCATCTATAACTTGCCCATACTTAAATAAGATTTTCAATTTGGAGTTTCCATCATCTCTTCTCCTTAAACTTTGAAATATTTTACAAGGTGAAACCATTGTTTAAACAGACCTTTTTAGTTATGTATCAACAGCTATGTTGAGGAAAGAGAAGATGTAGGCAATTTAGGTAGTTTTGAAGTGTTGTTTTTTTGATGCTGATGTTCAATTCTATTTGTTTTATAACAAAACAAACTTGCACGGTAGGAAAACAAAAGAAAAAAAAAGAAAATGCAGCTTCTGTCTGTCAGCTTGTGTCTCTGGAATTTCCTTTCCCTGCAGCCTTGCTGCTGGGATGCTACAGGCACAGTGTGATGGCTCATCAACCACTGTGAAGCTCAGCAAACTTTTAGCAGCCTTATGTTGTTTAAAGCATTGCTTTTGGGTTGCAGTCC
The DNA here is from genome assembly GCA_035583135.1 of Lophotriccus pileatus. Taxonomy (NCBI): domain Eukaryota; kingdom Metazoa; phylum Chordata; class Aves; order Passeriformes; family Tyrannidae; genus Lophotriccus; species Lophotriccus pileatus. The sequence goes on along the minus strand of JAWWES010000133.1, from coordinate 7,659,372 downwards.
TATGGCAGTGTTGCAAAAATGTGGGTGTATCTTTACCGGCTGGACTCAATGTGTATTAGACAGAAGTCAGGAAAAGAAGCACAGAAATGAGGAAAAATCAGGAGAAAAAATAACATGCTGGGTAAACAGTAAGAGCTGGAATCAAAGGGTCATGCCAGTATTGTCAGAATTAGTTGGAGCTAGGGAAGGGGAAGACGCTGCTTAATTTCTCCTCTGCGCTAAGTGTGCTGGGCTATATTTCTCAATCAGACTAACAAAGGCACTATGGTAAAAATAATTTCTCCCACTTCCTATAGTTGTTGATATGCCATGTCCAAAAGGCAGTGAGAGACCCTTTCCAAAATATAAGCCTCTGAACAGTGCCTGTTGGTGATTTCAGTGTCCAATATACCATTCCTTTTTTCAGAGCTAAGTGTAGTCTTGCTGACCCACAGCCTGTTCAGGAACACTGGGGTGAGTTTAGATCAAACTTTTACAGGCTGAGTTAGTTTTTCTAACTGTTTTTTCAGCGTATGATTACTTTTGAGAGAAAATCTAGAATATAGGCTGAAATGGACCTTGACAGAACAAGGGCTGTAGGGTGGTTATCATTGTGTGACTAAATCAAACTTGATCTTTTGACACGGTTCAGTCTCCTCTCAACCTTTAATTATATCTGTTGTTCTCCCTTCAATCTGCAGCAATATGTTAATATCTTTTAGTAGCTGAGCCATTATGTCTAATTAAGGGATTGCAAATAAATAGGGGTGGACAGTTCCAAACATACAATAGCTGCAAATAAATAGAGAGGGACAGCTCTCAACATATGGCAATGAATGCAGCCATAAGGCTTAAAATACGTATTTTAACTGCCAAATTTTATGAGCAGCTTCCAACTGGCTTTCATTTGGCTTCATCTGTATGTCTGACAATCATTGTAAATGCAGGTTTTGTGCCATATCATTTTTGTGCTCAATGGCTAGAACTTATGCATGCAGCATTCATTTGCACTATAGACTGAGACTGTTCAGAGAAGAAATATTTTGTTTGAATTCAATATACTAGATGTAGCTATTACTGCAAAGTAATAGTTCATGTTACTATTACTTTCTGGACTAATATAAAGGTAATCATTATTAATATCTGATACCAAGTCTCAATTCTCTCTCTCCGTCTTTTTAAGAATTCTTTATTAATATTCTAGAAATATTATTTGACTGTCCAGTCTTTATCAAACTGCAATCTAATGTTTATCAAACAAATCTTAATAATTTTCACTGTGACGTAAAACAGTCACTGTGGCATTTCAACAGAAAAGAGCCGCCTTAAGAACTGAATACGTATATATAGCCTTGTTAATAGTTTAATTCCTTTTCCAATTCTTACATAAATGAAGAGCAAGAATTACTTCTCCAAGGGTAATTTGCAATAAAGGAGAATAGCAACAAAGTGGTGAGCAAGCACCTTGAAGGCCTGTGTCTAGCAGCTGGGGTTATCAGAACACAGCACCTTCCTGGAAAGGCAGTATGACATTTGGTGTTATTACTGCTAGGGAAGGAAGACTGACCAAGCCAAGGGCTTGGGCTGATGCTCCTCCACAATTTAAGGAGACTGTCCAAACCCTCCCTCCCTCCCTCCCTCCAGGCATGAGCATCCTCCCAGCAGAAGCAGTAGACGCTAAAGGCCCTACAATAAAATAAAAAGGATCTCTTAGAAAACATACTGTTCCTCCACCCAATTGCCATCTCCTATTTTACAGCCCACTTAGTAAACCACCTTTTCCGTTCTCCTACCCAAAGCAAGGACCAACTTTTCTTATGCCTTAGACCTGACGGGTACTGTCTCTGAGTTCTGCTACTGCTAGTTAACTTTTGAGTGTGCATCCATTTCAGATTAAAAGAGATGGGTAGTATTATTTTTTAACATTAAACACATAATTTTCAGGGTAACATTAATGCATAACCGCACAAAGCAATTACGTCAATTTATTTGAAAGGTCAAGGACTTTTTAAAAACTGATTTTACACTTAAAAACCCCTTCTGACCAAATACAAAATGAGTAAAACATGTTCTTAAGGCTCTTCAAGCAGGATATACTACCCTGATGCCACCCAACTGAACCTCCTCTGCTACATAGACTGAGTGTCATCATAACCAACCAAAAATGAAGATGAGAAAATTTAACAAAATGGTTCCTAATAAAAATAGGTTTTAGCTACAAGATCTTTTGTGACCAAGATTAGGAGACCAAAGTTTCTAGGGAAAAATGCCAGGGTGGTGGGGGGTGGGGGGGGTGGAGAGAGGGACAAGGGGGAAAGCACTATGGCAAGGACACTGTGCAAAGGTTTTTTTCAAACTTGTTTTTAAAGAAAACATGAAAAAAATTCTTTTTATGTGGGGGACAATTTTATCAGCATTTTAAATGCTAGAAGTATGATACCTGCACACTGTGAAATGCATCCATTGCATGAAATGTTCTATATAACTGGCAACATGTAAGGTAAAATTAGTGTAATAAAAGTAAATGCAATTTCTGTAATTATGCTATTGCAAATCTTAAATTCATTCAGATAAAGAGTGAATATGATTTACATCTGTGAAATGAGGTTCAATATTTCTCATGAGGAGAATCTGAACCCCTAATGCAATCCTGTTAATTGGAAAAATAGAGGTTATTTTGAATATTTTCCGAAAATGTGTTATCCCCTTCTTTTGAAGTGACATGACAACCTGGGCCGTTCCTCTTTCTTGCTAATACAAATTATTTGCTTGTGTCCTTTATAATTACCATTTCCAATTTCCACCTGTCATCTCTAAAAGGTAATCTAAATTCAGGTGCCTAAAAACTATTTCTTTCTCAGCTGTTTGTTTCTGTTCCTTCCATCCTTCATGGGGCACGGCCTGAAGCAGAGGAAGGTACAATTGCAAGGAAGGCCCACAGGATGAAGAGACTTCACCCAGAAACTGAAGGTCTGACTTTGCACCTCTGCAGTCAGCTGGTGTTTTTGCCATCCATGCCAGTTGTGGCATCTTATGGTAATTCACAGTATAATGCTCTTTCTGGGGAGGAACACTTTAAAACTCATTGATTACCTTTGTCTTCAAAACAGGGAGGGTTTGGGCCTTATAAATTGATAACTTGCAAGAGAACTACAAGGTCTGCTGAATTAGAATGAAACTTTAGCCCCTTCTCCCCCTCCCTGCAAAGTCAATTCTAAGTCTCAAGTTTCACTCTGCTTTTGTAATTGGAAAGAAAAACAGGTTATAGACACATAGTAGTTGTCACTAACAAAGTGGTAAATTACCCTTTCATCTCTATAGATTTAACTTTTTTTGGTTCATTGTCATCTATAAGCATTACTAGAAGCTAATCATTGCTTGGATAAGAGTTTTCATGAGCATACTATTGGTGATTCATGTTTTTTTCCATTTTCATTTGGGGAGATGCCACATTTTTTCAATGTCTGGTCAGTTCAGTCTCATGGGGTTTTTTGGGTTTTGCTAGCAGTTTTAACTACTACTGTAGGTACTAGAGAAATCTACGAAAAAGGGTGGAATAAAATCTTTGTGAAGGAACACACAAAAAATAGCTTTATAACTTGCCTAAAAATTAAATTATTTATAAAGTAATTGAAAAAATAATTAAAAAGCCCCATCCTGATTGAGAAAGGTAGTAGATGAGATTTGTTGGTTGCCAAGACAAATTTGTGTTCATTTTGTCTTGCTATGTGTACAGTTACTGCATGATGTTATGGGCCTGGATATGACTACAAGATAAAGAAAAAATAATAAAATTTGAATAATTTTTAATACTCTTATCAATTTCTCCTTAAGTTGCAGTGTTAAATTATTTGTTTATGAAGGTTACTGGCAATGTGATAACTTTGAAACATCATTTTTTATATTGAGAATCAGAGGATAGAAGAGACATGTTTGAAATATAATTTCAATGTTTTTTATCTTGAACAGTAGCACAAACTATTTGCACACCTATAACAACAGCGGTTCTCAGTGTACAGAGCATTTCTTTTAAGGTGTACTTCATTTTATTTAAATCAACATTAAAATCCTCAGAAGTGTTGGAATTTTGGAATAAATTCACTAGAGAAATAAAGATACTATCTTTTGGTCAACTCTATAGAGAATAACTCCAGAACTCATTCTGAAATAGGTGTTTTGATCACCAAACACTATGTTTGTGTGCAAATGGCACCTTGGAAAATATTACTGTCTCCTTATTGTATACAAATAATTAATACTTTTGGAATATCAAATTAAATTTATAAATTATTGAAATACTGTATGATTAATGAGAATCCTTATAACTGTTTTTCCTTTCTGACACTATTTTATACATATTTTCATGACACTATATCTGTATATTTGAGATATTCTTGTGTTCAGTTTAAGAACTTAATTAAGAACAACTGACAGCTCCCCTTAACACCTCTGGTAGATGGATCTAAGAAAATATAGACTTTGCCACACATATCTAGAAAATTATAGCACTGCTACTCTTCAAAAGGTTATGGATATTTTCTCATTCAATATTTTTTACAGTCACATCCTGAAGCTGTAATCCATAGTGCTAAGTTGACCCCTGCAAGTAATTGTGCTGAAAGCAATGTGTGTTCCACTCCACACCAGTCACACAGAATAGTGGCAGCAGGCCTAAATGTTCAAAGGGCATTATTTTTAACCAGATTCTGGATTTTGTTGTTTTATATTACCATTAACAATTCATGAAGCACTTATTGGAACTAATAAGCTGATTGCAAGCTAGAGAAATGAATTGATTAATATGAAATGTAACATGGAATAGTGATGAGCTTATTTCCATTGTAAATAATGGAAAATAAATCCAATAAGTGTCTGCTCTTTGGACCGCAAATGAAATGAACTCACTTCCAAAGCAGTCCATGATAGTTAACCTTAACTGACTAGGAGAGGTTGAGTTAAACCAAAGTTAACAAAGATCACGTTTTGAGTATTACCTGTGCTGCCTTGTGCACCAGCCAACCACCTCCCACGGATTTGAAGTGGATGTGTTCCATTGTGACTCTACTCTCAGTCTGGCTTAACTTAACTCACAATTTTACATCATTTTACATCCTAATTTCCCTTTATGGCAGACCTGAAGAGAAGTAAGTTGTAGCAGAAGGTCCTCTTTTCCCCTTGTAATAATGCAGGTGGACAGGACTTCTGCTGTCCTTTGCTGACAGTCTCTTCCATGGAAAAGCAGGTAATTTTGTGCATCTTTTCTGTATCATAATAATGCAGACAAGACAAAATAGGAAGACTAATAGATCCTATCTCTGTTCTGTGACAACAGAGAACATTAAGGGCAGAAGAGACATATTTAGGCAGAGCTAAAAAGTCCCAGAAGACAGTTAATAGGAAAATAATTTCTGATTATTAAAAATTTTGGTATGCAGACTCACAGTGCTACATATTTTGAGTATTGGTATAACAAGAGACAATAGAACATACAATGGACAAAAATAATTTTGGTTTATTAGCTCTTATTCTGGAAGATAAGTGCTGAAAATTCCTGCATGACACCAGCCCCAGCCGTATTGGAAGTTAACTTTTGCATAAGTGTTTGCCCTGTAGAACAGGGCAAATTCATTCCTGATGCATTAATATTCTGCTTGATGAGCTTTTCATCTAGAATATATTCCAAATATTTAGCCTATTTATCAAGTTGTATTTGATAGGATATTTGTGCAGAAGTTTGCGGTTATTTTTCTTGCCTCATTCTAAGTTGATTCTACATATTTCATATTAGGAACCTTTTCTCATATTCATTAACATATTTTATTTTTTGAACAGTTAATTTTCAGCTAATGACAGTTGCCATGATCAGTCACATTTAATTAAAAAAAACCCACCAAAACCCAAAAAACACTACCACCCCTCCCAAAACTAAAAGCCTGTAATTAAAATGTTTAAATATTCAAACAATTAAGTAAAAGACAATCAGATTTGAATCATAACCTGGCCATCCACATTTAGATTTCTCTGTCGTGATTACTTATGTCATATTCAAAACAATTCCAAACCAGTTGTTACTTCGTATTTTCTTGGTACTAGATAGATTGAATCAACATTAATTACACTATAAGTCTAGTAGTGCTGACCTATTTAAATAAGGTTGTGTTTTCAAGGCACCAGGCCAAAATTACGAGCCATCATAAGTTCCTCTTGACTATTCTGTAAGATATATGTGCTCCTTGTGTGAGGTCTCCAGTGAATTGATATCTCAGCTGATTGGTATATACCATAAACAAAGTAATGACACAGTAAATATCACATATTTTGCTTTGATTTGACATTAAATATATCAATTCTTTTGTTTTATTCAAAAGCATGGACACTGAAAGATGACATAGACCACTCACTGTATGGGTTATATTTTCCAGAATTTAAAATGAAATCTGAATTCTGTAGCAAATTTAATTAACAGGTTCCTTTTTAATTAATAGAAGCTTTTTCTTTGGCAGTTTCCTTACCGAATTTTAGTTCTTCTGATGACTCATAGAAATAATTGTGGCAGTGGGGATCACCAAACAGACACAGAGTATAATGTTTGCCAAATGCTGTCCTTAAAGCAAAAAGAATTCCATATGTAACTACAAAATGGGGCATTTCTCAAATGATAAGAGAACTACTTTGCTCCAAGGCAGCTTCATGGGGCACCATCTGGCTTCACAAATCTTCAGAAGTGAGATTTTTCTTTGAATAAAATTTATCCAATGAGCCTCTGAAAACTGTGTAATGCAAAAAATCCCTCATTATCACATTCATTTGGTGTTCCTTGGTAGCCTACATGAGACTCGGTGCAAAACAGATTCTTTTTATACCAAAAAGATGTGGATCTTGTTTTCAGTCCTTGGTTAGGCTGATGTTTTACAACTTTAATCTCCCCTTCTTTCAAGGAAATACATTCAAAGGGTAAACAACTTTTTTAACATTTTACTTTTATTGAAGAATTTCTTTCAACTTTCTCTGCCCTTTGGGCTAGAATGTAAGTTTAAGAATTCAAATTTCTGCAACCTGACTGCAAGTATTTTAAATATCCTGTTTCAGGCAGTCTAAGATGTCATGCATCTTTTTTTAAGATGGATAGTTGATATGAAGTAGGCTTTAAATGGTGATCTTTGCATTTTAAGACATGGCACAGAATTTGTCCTATTATCTTATAATAAAGAATCTGGAGCTGTAATGTGAGATACTGGAGAATGGGTGGCATATTGTTTCAGAGCAATTTTATTCTGAGTATAGGCAAGAATAAATTGGAATAATGGTTCAAAATATTTCTTCACATAGGTGTAAGTTTACCCTCAGACATCTGGTTACACATATTAAGCATTTTGCTGTTTAAAGTGGGAGTAGATGGCAGGATGGCTGTCACTGAGTCTTTCTAAGGACAAATGTTTTGCTTGTTAAAGTAAAAGGAATAGAGCTCAAGATGATATTATATATATTATTATATATTATTATATAATTATATGTAATACATCATCAGCACCAACAGTGAAAATATATTTTAATCTTGTGTATAATGGGAAGGAAAACTGTGTGAAATTAATCTTTTTGTTTTTAATCTACAGGAAAACACTTCCAATTGAGACCATTACACCCAAACAGCACTGGACTCATACAGAAACAGAGTTTCTGTAATGTCTGGCCATAGTTCATCCCAGTTGCACACCTAAGAGAAGCCAGAAAGCTGCCTCAAGGGAGACTTCCCCAGACTGACTCTAACAAAGAGAGTAGTCTGTGTTCTCAGGACTTCTCTGCAAGTCTTGATATTGAGAGATAGCTAAAATTAATATTATATAGGAAAGATTTGAACTACGAGGAGTTCAAAAAGTACAAGGTAAGCTGCCATATGCTAAAAGGTTTAGCATCACCTCAGGAATTACAAAGAGAAGGAAAAAAAATTGGCTTAATCCTAAAACAGGATTGTGTTGCAGGTTATGGTAGGAAAATGTCTTTATGTTCTAGACATTTTCCTTAAAATTAGACATTAAAATAAAGTAATGTTAGCTAGATCAGGCAGTGTTTAAAACAGATATAGTAAAATGCAACACATTCTGCATTTTCAATAAATTGTAAAAGAATGCCAAATAGTGCTGCTGAAACTTTGGTCTAATGTTATTCCTATATTATGTGGTTTCTTGGTTATTTTTTGTTTTGGGTTTTTTGATGTTTGTTTGTTTATGGTTGCTGTTTCTGTTTTTTGTTTTGTTTTGTTTTGGGTTTGTTTGTTTGTTTGTTTGTTTTTGGTGTGGTTTTGTTTTGTTTTGTTTTTTTTCCCTAAGTAGGCTTTAAACTTGTGAGGCAAACACAAATTGCAGAGGAAGAGAGAAAACTGTTGCTGTATGTTCACTTTGCCTATGCCCCTCGGTTTCGGAGAGGGTCTGTCAATTCTTTGGGGCTGTTGGTTGTTTCTATGGTAATTTGTGCAGAGAGGAGGGGACTAGCACTGCTCCAGCAGCAATAAGGATCCTCTGTGCTTCTGTCAGTGCTGTCTTTCCCCAGTAATGTAATGCAGAGACAGTAACCATTACAGCATTGGCACAAAATTATTATGCAGCTGGCATCAGTGCTTAAATGAGGCTGTGGTAGACTCAGTCCTTGGCAATTATAAGAGGCTCCTTCTGTACTGAGGGGCCCACAGCCTAAACAAATGAAGCTGAGAGAGAAGGAACACTCATATCCTAATTTTGCAGGTGGAAAACAAGAAAAGAACTTGTCACTTGTTCAAGGTAACTTGTGAAGCTCATGGCAGTGGCAGTAACCCAGGTCCCTCAGTCTTTGACCAGCACTGTACTTTTAAGATCTTTCTTTCTCCTTGACAAAATTATTTCATAGTTACCCTCATTAACTTTCAGACTCAAAAATTCCCAGTGATGTATCCATGAAGAGAAAGGGCTGAGTTTTTTCAGCTTTTTGTATCTGATGTTTCAAAATGTTAGGCACTCCTTAGCCCATATTCACACCCTGCTCATGCTAATAGTACCAGGACAGACCAAATGCAGGTCAACCAAGTTAAACCCCTGTACAATGTATAAGAGCTGTAGATCTGTCACTAGTGGCGTCCCCCAAGATTCAATACTAGGTCCAATATTGTTTAACTTATACATCAATGACTTGGACGAAGGGGCAGAAGCGTCCTCAACAAATTTGCTGATATCACAAAGCTGGGAGTAGTGGCCAATATCCCACAGTCCTGTGCTGCCCTTTAGAAGGACCTTGAGAGGATGGAGAGATGGGCAGAGAAGAGCAGTCTGAAGCTCAACAAAGGCAAATGCAGGGCCTGCACCTGAGGAAGAATAACCCCGGGCACCAGGACAGGCAGGGGCCAACCTGCTGGAAAGCAGCTCTGCAGAGAAGGGCTTGGGGTCCTGGTGGACAACGGGCTGTCCATGAGCCAGCAGTGTGCCCATGTGGCCAAGAAGACCAATGGTATCCTGGGGTGTACAGGAGGAGCATTGACAGCAGATTGAGTGAGGTGATTCTGCCCCTCTACTCAACCCTAGAGCGGCCTCACCTGGAGTCTGTTCAGTTCTGGGCTGCTGTCAAGGGAGACATGAAGCTCCTGAAGCAGGTCCATCAGGCATCCATGAAGATTATTAAGGGACTAAAGCATCTCTGTTATAAGGAAAAGCTGAGAGAATTGGGCCTGTTCAGCCTCCAGAACAGACAACTGAGAAGGGACTTCTCAATGTCCATGAGGATCTGGAGGGAGGGTGTCAAGAGGATGGAGCCAGGCTCTTGGTGATGCCAAGCAATAGGACAAGAGGCAATGGGCAGAAACTGGTGCACAGGAAGTTCCACCTGAATACAAGGAAGAACTTTACTATGGACTGTGCACTGGAACAGATTGCCTGGAGAGGTTGTGGATTCTCCCTCACTGCTGATATTGAAAAACAGGATGCAATCCTGTACCATGTGCTCTGGGATGACTGTGCTTGAGCAGAGAGGTTGGACCAGATGACCCACTATGGTCCCATCCAACCTTACCCATTCTGTGTGATTCTGTGATTCTGTGAGAGTTTGTCTTTTGCTACTAGGCCAGAATAACCCAAAAAGTTATCTTAGCACCAATACACAGTTTTAATTTTATTTCATCCACCAATGCTAATAAAAGAACACTCCAAGGCGAGAATTTAAAATGATTAATTACAATACTTTAAAAGATGAAAAAGAATCTCTGTGTGTCAGTCATCCTCACAGGGCAAGGAATAATGAAAATGCAATGCACAGAGGAATGAGTTTTCTATTGTCAATGATAAAAGTGATAATCGCCCCAAGTCAAAGCAAAATGACAGATGAAAGAAACCTATAGAACATTGCCTAGGGGAGCTCCCGAGGCCAGCACTCAGTACCACATATACACATGCTAGACTGATATTTAATGAAGCTCTAGTTGACTCTATAATGAATGTTGAAGGCTCTCTGGAGCATCAAACATCATTTAAGACTGCTAGAAGCAAATGCTTTATTTTTGTTTGGTGGTGGTGGGGTGTGGGGGGGAAGGGCAATTTTTAATACAGTTTTTCAGCTCTTTTAACAAATAAATTGAATTTGGAGGAAGACAAAAATCTCTTTATCATGCAAAGAGAATTACTTTTTATGTTGTATCTGTAACATTTTAATACACATAAAATGGAAGAGGAAATGCATCAGGGATAGCCTAATGGATTAATGAGAAAAATTAGACTGGGTTTGAAGTTTCTTTTATTTATTCCAGCAAGGGACTAGTCTGACCCTTGTGATATAAGGAGTAGCCAATAGATTTTTAAATCATGTCTGAATGGTCTGTGCTCAAGCAGCTGAAGGTGAAAAAGAAGTTGAATAGATCCTCACCCATGATTTAATACGGATATGGTGACTGTGCTGTATAAATGTATCTTCTAAAGACCTTTGGGACAGTACAAGAGTAAATAATGGTTCAAGTTATATATTGGTAGTACTGCGGAAGCCCAATAGCACTGACAGGCAACATTTCCTATCCGTTTTGGTCTTAATCAAGTAATCTATGTGCCTTTTGTGTCTCTCCAGAGACAATTTTTGAAGTTAACATCACCACATCAGCTTTTGTTCTACTGTTGGCGAAAATTATGGCAGATTGTCTTCTCCACTCTCCCATTTTTTCCCAGCGTACTAATTTCATTGTTTCTAGAATCATTTAAACCAGAACATGATTTAATCTTGCCTCAACCAGCAACTGGAATTATTTGCATTTGTAAGGCTCAAAATGTGCCACCCCCCCTGGAGATGTAATACTAAATTCCTATCTCAGGTTTTTTGCTACCTTGCCAAGGCAGTCAGGGTGTTAAAGACACAAGTAAAAAAGGGTTCTGTGTCGTGGGTTAGCAGGGTCCCCCCCCTCCCTGGGGGACTGTAAGATGGTTTGTCCAGGTTGATTTCCGGGACAAAACCAATCA
>JAWWES010000133.1:7635137-7646836 GCA_035583135.1 Lophotriccus pileatus | reverse complement strand
AACCTTCTCTCACAACTTGAACCAATTTGGTTGGGGGGTGTGGGAAAAATTGTCACCTGGACAAACCCACGACAGTTCTGGAAAAAAAAAAATCTTATTGACCACTGGTAAGTAACAGCTGATGTTTATTGTAATGGGAAAAATTTAGTCTTCTTTAAGTGGATGCCAGCTCTTGAGAGACTGAAATTTGGGCTTTTTTCACCTACTTCAGCTAATAAATCATAGAATCATAGAATTAACCAGGTTCGAAAAGACCTCTGAGATCATCAAGTCCAACCCTTGATCCAACACCACTCTGGTTACTAGACCATGGCACCTCCTGCCTGGAAGTGGTCTGTGGCAAAAGTTTTGTATGAGTCTGACAGTAAGTTGGTAAATTTATTCCATTCATTTCTTCTGGCATGCAAACATTTCCTCAGATTTTTTTTTTCTCTGTTTTCCTAGTATTCTTCTAATCTTGTGTAACTTATGCTGGAGGCAGTGACTAAACTCACAAGTGGAAAGCGTGCTTCCCAAGAGGAGATGATATGCAAAACAAATATATAATATTCGGAGTACTACTGGGAGGGGTTACAGCATATCAGTCTGCTCTAAATTTTTCATCTGAAATATATATATGTAATAATCTGAAATCTTAATTTTTATAAAATCAGAATTCATTTTAAGAAATAAAATAGATTTCTAAAGTGCAGAGACCTCAGATGGACCCTCTGTTAGAGCAGGGTCACATAATAAGCTTCAGGAAAAGTGGATTTCTGCATGTATGTGTGAAATAAGGAAGGAAGACAAACATTTGCAACACTAGCAAAGCAATATGGGATTTCAAATTACAGTGATACTCAGAATATAATGCTGTTATGTGTTTCAGTGATTGCTTTGCAGGAAGCGTCTGCATAAATTTACTCAATTTGTAAATAAACGTTAGCTTTCTTGTCCTCTTTAACAGCTTTTCATTCAGGGTGGGGTCATACTTTTTACATAAGATTTTTTAAGAGGATATTCTGTGACTTTCAGTGTCATCTGAGCATCCTCTGCCATCACGTAAAGCTGACAGGGCAGCCACACAGTCTTCATCAAGGTGGAGCTGATAGACCCCCAAAACTCAACTTGTATTGAGAAGGAGCCACCTAATGAAGCTGTTGGGTGCTGTGAGGGTAATGGGGTGGCCCTGAGGTATGTCAGCATCCTCGGAGTTCAGGAGCTGAACTCCATCCTCATTTTGTGGACCGGAAGGAACTGCAGTCATCTGTGAGCTGCAGAAAGCCCTGCCCTCTGAGAGGACAATTTGGAATTTGTTTTCTAATATTCTTAATTTGGTTGTGTATTTGGAGAGTTGAATCTCTCGTATCTTAAATAAAATCAAACATTTATTTGATGTTGCTTTTTAATTGTATTTGAATTGCAAAATGCCCCATGATATGCTTTGTTAAGAATACTGTGCATTAGTGTGAATATTGTTGTTAGCAACAATAAGGATCAAAGCTTGTTTCTCAAAAGTGTTGATTACCACATTACTCAAACATGAATATAAAATCGCACATGTAGATACACGCTCAGACTGCAGTGCATGATATTACTTGCCCCTGACATTTCCAAAAAGACACAAATAAAATCTGAATGATAGCTGTGAAACCCTTAGAACTTTATGATGTATCGGAAAAGAGTGGAACTACAAATGCATTCACAGAAGTTTACATTTCAGAATAAATTGAAAGAAAGTAATTTACAGTCCTCCTCATCACCTTTGCAAGGTGGGAGAAGATAAGGCTCACACACACATACATATATGTATGAGCCCTTCTAGCAGGATGTAGAACAAGAAAAACCTTGTAGGGATCAATATTCTATGCTAGCAAAATTGATGCATATGAACAGAGAAGTCGTGAATTTTTAGGTCTCCTAAGGGAAATAGTTTTAGATAATTATATGACAAAAAGGCCTTTTAGAATCTATGAAAACACACTCCAAAATGTCAAATGCATAGCAGCCATGCTTCACCTGTAATGGTAAAATCAGCACATTCGGTAACCTTTCCTGAAACAAATTTACTAAACACATTAGTTGAGTTTTACAGCACCATAAATGTCTCTTGTACTGTACTGTTAGGGGGCTGTGCTGAACAAATACTGGTGTCCTGCTGTATGTCAGGATGTTGTGGGATGCTTTGGGATTTTCTATGGAAAGAAAATGGAGGCAGGGCGTATTTGGAGGATGCCAGATGGGACAGCCAAGTCAGGGAAAATTATAAAGGAAGGATGATCAGAATTTCTTAACTGGGGTGTTCTTGCAACTTGCTACTTCAGAAACAGGCAGTCTACCAACCCACCACTCCCCAAAAAAGCCCAGCAGCACACTGTGGCTTTCATCACCATAGCATCAGCTGCCTCTGAATTAGATACCTACAGCTCCCACACAATATCCTGAAGTAGGTAGGCATCCTAGGATAGCATTATCAGAATTTAGCATGTCAAACTTGGAACTGCAAAAGAGGAACGAATTTCTTATCCCATTCACTCCTCTGTAACTCTTTTTTATGGAGTGAGACAATTTGGGGGTGGAAGAAAGTATGCCAGTGCTTTCACCTAAACCAGCCCTCGCTCTGGGGGTAGGAGAAATCTGCATTTTTGCCTCCCCCCCAGCAGTGGAAGGAGCTGAGAGTGGCATCCAGCCCATCCTAGTCTCTGCATTGAAGGGCACTGGCTACCAACATGGGCTTCTCCATGGAGCTGCTTCCTTAGCCCTTGATTTAGGGCTCTCAGGTGCAAAAAGGCAGAGTGCCTGGTTTTCAGGCTCTTAGGCAAAGCAGCAGGCACAGCAGAAGCAGAAACTCACAGACTCCTGCTCAACATTCTTGTCAGATAATGTCTCTCAATTTAGCGATATGGCATTTTCCAACTTTGGCTGGCAGAACTGGGCAGCAGTTTGTTAGAAGGCTTAAAACCAGCAGGTTTTGGCTTAGATCACTACATGATCAATCAAGTCAAGCACCCTCTAATGAAGAAAGATTAAAGCTTAAAAAAACCCCATAGATCATCACTTAAGATACAAAACAAGGTTTCATATACTCAGTGTGCACAACAAAGCCACACTATGCAGAGAAAATACTTAAACAGATAAAATTAATTGATTTGTTTTTTCACAAAATGAAACAGGAGTTACAATGCATAATAAATCAGGAAGCCATATTTTGGTATGTACTTGCTGATCTGACATATTTGCAGTACATCTATTACTTGTAGAACGTGTCCTTTTCAGATAAGACTTTAGCATCAACCTCCTAAAGAAATGCATGATGCTGTCAAAACAAAATTTTTTACTTCAGCTAAAGAATATGAAGATGCTGTATATTAAATATGCAATGAAATGCCTCTGTTACACTGGTGGCAGAGTCCTGACTTACATCACTAACTTTCCTTTCAGACACCCCTAAACAACTGACAGAGGTTGGTATAGAGATGTATATGCAGATGGAAGTGAAACATGGTGATATCTGACCGTGGGTATAGCTATGGAAAATCCCAAGCCATATCCCTGCAGCATGAGAACATAAGTAAAAATATTCAGTAGGAGTTCCAGCATCCCAGAGCTTTGCTAATGATGCTGTGAAACTTTTGTGCCCATTCCCATTGCTTGCGTTATGCCCCAACGCTGCCTGATTACAGGAGTGAGCAGAATCAAATGTTTACATTAAGTGTATGATGGATTAGAATTTCTGTGTGTAGGAAGTGCAGAAATGTAGGCTACATTACAGAATGCTTAGCAGAAAGTCAGAAAAGACTGGCTTCATCATTATCCCAGGGCTCTCCTGGCCAGAATTCCCACCTGCCCCAGTTTCCACTAGAAACTTCAGATATATGTATATGTTTCCAGCCTCAGTGTTTGTACAAATCAGAGGAGGAATGAATTTAAAATTACCTTAGCTTTATTATTGTAGGCTTCAGATTTCAAGATCCCCCATACCCTTAAGCCTGTCCACCTTGTTTTGACCTACTTCAGCCAAATTTTGTTATAGCTGACAAAGCTGACACAGTCAGGAAGAAAGACAACTTCAAAATGTGTTGTGTCTGGCTGGGATGAGAGCCAGATTATTAACAGGATGACTTGGTTTATGAGACTAAGTGAAAAATTCAATATCACCTATGCTTTCTGTCCCCTCTCTCTGTTTGGATGCCTGGAGTCTTTGAACTGTTTGATTATTTATGAATGTATAATAATCAAATAGTGGCACTAAATTGAGAGACATTATCTTCACAGTTGACATAGAGGCTCCGCCGTTGCCCATTTCTCCATTTTTTTTTAGATATACTTGAATGACAAGCTGCTGATAAAAATAAATACTTTGTGACAGGGGAAGAAATATGACTTGAGGGTGCCAGTGTTGGAATGAGTATCACAGAGGTCTTCCATCACAATTGTTAAATGTGGAACGTCATCTAAAACTGCACAGCTCAACAAATGGCCATTATACAGCCCATATCTGTAATTAGGACACCCTGTCTCTAGTCATAGAGCTGTGTACATATATGAGGCCGAAATATTCCTAATATCTGAAATTTACTGCACCTAAACCTTGGGTTTCAGACAGCCAGGGATTACTTTCCAAAGGGATGTCTTCCTAAATCAATTTTCTTCTTATCTTTGTTGGATTATTTTCACAGTGTGTACCTAGCACTCTATTAGTAAGCCATACTTTCTGATTTTTTTTGCTTTTGAACTAGTTTAAAGTAGGAAATGAGAGTTTAAAAGAATTTTCATTCTGTAGTGTTCTGTATGTGGTAAAGTGTGTGTGTGACAGTATGGGAGCATGCAAGACACCACGATTCAAAAATAATGCAAGGTGACAGAATCTGCCTTCTATTCACAATTTAGCTTTCCTTTCATAAAATATTGCCTAATTATGTTACTTCCTTTGTAAAAGTAGCCAGGAATTAATTTATTTCCTTCAGTGGATAACAATGAATTCCTAGTAATGTGTAACATTTTCTCTTCTGCTTTCCATTCACATAATTTCTTCCATTTTAACAGCTCTTTGTCCCCAAATTCTGAACTTTCTCAACAGTTTGTGTTTGTTTTGAAAATGCTTCCTTTTGATCTGATGAAATACTTTTTTCTAAGTGCAACATCTTTTTACTCCTCAATTCGTTTTGCTTTGATTCTCTAGTTTTAATTTTTAATGGAGATTTATTATTAGTTTTAGGGTTTTTTAGAAATTGCTTTTTTTTTTTCATAGAATTTGAAAAGACTTATATGGGATTTGCATTATTAATGCTGTTATTATCATCACCATTACTATTAATTGTACTTGTTTACTTTTACTGATATACTTTTTTTTTTATTTGAATCATCACCTTATAAAACATTAAAACCCCTTTGCAATGCATGAGTGGCAAGAAAGTCAGCCGAGCTTCACTTATAGACAGCATATCTTTAGGCATTTTCTCTTTAAAATTATATATTGAAAGAAATATCACCAATATTTAATCATCTTTAAACAAAACCCGAATATTCCAGATGTGGAATTAAAACTAAAAGTTCAGAGAATCAAGGCTGCAGTTGTGGAAACCGAAGGAAAGCCTGTGGAGTGATAAAAAACCACCTTCAGTGGCGACTCATTAGAAATGAAAACAGAAATATACACAGAAATCTTGCTGACCAGTTTTTTTCTTTTCACTTGCTTCCTTCTCTTGAAGTCTGGTATTGAAAAAACATGCAAAGTATAACATTGTGCTTTATATTTGGTCCCAGAAGCACAGTGCAAGCATCAAGCCTTAAAATTACAATGATGTTTATAGTACAGATTTCTCTACTCTCTATTTTACATCCTATGTCCTGGAACACAGGGCTTGATGGCTGATATAAATATAAACAATATAGTTTAACTGCAGAACCTGTTCTTATTCATATAAACACTAATACTTCCCTCCCGTACCCCCTTGTAATTCCCTTAACTATGTCAGTAGTTCCTGTAGCAGGAAGCTAACATGTTCATTATAAACTATGCCTGCCAAACAATTATTACTTTAAATTTTAAAATTAGAAGGAAAGAGTAACTAAAAAAAACTCTAAACAAATGCAAACCAAAACCAGATCAATCTAACACTTTGCTTATTTCTGAGTAGCCAGTTCTCCAGGGGTTTCTCTGGTCCATTTCACAGTCGTTTCTGACTCCCTGCATTAAAAACTTGTTGATGCTTAAGCAGTATTTTGGTGCTCACTTGGGAAATACACTGCACAAAAGTATGACCTAAATATTATTAATAATTTGTTGTGGTGTTTGGCAACATATGTTTGGCAAAGAGCAGAAGCAATAAGCTTTGAAGTGTCTGCGTGTTCTGAGAGAGGATTTTTCACAGGTGCTGAGGCTGCGTGGGTCTCAGATGTTCTTAAGGATCTAAGACAACAGAATATCTCTCCAAACCATTAAAATTTGAAAAGCAAGTGAACAGATGTTCAGTCCTTTCATTTAATATTTCAGGCAGCTGTGTAACTGTACCCTGTTGGGGATTTTTAGAATTTTTTCCACGTTTTTTCCCCCCCTAACATTTAAGAACCAAACTGGGTTTAAGGTCAGGCCTGATGACAGGCTGAAAGGGCTCTGACAGCTGTTTAAATGTTTGTGACATCTGGCTCAGAAGCCAGGACTCGCGTTTGCTGGAGCTGCCGCAGCACAGTGTCACTGTCATTCCTCCAGGCAACTTCCCCTGGTGAACAACTGAAGGTACAGGGATGGCTAAAATTTTTTTTTTCTTTTTTTCTTTTTTTTGTTATGCTTTCTTAACTGCTTCTTAAATGTCACAATACCACCAGGGTGACCAAAAGAACCATGAAATGAGATTGCAAAATCCTATGGGGACAGGAGGAGGCACATCAATGTAAAGAAGTTCCTGGGGCTCACACAGTACTTTGCACGAGACAGTAGCCTCTGTTCCTTTTGCTTCTTCATACTGAAGACCTTTTGCCAGTACAGAATTCTAGCCATAAGTAGGAGCAAGTTTCTTTTTTTAACAAAGAGCCTCTGTAGAACAAATATAGTTTATAAGAAAAGCAGAGAGAGACTTTTTGCCAGGATCTTTGGTGCTAGGGAAAGGGGCAATGGTTTTAAAATAAAACCAAACTAAAAAAGGTTTAGTTTGTACATAAGGAAAAAATGTTTGGGTGTTTGGGGTTTTTTTTGTTTGTTTGTTTGTTTTGTTTTGGTTTTGGTTTTGTTTTTGTTTTGTTGTTGGTTTTGTTTTGTTTTGTTTTGTTTTTTTTTAATGATGAGAGAGGTGAAACACTGCAACAGGTTTCCCAGAGAAGTTGTTGCTCCATCTTGGGGAGTGTTCACGGTCAAACTGGATGGAGAATGGAAAAGAACCTAGAATAGGTGAGAATACAAAGTTTAAACCATTTAAACCATCTTACAAACTGGGAAGAAAGGCTTTTAAAGATATCTCTTACAATGTTTGAGACACATTTTGCTTCTTTAAGAGACTTATCACCCCACTGGTAACAAGACACGGCAAATTTTGCACAGGAGCCTGCCACAATATAGTATTGCCTGTTTTCTTTCAAAAGCCTGGAACAAAACTACCTCTCAAACAGCACTGAGCTAACCAGCACAGAGATTCTGATTTCTTGCTGATAAATCCTAAATATTGGGCTTATTTTTTTCTATGTTAAATTCCTAAATGATTCTCGATAAGGCATGTTTCCTTGTAAAAACCTCGTGGAGGAGTTCTAAGAGGAAAAGCTGGAGACACCTGGCCCTTCTTTAAAACTCTGCTAAATGCAAAACACGTGGTGCAGAGGAAGGACAAAAGCATCACAGAAACAATTTACTTATTTTGTGATTTTTCAGTCTGAAATTAATTTCCTATCTTCTTTCTACCAGCTCCTACTGACAGCTTGTGCCATGCCTGTATTAACAGATATTTTCCTTTCAGGGTGTTTAGCAAATCACCATGTAAAGTTGAGCTTTGTGCTGATCATCTGCTTCTGTGTTGCACAGCAGGGTAACTTTCTCAATGCTGCATATGTATTGTTTTAGTGGAGAAGCCCTTTCACTATCTTTCCATGCACCTGTGTGAGTGATGTTGGATTTGACACAGGATAGTAGAAAGGTTTGACATTATTTATTGTAGACTCTCATCATTCCCTATGCCTGTGACCACCTGCTGTCTCATACTGCAAGGAAGCAATCAGAGCTATATCATCTGCAACAAAAAATCATCTGGAGATACATTTGCAATGTGAGGCATCTATGGAAGGACTTTATGCAATGTTTTGTTTTCTGTTTTATCCTATGAAGATTTCATGTATGATGTGGCTAAAGCTTTATCTTGTCTCCTTGTTTGCTTTCCTAATGAATTTTTTTTTTTATCTAGAGTAATTGATTTTTTTTATCATGCAGTAGATCGTATCAACCCCAAACTCAGTATTTTCTGCATGAGCTCTTGTTATCACTTTCTTCAGCACTGATAAATGTTTCAACAGAATTGATGCTGTTATTACTATGTCATCAGTTATTTTCTGGGTGGCTGTAAGGTTTCCAAGTAGTCTGTTCTTTTGTTGCAACAGTTTGCTAGCTGACCCTATTCCAAAAGGTAAGAAATGAAACTTTTTTCTGCCCCAGAGTGAAACAAAAGTGCACAGTTAATACCATTTTTCATCTAATCTAATGATTTGTCAGTATCCATCCTTCTGACTGGAGTTACTTTTAGCAGACTGGTTGGCTTTGACCACTTGCTATCACAGCCTTTCTGCAGTTACTGCAATTTGAATAGACCCAAATTCCATCATTTCTTTTTTGGCTGATGTCACACTGTTAGCCTGCAGACTGAATACATTTGTTTTACCTACATTCTCCTGTTTCCTTAGCTGCAGCTTTTTTCCCTTGCTGCTTCCTGTGGCTGCAACCGTAAATTTTACAGCTGGGCATGACAGTGACCAATGAATGCAGATATATATGGGTACTTTTTGAGGAATTTTGCTTAGTCCTTGAAAACTTCTGGGTATTTTTGATCAGTGTTCAGTGATGCTTCATGCACTGGTATGTCTGCTTTGCATTAAATCTTTAACTGTGTTTGAGTGACACTGGCCATGGTACTGCATGGAAAAGAGTCAAAGACCAGCCTTTCTTCAGCTGTTACCCTGTTAAGGTGATTTCTGAGTGTTTCCCGTGACAGCATCACAGCACAGGTAGCCAATTCCATTTCTCTGTCTGGACTGGGATATGGTGTCGTTTTAAAAGATGAACCTCAGCTCCTGTGCTTACTTCAAACCCTCTGAGTAGATTCTGCTTGCGCTGTAGGGGTTGTCCTATTTTCCTATATTATACCCACAAGAAGAGATTAGTCACATACGAGTTCAGCCAGGGATTTGTGGTTTGTTTTGTTTGGTTTTTTTCCCTGGGGTAAGTTTGTTGTTTTGAGAAGCAAGAATAGCACTTGCGTATGCTTTAAGTGTGACAGGAAATTTGCATAGGCTGGTGGAAGTGCCACTACCCCGGTGTGAGGTATGGAGGGGTTTCTGCCCTGGCTAAAATCCCTCCTGCATGTTTTTTTGAGATGGTTGATGTGGAAGCAGGGGCTGATTTCACAGTGCAGGGCTGCTCCAATCCGTGCTTGCGTGGCACTGCAGCTCTGCAGATTATCTCTTCCTGTACTCCCAAATCAACCTCCCTCAGACACCTTTACCTACATGATTTATCAGTGACAGTGAGTACAGTTTTATCTCTAAGCATGTCACTCTCAGTATTTTCTGACTCTCAATTTCATGCCTTTTGCCTCAACTTTGTTACATGCTTTTTCATCTGCTCTTCCTCTTGGTACTGGTGAGACCAGAACTGATATCATTCAGGACTTTGGGCTTGGGTTTTTTTGTGGTTTTATTTTTTATGGATGACCATATTTCAAAAGCATTCTTAAAGCCCCCTCTGAAATGGGAGTATTTTCAGTTTATTTCTTTGATAATGTGATCTAAATCCTAGAATCTCCTGACCTAGTGAGTTCAGCAAAAATGGCTATTTTCAAGCCCTATCCTGTTTATACACTCCTTGGGATTTTGTGCTTCTCCTTTCAGTTCTTCACTGGTTCAGTGTCTGTGGAAGGGGAGACAACTTATCATTCCTGCTACTCTGTACTTTTTCCCTGCCCTGCTTTCTATGTTATCTGCTATATTTTTTGCTTGTTGTAATGCAATTACTGTCGTAGAAAAAACAAAACAGAGCTGTTCTCTGACTTGCCTGTGGTCACTCCCTCAGCAACCTTCTGTTTCTCTGGAACATGGACATCAGTATCACTAATATAAAGTCTGAACCAAATCTCTTTTTTAGGGTAATAAAGAAGAGAAAGGCTCCTAGGCCAGCTAGGCAGCCCTTTAGCTGCTATCACACTTAGGAGACACAGAGCATCCTTGCTGGGGATTATACCTAAGTACATCTAGAGAGACCATATCAGCGTAAAAAGCTAATCCTCCTTGCCTACAGGCTACACCTGAAAGGATAACCATGTCTCTAATGCTTAAAGCAGACATAAGCACCTCCTGGAAATTAACCTGCTTTAGATTAGGAATGATTTGGTAGAGCAAATCTACATCAACTGATGTTGCATGGTGCTGAAGTTTCCTTGCTCTGTAATTAACAGGATTGTCATAAGCAGGTAAATCCATAAATAACTGTAGGCATGTTTCTGTGAAATAAATCTGTAAAATTTTGTTGGATTTCTTGCTGTTGGTTTTCTCCCAATATTTCAGTACTGCAGCACATCACTGAAAGAAAAACCGATGTTGAGGCTGGAAACAACACATGTAGGCACACATAGAAACACACACTTGCCCTCTCTGATAACATCACTTCCAAAACAAAGTAAAAACTGAGCAAACAATAAGGGGGGGGGGGGGGATGGAACCTGCCTAATCCAGCAGGATTAGTACAATAGTCACCCAGTTGTTATCAATTGATAAGATAAATCAATATATTTGTAACAGTGCCACCTAGTGATAGCTCCTGTAATATTATGTCATGTATGAGGTACATTTCTAAAATAAATGTATTAATATTTCTGGTTCTTGCTTATCTGTTTGTATTCAGAAAGCTCTTTAAAATGTTCAGTTGGAATTAGGTGACATTTCCCAGGTTTTGCAATTAAATTTTGACCTGAGACTAATAATTTTACTCTATTTCATGGCAAATTACTTGAAGAGATTCTAGCAATTGTTTCCTAGGAGTGCCATGTTTTTATAATTATTCATCAAGGACTGTATGTACATTAAAAAATATGAAAAGGATTTTTTCTACCCTATCTAACCCTAAGTGAAAGCAAACACAACTGAAGACTCTGCATGTGTCCTAGCTGTGTAAATGGGTCCCTCCAAATGATCTGGTTTCCTCAAGTCATCAAAGCAGAGCTAAGTTCCATAGTTGAGAGCCACATCCAAGTCAGTAATGTCTTTCCAAGAAAATAGTGTGATTTTCCTTAGTAATAATAATAATAGCTTGAAACATAATGTGGAATTGTATGGTTCTGAAAAACATGACTATAATTTAAAAACAAGTTAAGGGATAAGGTTTCCATGAGTAATTCAGTAGCTGGTATTTGACCTTTTATTCAAAATAAATATAAAAAGAACCCACCAAAATTGCTCCCTTCCCTTCCCTTCCCTTCCCTTCCCTTCCCTTCCCTTCCCTTCCCTTCCCTTCCCTTCCCTTCCCTTCCCTT
>JAWWES010000133.1:7609991-7630698 GCA_035583135.1 Lophotriccus pileatus | reverse complement strand
ATGGGAAGGGGAAGGAAGGAAGGAAGGAAGGAAGGAAGGAAGGAAGGAAGGAAGGAAGGAAGGGAAGGAAGGGAAGGAAGGAAAGGAAGGAAGGGAAGGGAAGGAAGGAAGGAAGGGAAGGAGGGAAGGAAGGAAGGGAAGGAAGGAGGGAAGGAAGGAGGGAAGGAAGGAAGGGAAGGAAGGGAAGGAAGGAGGGAAGGAAGGAAGGGAAGGAAGGAAGGAGGGAAGGAAATACTTCAGAAAAGAGTATTTCTTCATTTGTAGGAAAGGATGATAAAATTCTAAATATCTGTAGCTCTGCATTTTCACCGGTTACTTACACGTAGGGAATATACTATTCAACTAGCTTCTTTTTCTTCTGGAGCACCATTGTTCTTTAACATTGGGAGCATAACTATCTGTAAGTTTTAAAGGAGGAATATAGGACACAGTCACAAGGGAAACTCATCTTCCCTGTCAAGCAGTCTTCATGTCAGGTCAGGGATCAGAGACACAAAGAGCGGAGATTGCTTATAGCAAAAAATGACAGCTCTGGAGCAAGCCCTGCTTGCCTTAGAAGACTTAATCTCAATCTATAGCTCAGAGCCCATCTAGATGATTAAGACAAATGATGCACCAGTCTGCAAATATTTTGTGAAAATTTAGCTTTCATATTAAGGCTCATATCATGGTTAAACATAGAGATTTTATTGAACCAAGAATTCCAGTAGTACAGGTATAATATTGAAGCTGACATATACATTAGCTTTGTGTTATTGATGTTGTGGCTCCTATTTCTCTGCAGCTTGAATGTAATGTGAATATCAAATAGAAATTCAGCTGGCAACAAGTTTTCCAAATTGATCACAAGTTAAAAATCTAAATCTTGATTTATTTTTCTAGGTTTTTTTCCTTTGTGAATAAGACAGGTTGGTCTTCAGAAAGTCATTACATAGAAAGGTGGATGTACTCACAGTATGTTGTGAGGCAAAAAAAAGAAACCTCATTTTACTCATGCTTCCTGAACATAGGTGGAAGCTCCTGTAGTTGATAATAATCAAGATGTGATTAAAATACAACATGTTTCCTTCAAATTCTATTTCTACTTCAAATAGAAGCAGTAATAGAGTTAAAACCAATTTCTGTCCAAAGCTCTGTGCACTTGGAAAATATAGTAGAAATTTAATGTATGGTGCATATGGATGGAAAAAGAAATCCTACTGCAGCCTAATAAACAAAAGTTCAGGATATCAATTGTATCATGTGATTGTTAACTGCTAAAATAAGTTATAGGGGAATTATGCAGGCACACACACACACACATATATATATATGTATCTATGTGTAAAATTAGACATATAACTATGTGAAATTCTGTACAGGTTTTTCCCTTTTCAGGTATACTCCCTGTAGTGGCTAACAATAAAACAAAAACCAAAATAAAAATGAAATTAAATGAGATGATAAAATAAACCAGACCAAAAAATAAAATAAAAGTGTCTTAATGTGTGTTTGACATTGTAAGACCCCAAATTTGCTAGGTATATTATTCCTACTGCAGAAATTTGATTCCCTGGTGTCAATGGTAATAAATGAATATCAGTAACCTTGCAAGGTTTTGCATAATACTTTTTCTGGTCCTAAGTCTGTATAGTCTCACCTATGGTTATTAGCAAAAGCCCATACATAAAACCCAACTTGTTTATTTAACCTCCAGAACTACAAAGAACTCTGTTTTTATGAATAAGAATGCAGGTATAATATCAAACACTGAGGATATGTTTGTTTGAAAATAATCTTTTCCCCTTAAAAGCCTGAAGACCTCAGGTATGTTTGATACCCACTCTACAAAGTATCAAGATGTGCACAAGTTACACAGTGAGGAGCCCCTTGGTCCTCTGGGATAAGCAAGTCTCACAGTTTCAGATTTCTGTGTCAAAGACACCTCTGAACATTATCGATTTAAAAAGGAGCAGCTTCCTAGTGTCCTGGACACTTAGAATGTCTCGTTCTGTCCAGACAAAATAAAGATTCATTAAATTTGTACTGAGTGTGGAAAACTGATATAAAACTCTTCAGCTGCGAAAAAATCCATCTGCAATTACATTTTTCCTAATGCGCCTGTTAACCCTTAAGTTTTTGCTGTTGTTAAAATCCCAAACTCTATCTAAGTAATTTATTTGTTGTTTCATAGACTATATTGTCCACGTACAATCATTTTTGACATTTAGGTTTTACAGGTTTTTACAGGTTTTTACAGGTTTTACAAAAATCTACCTAACATTCCCATATCATGTTTGAAACAAAAACAAGCATGTGTTTCAGACACGTGCCTACAAATACTCTTCATTTTTCCTACAAGCTTCTGCCTTGGGATAAAGGGCTTGTTCATAAAATGGAGTTTTTTATTCTGATGAAGTTGAATGTGTTCGCTTTTTGTATTAGAAAAGTCAAAATTCTTTTCTCATTGCAATCTGTAATCTGACATGCTTATTAATACCCTGTCACACTTTTCCATGCACATTCCTAATCTTCTCTTGATAGTCATATTTACTTTCATTTACACTGCTTCACTCATGCCCATTCATACTGAATCAGGCTTTGTGCTTGGGTGATCACACTGAATGAAAATAAGTCTTTGCATCTCAGAGTTTTATATTCATAACCATCGGTATTTCTTTATCCGTATTCTCTGCTTCACACATCCTTTGTGTATTACCTCAAGATACTTCCAGCCTGTGTAGCCTTAAAAATTTAAGACCTGATTTAGGAAAAAAAGAATCCATGAAACCGATATCCACTTTCTGGATTTTCTTCTTTCTTGAGAAGAAAAATAGAACGTTTTAGCAAACTGGGAAATGTGGGGGAAAATACTACAGAGGGATGCTTGTTATGCTGCTCACCGAGTTGCTGACAACCTTATAATGAACAGTTCACCCTCTGAGTAGGTATTGACTGAGGTGTTCCACTCATAGTACACTGCATTACTGAGTGTGGGTAAGGATGGCACAGACTGCTGCCCAGAACTGTAATCAAGGTTATTCACTATCATCTGGACTATCTAGCCTCTGGATATCAACAGTGACACTTGTGGGGCTGGTATGACATTCAGAGAGTTGTTTCTGAAGTGATATATGATCAGGGCAAGCTCATGATACAGTCTTCTTACTGCTCAAATTCATCTGTTACGTCAGAGATCAGAGGTTCTAAATATTAAATCATCCATCCTAAATGAGACTATGGATATTAAAGCCTCTTTGTACCTTTATACTGTTTATATATATATATATAGTTTATAATGTATAATATATATATGTATTATATGTACCACAAATAGTTTTATATATGGTATATGAGTGCTATACAGCAATAAACACATGACATAAATAAACTCTGTGTGTATACAAATACACGTGTGTATATTATATGTGCCACACAAACTCCTTATGAAAATGTATATACCTACATGTATTCATACGCATTAAAATGAGTATCACTTTTCTATCATCACTAATTAGGATTTATAGTGATAATATTGACAGACCCTTAACAAATAAAACATGACAGGCATTGAAGTTTTGGGCAATTATAATACACCTCAGGTGATGCTAGCTGGCACTAAGCCAGTGACTATAATCACTCAGGAACTCAAATAATCTCTCTGTGATGTTTTATTTTTAGTGTCTTATTGCTCTTTTGAAATGCTATATTGATACATAATATTAAGAAAGAGAGATGGTTTGTTCAAATGTACTGGGATATGGTCATGGGAACAACAATGTCAAATAGTCCAAAAGGTTCCAACGTCTGCTAAGCTGGAAATTTTTCAATTACTTATAGAACATTAGTAGATGTTGCTGTATTGAAATATACTTTTTTAAAAGGAGATGATTTTTTTTCCCTTACAGGCAAAAGTAAATTCAGCCAAGATTTGGAAGAGTTCTTTTATCAGATAGAAACATCTGTGAAATTAGCAGCAATCAGGCACAATTTCTATACATGCCACTGTCACTCCTGTTCACAGATGACAGATCACTGCACTTTCTTAGAGAAACAGTTGTATTCTAAAATCCAGCTGTAATCATGTGTATAAAACACACTGATGAAATTGTGGGTTACGACTAGGCCAAGGAAGATATCAATCAAAATAGTTATTAAGTGCCAATTACTTTGTTTGGTAATTAACTAATACCTAATGAATTTCATCATAGTTTAAAGCCAATCTCTTTTAAAGCAAATTAAATGCTTGAACAGACCTTCCATGTTTAATAAACTAATAAGAAATATTCATTTACAGCATATGCATTTTTTAATAATTACCATGCAGATGTTCTTTTCACCATTTTTTTAATTAAACCTCAGCAATCAGTTTTGACAATAATTCAGTAGCTAAAATGCATGATCTTGAAAACTTGGTTATATTAATTTATGTTGCTTCTTTTGATGATTTTATTTTGGTACACAGTTAGTGATCTGTCAACACACATATAATTTAATTTTAGTTGCTGATAATAAGTTACTTGGAACTTGAAATCCCTTTGTCCTACAACGTAATTATTGTCTTGTCTGTAAAATACTAGCATTTGATTAAGTACTGGACACAAACACCACAAAAGTGATGCTGATTCGGCACAAGGATTCCTTCAGCCCAGTATTATTTTTCCAGAGTGGTCATGAGCAGACACCTGGAGAGAAAACGGTGTACTAGGTGCACATCCAATTTCCACAAGAGCAAGATATGTGTCCATTCAGCCCTGTACCACCCCTTCTTTGTCACTCAGTTCCCCCACAGATCTGTGTTATAGGGGTTTTGACTCCTGCTTTGAAAAGGACATTTTACCTGTGATCTTAAGCCAGTTTCTTCTTGCCACACATGATTCGGCCAACCTCTGCCCTCTCCTCCTCCAGCCTTCGCCCTTTCAGGATGTGAAGCCAACCCACCTATTCCAAAGATCACTTTGAGGTGCACAAAACGCACAGCCACACCCCATGTGCACCTAAGTGTCCTTGTTTCTGAGGCGAGGACAATTGTACTTATCCACATTTTCCAAGCCCTTTGATATGTATGAAAGAATACTAATCTGATCCACTTCCACTTTCAAATGCAAAATTAATGCTAAAATGAAAACAATGGGACTTTTAATTTATTTCTATTTCTTTAGATCATTTAATTAATATGGTAATCTGGTAAAAAATCAATATAAATTCACATAGTAGATGCTAAATGTTGTATTTGTCTTAGAACTAACATTTCAAAAATATATTTTTGGAAATAAATAGGTGTGCAAGACATGAAAATGCCCAGAAAATAATTAAAATACACACAAAATAATGATCTGTATTAGGGCAGATACAGGATCATAACATCAAGCACTAGGAAATGCCTGGTTACTCTTTTCAAAATAAAAACTCTAGCTTTGCTAGAACTAAAAATTAATGTGCAAGATGTTCTACTTTCTGTAATATGCTGTATTTCCTGAAGGCAAAAGACAGTTTTCTGAGGATATGCTCAAATAAATAAATAAGAGGAAATTAAGTCAGAAACAGGTCAGCTCAGGTTCCAATCTTATTAAAATCAAATGAATTTGGATGAGGTGTTTTCCTCCTTGCTAGACGATCAGTGTTGTGCAGTCTGTGATCTGTCCTCTGAAAGCAGGATCACGAACAGGAGCCCATCAGGTCATCGCCAATCTGTTCACAGGGAGATTCAGAGCTGGGAACTAACCTGAGCTGACACAGGAACAGCTGTGGGTCTGAACAAGTGGATGGTATGCACAGACTGTCTCAAGCACGGACAAAAACACAGGCATTGTGTGTTTCTAATCAGATGGTGTATTAGTACTCCTGTATAGAGACGCAGGACAGATAACAAGTAGCAACACACACTTGAAAGTACTTGCTGAGATGCAGAATGGAGAGATGACTGACTGAAGCTAGAGTTAAAAAATAAGTCATCACTATTTTTCTTCTCTTTTCCCTAACTGGACTCTGTAGTGATGCAGAAAGACTAATTGAGTTAGTGCACTTCGTCCAGGATATTTCAGATTTATGCATTTAATCTAAGTTATGACCTTATATTGTCAGTGAAAAGATATAGGAACCTTCAGGAGAAAATTTGTTCCATCACTTTTAATACATTTTAAAAAGTGATATTGAATCCTTCTTCACTTGATCAGTCTCAGCTTTTCTTTGTTATGTATGCAAATTGGACCAGCCTGGAAAAATGGCTCAGGGAACAATATCTAACTTGCAGAAAGAAATCAGATTAATCACTTTTCCCCTTTTCCTTTGCAAAGGAGAAGGACTGGTCAGTTCAAGCAATGAATGTGCTTGAAACTCTTGGACTGATTAGTCTTTGCGATGGAATGGTTGCCTCCTCCCCCTTGGGTGTCAGGGTAAATAACCTCTGTATTAGTAAGTTTTGTTTCTGCTGGGCTAATGGCCAAAGGAATCAAAAAGGTCAAGTATCCTATTCTTCATTCCTTCTCTCCTTTGAAGACAACAAGAGGGCAGAGAGGTTATGAAGGGCAAAATTCTGCATCTCTCTAAACATCCCAGAGCACAGAGACAGAGGTTTTCTCTATCCATGTGGAACAATCCCAAGAAAGGAGGTAGAAATAACAATTGTTCCCTTATTTTGTAGTGTATTAAAACAAAAATAGGTCTGTATTCAGAATGTATTGTCAATTCATAAGAAATGAAGAATTAAATATCTATTCAGGCAGCTTTCAATCAAATCTATATAGTGCAATAGGTACTGATTGTACATATTAGTATAATGGTTGATGGAGCAAAATAATTAATAGTTTTCATGTAATTTGTATATGCTTTTTATCTATTTTTTTCTAACATCATTCAACAATGTGTGGCTGACCTTTCTGGAAAAGTGGGAGCATCTAAAGCAGGAATTTATATTGGTTTGTGTTTTGCAACAATTCTTCCTACTACTGGTTTTGGTATTTCATGCGAAATTATTGTAAATCCATTAGAAAGCACATTGAATCCTGCAATGGATGGAGGTCTAACAAATCCAATTCTCAGCTTGCTACTTCAAGGCACAGTAACTGTTACTTAAAAAGTTAATAAAGGGGCCATGACAACAGCAACGAGCAGTAGGCTGACTACAATAGGAGCTCTGAGCTTCTTACACGCTTTCTCTAATCTAAATGAGCTAATTATTTTCAAGTTGTGCAAAATGCCATCTAATGGGCTGCCTAAAAGTTGAGGAGATTGAGAGAAATGTAAAATTAATCAAAATCCTATTTTAAAAAATGTACAAAGAATGTAATACATTATTATTTTTCCCAGGTGATGCGGTCGAAATCATCTTCATTTTTAGAGGCGGGAGTTAGCGGAAATATGTTTGCAGTTATTATACATAGAACCACTCAAACTCATTCTTTTTTGGCTCCTGTAGCCCATTGACTAAACTGGGAAGGAAAAGTACCCTGTTATGCCCCCTCCAGTGTTTCATCTCCCAGTCACACAGACTGAAGACCCATCTAGAGGTGGACAGACATCCCAATTCCTTCCAGGCCAGACATAACAAAGAGCAGGTTTGAGCACAGATCTTGCCTCAGGTTGGAGCTAAGATGCAACAGTCTTGGAACTGTAAGCTGAAGAGAGCATTTTGGTCCTCCCATTTAGAGTTTAATCTCTGCGGTCACTCAGGGGCAGTTCAGAAACATGAGAAAGCAAAAAACCATCAGTGCTTCTTGCCTGGTATATAGGCTGCCATTTCAGGAGCTCAGTGAAGACTACACATAGTTTTACCTGGGTTTCTCACACGCGTGCACACACACACAATGTACATTTTTTAATTTATATTTTTGCCAGTGAAAAGACTTAAAGAAGCCACTCATTTATTAGGTGGTAGAAAAATGTTGTCTTCACTTCAAAACATGGTTTGAGAACCAGCACTTCAACAGGAGGGTTCTGTAAGTCCCTTGAGCATTAGTCATTGCAGGAAGACTAAAATAACACCTCCGTAATGAAAGAATTTGCAAACTTCAAAAATCAGTGTAAGAACAGAAGATAAAAGTTTTTATGAAGTTACTTGCCATTTACTAGAACTGACTTTTAAAACATTTTAAATAGCAAAGATATTTTTCCTTTTTCCGCCTTCATTAAAAATAATCTTCTCCCTTTAAAGGATATCTATAATAATCACAGCAAAATTCATCATCATAAGAAACAACAGACAGAAAGCACAGTTGTGCTGGAAAAGAAAAATGGGTTTAGACCTCTTGACCATTTAATATCTTTGTTTGTTATTTTCTCTAGTATATGTTTAACTTGAATGTTTTATGACTACACAGGAGATTTTATAGCACAGAACTGCAACGACTTGCAGAGCCCTAAGATGAAATGAGTTTCATTTAAGAGTATCAAATATGAGACACAGTGAAAAAATAAATCACTCTCTCCTTATTTTATCTTTTTCTTCTGCATCTACTCTGTTCAAATCATTTTTTTTTTCTCTTCTGTATCACAGGTATGTTTGTCTGTATGAAGCTGGGTATTTTCACTTCAGTGAAAAAGAACATATAAGCTTCCCATTCTGCTTCTTGCTCACTCCACGCAAGTCAAGTGCCCTCTTAATTTGCATTGCATATTAAGTATAGGTTTGGTTTGTCACCTCTCTTCCTTCAGTGCACTAAGTTTTTTGGCCGCGATTTCTTTTGGGCTAATTAAAACTTTTACTAAATGAATTATTATCAAACAATGAAGTTTCTGAAGTCACTGTATGACATAACAGCTGTGTGGTGGGTCTAGAGAGACCTGTGGATGCAGTGATTTTGTAGTGGAATTGTTTTCCTACCTCACTGGGACTAGAAAAAGAATTCAGCTTTCAGATTAAGCCTGTAAAAAGGCTACCTAATGACACACTCACTGAATAGGCAAAGCAGATGGGGAAAAAAAAAAAGTTTTCCCTGTGTGGTGAAAATGGAAACGTCCTACACGTATTGGTACCCTATGGAATTAGACAGTCCTGTGTCTAATGAAAAGGTGGGGCAAGTGTCTAGGCTGTTGCCTTGTTACTTTTCAGTTACTTAGGGGTTTTTATTTTTCAGAAGAGCAATACCACCTTTCTCAGGCCATAAGAAATTAAAATAAACTCACTGTGGCAATGATCCCCTTTGGCAGCTCTCAGGACTTGTCTTTGCTGCCCCAGAATTATTTACTCTTCCAGTAGCAAAGGTAGCGAGGCCAGGAGGTTGCACAATGATCACTCAAGAGATAAAGTGTAGAAGGACAAGTGTCAGAAAAACTAATTCATGCAAAAAAAAAAAAAAAAAAGGGGGGGGAAATAAAAGACTAAAATAACATTCAGCAGATTATATGGTTGAGCAATTCCATGTAGGACTGGTAAATCAGTGAACAGTATGTTTCTGTTTTGCTGGTTTGGAGCATTACGCTTAGATTTTCTTAAATTAAAAATAATGATGGGCAGACTCAATTTTCTGCTTTGCCCACTTACTATCTGATTAGAAATACATAAACCCTATGTTTTTGTCTGTACTAAGACAGTCTGTGCATGCCATCCACTTGTTCAGACCCACAGATGTTCCTGTGTCAGCTCAGGTTAGTTATCAGCTTGGAACCTCCCTGTGAACAGATCGGCAATGATCTGATGGGCTCCTGTTCGTGATCCTGCTCTTAGAAGGCAAATTGCTGTGTTACTGCCTTTTTCTCTTTTAGGCAGGAGTGGGAGCAGCACAGACATTATCAAATTCAGTCTTATAAAGCCAGCAATCTGAGCCAAACTTATTCAGATCTAATTTCCTCTTTGTTAGAATTGCTTCAGTACCTTCTACAGACATTTACAAGTGTTAAATTGTGTTTCTTTGGTACCTTCCAACACATAAGAGTCTAATTAGTGAATTTTAACATAGCCTAAAACAATAATGATATTAATTATAAAGAACACACAAACATGTAACTTGAGATCATTACAAAGGCATCTTCATTAAATAACAATGTTGATTATTAAAACAATTGTAAAGAAAGGACTTGGTGAACCAGTATGAAAACCACTGTGGTAATTTTAAATAAACTCTAGCTTTAATTGTTTTGTTTTTCAGAATTGCGCAGTGGGAGTTATCTGGAGAACAGGTGAATTTCACATTCCCATCACAGAATCGATCAATGGACCATAAAGTGACAAATAATGGTATGACCCTGATGAATGGCTGTCTAAGCATCATCTTTCCAAAGTCATTTAGCAGAGTAGTTCATACCACACCAGTAGGAACTTTGGTTGCTAGAGATATATATTTCAAAATCTACTAGAAACTCTAGCATAAGAGAAGAAATTGTACTTGTCATGATAGACTATGGGTAAGGGATTAACTTTTGGAATTTTAAGTATCATTTTGGTAATAAGGGAATACAAAGTCCTGACTAATGCACTAAACCAAGGATGAATTATGAATCAAATGACTGAAAATCCCAGTTCTAATTTTGCACAGTATTTAGATACCTATGAAAGTGTTTTTATAGCTACGTAGCGATATCAATCCAAACCTTACAGGCTCAAGACTCCTTTAAAAACTGTGTGTTTAGTGTAAGATGGTTATCTGGGATAGCTGATGTTCAAGGGGATCTCTAAATTCACAGTGAGGCAAAGAATGTGGTGTATGAGCTATTGGAGATTTCCATCCTTGTTGACTCTAAAGAAAAATCAGCTGAATGGCTAAGTCCAGTCCTGGATCCTGAGACAGGTCAGCTAGGTGACAGTAATGGAGCTCTCTTGTCACTGGCTTGAGTCTGTGGTGTGTTTTTAATTTAAAAAAATGGGATCTAGGTTTCTACCGATTGCAGTTAGGAACGCATATTCTCTGCTTGAAATATCAACTCCTTCTCACTGAACAATAAGACACTATGAATATCCTTTTGTTATTTTCCTTATCTAACATTCTCTTAAGCTAATGAAATATGCTGATTATCCTTTCTTTGGATCTACTTAATTTGGATAGACTTAAAGGAAAAAGAAATACATGAAGGCTGTTGTTAAAAACAGAAACCAACTTTCTGTTAACTCTTCTCACAGGTTTGATTGCAGGCATATTCTACACATTTGTAGACATAAATAGGTACATCTTTCATTCATAGCCCTTTGAAGTTTATCACCAAATAGAATTTGTTTCATGCAGATGTTTCATTCTGATTTTGTATGTTTCATCAAGTCACATTGTCATTGGAGATACAGTTGTGATTTTTCTCAGAAAAACTTAATTACTATGACTGTTCCAGGCTGGACTGAAAAATTAATGACAGCAAAAAAATATTTATTGCTATTTGGTACAATCTTGGATATTTCAAAACTTGGGGAGAGACTGAAAAGGACTTGAAAGCTGGTTGAATAAGTCCCTAGTTGAGCTGGTTCCAGATGAGAGTCACTGACTTCTATCTTCTACCTATTATCTTTGCAGAATATTCACCTTGCTTTTGGCATTGTGTTTATTGGATTGCTTCAGACAAAATTAGATTACTGACCTCATCACTTAGAGTTTTATTTATTCTCAGTACAAAGCGGTTAGATGCAACTCATATTAAGAATCGGCAATGAAGTTGGCACTGAAATAATTTTTTTAAATTTTATTTTCCTTTTATTTCTCTGGTGGAACAGTTATTTACTAAGTTATGGGATCTGAGTGAAAATTGAAAGCTGGATTAAACAGGGATGAAACAATGCAGCTATTTTATCAGAAAGAGAGGAGGAAAAATGTGCAGCTATTTCTCTTACTATACATTAACCTGCTGTTGAAATCTGTGTCTTTGAAAGGAAAATTACTGATTATTTTATAAATACAACGGATTCCTGGGCTTTGGGTTGAGACAGGCTTCTGGGAAGCAAGACTTACATATACAGGATAAAACAATTAATGGAATTGTGAAAATTGTGAATTAAATAGTTGGAATAATTAGAATAGAACAGTGCTTCCTTCCTCTCCTCTCACATTTACTACTGAGAAACTCATACACAAAAATATATAAAAATTTAACTTATTTGCAAGTAACGTTGTAAAAAATTGAATCCCATTTTCCTTTTTCTGTAAGTGTCCAGGCTGGATGATTCAGAAAGAACCACGAGGAAACAAAAGCAACTGTATTGTCATATTTACCATTTAGTCCAAAATTGCCTTAGATCTTGAGAAACCATAAGCAAAATTGTACTGGCAGATTATTGTGAACAAATAAAAGGAGAACAGGAGTAGTACCCCAAAATCAGAAAATGAAAAATCTATTTCATTTTTTCTTTTCTCATCTGTCTAATGGATGGCTATTGATGGATGTTGACTGAGTGCTTTCAGCATTAAATTATGCATTACATGCTCTGATCAAATGCAAATTCCTCTTCTATGTATTACCTGAAGCAGAACTGTCTCATCTA
This sequence comes from Lophotriccus pileatus, assembly GCA_035583135.1. Lineage (NCBI taxonomy): Eukaryota > Metazoa > Chordata > Aves > Passeriformes > Tyrannidae > Lophotriccus > Lophotriccus pileatus. Next base: position 7,618,322 of record JAWWES010000133.1, on the reverse strand, counting down.
GAGCTGACGTTCCTCAGCTGACACCCACATCCTATGGCAGTGGCAACAGAGGCACTGATGTGCTAATCTCAGAATATTTATTCCCTGCCCTTCTTCCACACATGCCAGCCAACCAACCTACTCCTGACAGCATAGGCTGTGAGTGTAGCCTGTAAAAATGAGTGCAGCATGGAGACAAGTATTGGGGCAAGGGATATGGAAATGAAATTTCTTTGATGTCAAGGAGTGGCATATGACAGAACTAACTGTGTCAGCTAGTCACCAGCCAGTAAACAGCCTTCACATTTTTGTGCTAACACAAATAACGCTGAGATGTCTTAACTGTTTGTCTTATTCAGCATCATCTAATAAAAGGCTCTTCTGAAGCACTGGTTAAATAACTTTTTGTTATCCTCAAAATAAGGAGCCACAATCACTATGTTCCAACTATAGATGGGAAGGAAGGAGGCTGAGCAGAAATCATTAGGCAATTTACTGAACTATGGCTTGGTAATGGTGGGATGAGGGCAGCTGGGATTAGCAAAAACTGCTTCTAAGGATGACACTTTCAGTGTCTGTACTTGCCCTCTGACAGAGTCTTTCCAGAGCTCAGCACAGATCCAGCCATTTGCCGTGTCCTGCCTGCTTAACCCAAGCTATGTATTTGGGTCAGATACATTTAGAGCTGGAATTGATTCAAGGTTATAATTAACTCAACACATTTCTACAGTTTGCTGTGCTAAAGTAAACCCATGTGGAATTTTCAGGTACTTTTATCCAGAATCCAGTGAAAGATCACAGATTTTATCCCATATCTGTAGCTGATTAACTTCTTTGGTATGGTTCACAGAAAATTAAAGTTGCATAAATTAATACTGACTGACCACTGATTTGTTTGTTTGTTTGTTTTCACAAATATTTATTTAATTTTAATGATACAAATATTGTGGAAAATCAATTTAAAATCCCAACATACAAAATTCATAGAAACCAGCTTCTAAATTCTGACATGCCAAGGAAGGAGGCCAAAGGGGCTTGAAAACTTATCTGGGAAAAAATAAAATCAATTCACAAATAATTCATGCATTCAATATAAAATATGGAATACAGTCAAAACCCTAAAAAATACATTAAATTCACATTACAAAATAAATTTTTAAATATATCATACAATGTGAACAGAGTAAGCTTAATATGGAGCACTCTTTTATGTAAGGATACTATACAACCTCTTTGTGACTATGTTAAACATGTTCTTCACTGCAGCAAAGTAATTTTCCATCACTTAATCAATCTGTTCTCATGGCAATATCTCTCCTGGATGGTGACAGACAGAGAAATAAGTACAAAGACCTTGTAAGGAGTGCCCAACTATCAGAGGAGGGATTTTCTGGCATACTGACCCTCTCAAGCTGCCTTTGGCCGGCTGGGCAGGAATGTCATATGGTGGCATCATATGGTCAACTCACCAGGAAAGGTAGAAGTCCATGAGCTAATCCTGTGGCATCACTGTCCAGTGTAACACCATGGCACACAGTCTTGTTCATAAGCCACATGAAGCAACTGAAACCAGCAAGAGCCATGAGGGTTAAATAACACTGATAAGAATGCTAATACCTGCCTCTTCAGGAAATGCTTCATTTACTAAGTTTCATCAGTAAGACTCAGGCAAGTTTGTAAAGTTTCTTATCCTGGATATGCCTGTTTCTCAGACTTTGGCACCAACACCACAAACCCAGCCTGAGAATTTGATGGGTGCTAAAAAAGAAGGGAGACTTATCCAGCTGTGATTCTCCATAAACATCTGCAATGTTACTAGCCATAAACAGAGCCATGTGAACCTTCTTGGATATTTTTATGACTTACAAAACTGTCCTTGGCCAAGTCTCTTGACATTGTTCCTTTTATTTTAAATACAAACTTCTACTTTTAGCATTGAGACTCTGACCTCAACCTTGCTTCTTGATGCTTTATTTTTTTTTTTTCTATGCTCTTTCATTTCAAGTATTATAAACTGGGGCATTAACTGAATAAATTTGAATTAGATTTCAAGTACTTAATGATTTAAAGCCAGAAAAACAATGTTACTAATTAGGAGTCCTTTTTTTTTTTTTTTTTTTTTCCCTGAGAAGTGTCACAGAAACAAGTAGGAAAATTTTTGCTATCAGAGGAGTTTTCCTGATCCAGGTTAAGGGCAGAAGTCTAGGCCATAATTTACTTAAATAAGAGGTGCACAAAAGCAGAAGTAGGGTTTATTATCAGATTATTTTTTTCAATGAAAAAGTAGCACTTCTGTGATGTAAAACTCATCATGAACACAGAAGGCTTACAAAGTGCTAAAAGTGGATACCAGGGATGCAAGGACCTCAGGACAGTAGTGTTGAGACTTCAATGACTTCTGAATGGGAACTGAAGGACAAGACAGGTCATAAAAAAGAAGTGAAGTGCAATTTGATTACAGTTACACATCGAAAAAGAAAACATCACTGGTACAAATACATTACTGAGTGAGACCATTGTGTTATTCTTGTAACTGATGCTATTTCAGAATAAATTAATATCTTGACAAAATTGAGGATTCACATTTTGTACATTTACTACACCAAGGGGCCTGGTCCATACAAACTCTTATTTATGCCCCTTCAGCATCATAACCATGACCTGGTCTATCTCATTTCCTAGGTTTTAGTACCAACTGCGGCTGTGAAAGATAACAAACACACGTAAGATTCATGACGAATATCATGGAGTCAGTTGGAAATCATTGCTAACTTCTGTAGGCAATCTCCAGACACTGAGTTTATTGTCTTCAGAACATAACAAAAGATAAATCTTCTACCTATCTGTATGTAGTATGTATGTATTTTCCCTTTCAGGACTGAGGCACAATGAAACCCTCATTCAGAGCCCCAAAGCAAGTACTTAATATTGATAGCAGTGCTAGTCCTGTTGAAGTCAACACAACTTCTCAAATACTCTGCATTTTTATTTAGCAGCTTTTCTATGTCACTGGGAAAAGATTACCATGTTACCAAGCATCTCATGGTCAAAGGGATAAAAACAAACCCAAAATCAGAAGTCCTTGTATCCCAATACTGGTTTTGTCCAGTTCTTCAGAACTACAGTCCTCTCAATGCAGAAGGCTTTGGGGGTGCCCACTGATAGCCTTGGGACTCTCACAACCTGGTCAGCTAAGGGATTAAAAGCTTCTAGCCCTTTAAAAGGCTAATATGTGTCACAGGACAATTACAGGGATCTTGTTCCCTCTGTTGGCATCAGTCAGGTTTCTTACTGATGCATTTCCTGTGATAGACTGGTAACAGAAAGATAAAAATGGAAGATTTTTGTTAGAAAAAAGTTATACTTTAAAAGTAAGGTGAGGAAAGGCAAAAAATGCCAGAAAGAAAGAACTATAACTGGCACACAGTTATGGTTAAGTTAGAGCTAGGAAATAAATTAGGAAAAGGAGGCGTAAAGTTCTAGTTTTATCCACCTGATTAATTTCCAGCAGTCCTTTAGGAGGTTTAGAGATTAAGTATTACGACTAGGGAAAGCAGAGAAAAGATCAGCAACTTCATCTGGACAGTTTTGAACAGGACACAGACAAAAAATAATCCACAGCAAGGTGTAGTCAGTCTTATGAGAAAATCAATTACAAAGTTAGATTTCAATATCTTTTGAAAACAGCAAGCTTAATTTATGTGCACATTTCTCCCAGAACATTGACTGACATTGCAGGGATTGACTCTGCTTCTCTTTTGCTTTCCTGGAACATAAGGAGAGGAAAAATTCTTTATGTCAATGATATTTAACATTGGTTAATGTTGGTAAGCTTTGCCTAAACCTTAAACAGTGTCCATCACTACCATCAGTATCTAATTCCTATAAAAGGAACAGTGACAGTAAAAGGGATGAAAAAGATCAAAGTTAGGGTCACAGTGCTATATTTTTATGCCTTTTCATTATCAGTTTTATAATTAGCATCCATTGTTTAAGCAATAAACTCCAGAAAAATGTGTCAGTACAGGCTGTCCATCAAAAACAGTGTGGCATGCTAAAGGCCAATGTTTAAATGCACAATGCCCTTAAAATCTTATCATTATTTTTCTACATTTCCTGAGTTTTAACCAGTATCACAATGTTACCTGAATATTCAGTTGAACTGGCCAAGCAATTCATTAATTACAGTAGTATATCTAGTATCTGAGAAAGCATATTTCCAGAATTCAATTTCCTTCAAAGGAGGACATTTGCCAAGTTTGAGATATGCTAATACTTGTGTTTAAAATATTTGCAAATGATTTTATAAACCATTAATAACATTGCACTTCATCCACATGCAGATCACCCTCTGGAAAGAAAATGCCATCTGTTCGTTTCAACAATATTTTAATAGTATTTATATATGGCTTTAAGGAGATCCTTCCATAAGATTAAAATCTTAGATTTGTCACAAAATGGATTAATTTCTGTTGCCATTTTCTGATCTCATTACATTTTTGGCACAAAGTGAAATGGGTTTGTGTAATTTTCTGTTCTTTTTGCAATTTTGTCACTGATAATGCCGTGTAAAGATAAATTTACATCAAGTGTTGAGCCTTGTGATAATTCACCCTTACAGCAGGACAGCACTGATTAGAACTGCCAATTCCACAAAATCAGTTGACTCCTACTCATAAATATCATAGAAGTTGGTATAAGTATTGCTTGTTTCTCACGGTAATTTATAGGCAATTTGGGAAGAAAAAAAAGGTTGTTGTTAAACTTGACTGAGACCACATTTACTGATGCTTTAAATTCCTGATATGGCTTCCATTTAAATAGAGCGCAAATGTAAAAAAAAATTGCAACAACGCAGAAAAGCATAATTTCCATCCTTTAGCAATGCTGAGCTGTGTGGTGTTTAGGAGCCTTGTAAAGCATAATAAGAAATTATTATCCTAATTTTGCAGATAGAAATTTGGCCAAAGATGGTTGGAGTGACTGGGAGCACAGCTGTTCTTTTGACAAATCTGCAATTCCCCCATCCCCTTACCAAACACTGCTGCTGCTTCAGGCCCACTGAACTGGCCATGGGAGTGCTCCCACCAACCAGCCCATAAGGCAGAGCAAAGAAGGGTAGGAAAGACCTCCCTCCACCAGTACACGAATTTGTTTCATTTTGGATGAAGCTTCTGCCACAAACACTATGATATTCAGTATGTATCTGAGGGTTTGATTTGTTTTTTTTTTCCTGGCTTTGTATCTTTTGTTTATGGTTATTATGCACATTTCCGGTGAGCTCCAGCAACTTCTGGCAACACCAGTCCCGGAGGACGGTAATGTTTCAGCCTACCAAAAGCTGTAAACAGAGAAGGATTGTCCATCCTTGCTGCAGACTCATGTCCCCTTTCTCTCTATGGATGTGAGGCTCCTGAGGGACCCAAGGCACATAAACCCAGCTGGGATGTTGACAGTGACCATGCTGAAACCTTGTAAATAATGCATAGCTGTAGCTACAGATCAAGTACTACCCCACAGAACTGCTGACACTGCACCAGGAGCCTGGATGGTTTTTAATTCCTCCTTGGCAGGGAATTGAATTCTGGAAGTGTTTTCCTTGATAATGGACCTTAAAAACATAAATAATGAGTTTTATATGACATTTATGACAAGATGGGGTGAATGCTGAGAGGTTACATGCATCCAAAGAGTACTTGGACAAGTTCAAATAAAAATGCGATCCTGAAGGTCCTGAGCAACGAATGATAGGACTCTGGAAGAGTATTTGTGGCAGAGTTTCGTATAAATTTTACATGTTATTCTACCCTTTTGGCTGTATTTTGAACACAATATGGAAGCAATGGTTGTATCTGGACTAAAGCAGCTATTCATGTATTAAGTTTTGTTTTAGCCTCACTGTTTAGTGGTTATCATTCCTCAGATGCTTCCTGTTCATTCCTTCTCTACCTCACACACAAATCTGCTTGAAGAATAGTTTTAAAATTCTGCTTATTCCAATTTTTCACTTCCTTGAGGAAAAAGAAGACAGAGTGGGAGTTAAACACATTTAACACAGATGCTGTCATAACAGAAGCTAAACAATTTTGTCCTTGATTTAAGGTGAAGGGGAAAAGAAAAGGGAGGAAAAAACCCACAAGGAAAGCACTAAAAGATATGCCTCTTTTGAAAGCAATATTAAGATCTAAAAGTAAAATTATCATCCAGTTTGAACTGTTGGATGCCATAATTGAGAACACCAAATTAAAAGTTCTAACTTCTGGAAATCTGTGCCCTCTCTGAAGACAACATATTGTGCTTAAAGTGCATTATGACTGAAGAAATCTAATATAAACAGAATTATTTGTGTACAAAAACCTGTCAGTAAAGAACTTCCAAATCAAAAAAGCAATTCGTCCAGAAGAAAGCTCTTCTTCAGCACAACCTTGTTGAATCCATGAATGTTTCAGTGTTGGTACATCTCTAATCCAAATAACGGTATGGCAAGGTATACAGTGTAAAGCTATTAATGCAGAGTGCCATCAAAGTAAGATGACAGGCAGAAAACATTTGAAAACTGTCACACCTGGATTTAAAATGCCACAACTATCACATTATATACAGCTATAAAATACTAAATTAAAGGTACATGCTTAAGGGGTACATTTTGGCATATTTGAAAAGTCAGCCTAGAACACAGAAAATACCTTTCTCCCACTTACCCCTTACTTCACAGCTGGACTAGCTCACTTGAAAATTTTGCTGTCTGTCTCTGCCCGATACATGCACACACAAAATCCCAAAGTTGCTGACAATAGTTAGTGGGCTCTGCTGCATTCTTGTACATATTACCCGTCATTTCATTATACATGTAATATTGCTATCCAAATTACTAGTGATCTACAAAATAATATGAAACTATTTACATGAAGCTAATCAAATACTTCACTTAAAAAAAAAATCAATTGCTTAATAAGCAGAATACAGACATGCCTGGAAAAAGGTAAAATCGGTACATTTGGGTTTTTTTGTTTTGTTTTGTGTTTTTTTTTTCATTTAAACTTTCTAATATAAACTTTCAGTTTTCTGAACTTAAAAATACACCATCCAGACACACTTTTGCTTTGATCAGGAAGAAACAGTACTGGTAAAATTAAAAAAAAAAGCCTCCACATGCAAAGTCCAGTTTAATATAAACAAGGTCTTAGTTATGCTATGTTTACATAAAACCTCTTGGACTTTTTTTCTCTAGTGTTGCATCATCATCTAATGCAGCACTGTAAAAAAAAAGTAAGAAAAACCAGTTTTATTTGGCTACCCAGCATATGAAAACTGTTCTTCTGGAATTCTGAAAAAAAGAGAAATATCCATAAACAATCACAACATCTCTTCTGTTTCTCCCTACTTGTGTGTGGAAAGCAGCAGATACTGCAGAGTGACAAAAACACCAAACCTCAACACCAGAAATTCCCCAGGCCCCTGACAAAATCTGGAAAGGAAAATTAGAACTCTGCATTCATATGTTTTTTATCCAACCAGGCAATGCCATGCGATGGTGGTAAAAACTACTTTGAAAACTTCCAGAATTGCTTATTCACTACACTACTTAAGACTGTAGTGTTGCTTAAAAAAAAAACAAAAACAAAACAACTAGCTAAAATCCATACTATATAGTCTTACATTTAATACTTTCATATTTACTACAATATTCCATTGGCACTTGAAATAACACAGTATATAATAAAGCTTCTCAGTTCAACACTGCAACAATACTTGGGCCTCACATATGTGCATCAAATGATTCATATTGTTAATCTTTGTCTTAAGAAAGTATTCTCCTTAATGACACTAAGAAGCCAATTAGGCTGCAGGTACTTAGATCCAGCTTGAGTGCCTATTTTTAAATAATAGGATTACAAAAAAACTGAGACAAAGCTACTTTCATATTTCATTTCATATGTTCATAGAATTGTGAACTACCAGGAATTAGCCCCTCTGTTTTTCTTAATATCATTCAGAAAAAATGTTGGAACCATTCTTTTTTTTTTTTTCTTTTTGGATATCAATTTTACAGCGTTCCTGAAATGGCATCAAGATAATATATTGCAATCCATTTGGGATTTTATTTACTAGAAGTGTAAAAGAAATCTAGCATGAAAGTTCCTGTTTGAATTGTGTTCTGTAAGAGAGGTACCTCTTCAGCCAAAATTTTATATTCCAAACCCCTTCCTGCACAGACAGGCAGAGGACGTGTCAGTGGGTCTTACTGGTTTATACCGAGTATTTGAAGAGCTGAAAGCCATAACTTCGTTCTTTACAGAACATTCACCTGAACAACCTTAACCTCTCACTCCTGCTTGACCTCAGAGATGC
>JAWWES010000133.1:7589202-7607171 GCA_035583135.1 Lophotriccus pileatus | reverse complement strand
ATTTTGCTACAGCAAAGGAGTCAAGAGATGGTTGCAGTATTCCTGTATTCCTGTGACAAGCACCCTTAAATGCCATGGATACTATGGGCGCAAGTTTCCTAACACTCCTGCACCACAGTAGTAGCTGGAATTTTTTTTATTCATACTCACTGCATATTCTGCAACAACCCAACCCCTATGTCTCTGCATAGGCGCCCCCTCCACACTATTTGCTGCTACATGCACCCTCACACAAAATGATATTAAAAAAAATCACTGCCTCCTGTACATCAAGCCAATAGGCTTAATAATAGTAACAATTGGATTAAATGTACCCCAGTTAGCCTTCCTACAAATCTCAACCCATGAATTTTTCAAAGCAACACTATTCCTCTGCTCTGGGTCTATCATTCACAGCCTTAATGGTGAACACATTAGAAAGATGGGAAGTCTCCAAAAATCGCTGCCAAAAACCACCTCGTGTCAAACTATCAGGAGCATAGCTCTTATGGGAACACCATTCCTAGCAGGATTCTACTCAAAAGACCTTATCATTGAAAGCTTTAACAGTTCCTACCTAAACACTTCAGCACTTCTTCTAACACTCTTAGCCATATAATTTACTGTAACTCACACCTTATGTATATCCTTATTAGTAGAAACAAGCTTCACTCTCATACCACCCATCACCCCAAATCCCAGTATTTTGGATTACACAAAGTGACATGCCTATTTGATGGCAAAGAGTTCTGAAATTTTTGATATATGCCAATCTCTGCCTTCAGGCTGCATTTCTGGGCAAAAAACTGCCATGTGTTACCTTCCAAGTTCTCATTTTGAACTAGGTTTTATCTGTTTTAAACAAAAAAATATTGCTCATCGCTTCTGACATCTGCCCATGGTCAACCAAACCAAATTTTATATTACAAAATTCTTGACCTATAATTTTACTTTTGCAAGCATTTGTACTATCTTCCATAGTCCAATCCACAATTGTTATTTGAAGAAAATAGTGGAAGAGAATAACTAGCACTTTGAACCATAGATTGCAAATTGCACTATGCTGTCCACAAAAATGTTTTTATTTGTGGACTATTCGACTTAGAAAGAATTTGATTATTTTTGCAGTTACAGAAATCTGTTTCTAAAATATTACATTAAAATTCACAAAATGCTTGAGCATAAATTTCAACATATGTATCTGAAGGCATATAGATCTCTCCAGCTATATTGCAAGGAGAGATTAAAATTAATATAGTGTTTAAAAGAAAACATTTTAAAGTTCTCAAAGAACACAATGCTTTTGCTGGAAGAAGGAAATATTATCTGAAGGTGCAAATCATGAATAGCTTTCATTCAGGAGTATAATGTAAGTGAATAGAACAGCAGAAGACCAAGATGAGATTTTTCCAGTGCCTTCATACGATACTGAAGCCCCGTTTATTTTTGAGTCATGAATATACTTCTCAAAGGAAAAAGCCTTATTTTCTTCTACTCTTGAGGATAAATAGCCCACAGAATTTCTGGTTATTTTGGTATGGTTGCAGGAAAATACAAAAAATTTCTTTCTCCCAACTTGATTATTTTGGTTTTATTATTATTATTTCTGAGCTACTTAAAATTTTTACCAGGGCTCCTTGAATTAGTGCATTAAAAAAAAAAAAAAAAAAAAAAGTTAAAAAAAAAAAAAGGGATAGATGAAAAGAAACAAAAATGAAGATGCTATGGGGGAAAAAAAATGTGTCCAGCAACTGATTTTGTTGTTGGATCTTCCTCTGAAGAATCCATCCAGAGTGATGCTGATGTTCTCCCTGGAACATGCTGCTCCCGATTTCCTCTCTTCACCAATAATCTAGTGCTTGAATGGCTGCACAGTCTTCTTTAGGGAATGTAAGGCATCAAGAAGGGAATTCTTCTTGAGAACAAAACAAATCAGAAAATGAGTCAGTCTTTGAAAGAGCCAACTCTGCTCTGAACTTTTTTGCAGAATTGTTTGAAGGCCAAAGTGCCAAAGTGTCAAAGCGGTAAAATTCCTGACAGGGGACATTAAACGGTGGTTGTTAATCGCCAAAGGGCTTTGTATAGGCAGCCCTTGGAAAAGATATACACAGGCAGTATCCCTGTTACTGTCATGGCTTGTGCTGTATAAAATTTATTGACCCTTAGTTGTTAAAAGCCCTGTGATCCAGAGCCTGTTATCTGTGTGCAGACAGGAGTAAGGCAGGGAGACGTGGTTATGCCTTTAGGCTGATCAGCTGCAGGGAAGCTGGCAGGAACCAGAGCTGGGGAGTGATGTCTCCCCTGTGCCCATCCACTGCTGTACAGGCTGAGCGTGCTGGATGAATCAGCGCAGGCTGGATCCTCAGCAAGGAAAGAAAACATCTGATGGAGGAGTACATAGATAAACAGACACTTCTTCAATGAGGGCCCTGGGGTTGAGCATGTTTTAGGGTTATATTTCCCCAGCTAAAGTAAAGGTATTACTTAATATTAAAAAAAATTAGAGTTATGCATAGTTACTTTGGAATAAAATAATTCTATAGTGCTTTGATAGCCATAATGATAGAACTAAAGGAAATACTGCAGAGATGCACAATTCACATTAAATCTGAGATGCCATTGTTAATGATTTCCTTGCCATGCAACAGCAGAGCAGATAATATGAACCTCCTAGAATTTACTATTATTGGTATTTATACTGACCTCAGGAAAATAACTCAAAGGCATCACTTGTCTTCCATGTTCCACCTCCTCAACCCAGTAAAGGTACTTAGACAATTCTGTTCTAAATTCAGTTTTCCCAAAATAAACATTAGTGGAATTAAATCTAAACTAAATAAGTGAGCCTGAAAGTTAAAATGTTTATAATTTGGGAAAATAAACATATTTAACCCTAAGTTTTAAACAATCTCTTTTGTTGTTTCAAAAACATATATCCTTCACTTTTGCTGTTGGTTCCATTCTTCCTGTACTGATACACTTTATTTTATATGCCTTCTATCTGGAGCTGGAATTACCCTATAGCCTGGTTATCCACTTCAAAGATTGCAAGCTTTTCCTAAATTAGCTTCTACCATGATGCCACTGAGCCAGACTTGCTTGGTTTTCTGCACTGCACAGGGAAAACAGCCTTGTTGCAAATGAACTTTATTAGAATGTATTGCAGAGATAATAGATTCCCTGATTTCTCGATTTTAGTAGAGCTAGTTGAAAGTTTTGAACAAAAGAAAGAAAAAAAAAGAGGATTTTTTTTTTTTTTCTGCCAGATTTCAGATTTCTCTGGAGCTATTTCAGTGACCTGGTAAAAGACAAAACCTCAGGTCTATGCATTTGGGTTTTCTTTTTCTCTTCCATTCTTTCCCCTCTATACTTCCCTGATCTTTGGCCTGATCCAAAGAGCTGGATAGGGAAAGCTGGTGGCTGATGCCATTCTTTGTAAAGCTCCCCAGTGAAATACATCAAGGACTATGGGAAGTTAAAAACCCATATTAAGTCTTTGCAAGACTCTGCTTTCCTGATTGTGCCTTTACATAACATGCCACGAAGAATGCAATGCAGTGTCTGAGAGAGCTGCACCTAATTCTATTGCAGACATCCTTGGGTATCCCAGTCAGCTTCCCCACTGAGTTCTAGTACAGCGTCAGTCTACTCTGAGGTCCATGTCAGCATTCTACAGTGGATGTCTCAGATACAGCATGTGATGTCAAAAGATACTAGACATCTTATGTTTAGACAACTCAATAATGCTCATCAAGAAATTTTGAGGGGGAAGTATGCGTGACATATATGATGGGGTTTCTTTCTCTTCAGCACTGGATCTGTCCAGGGCTATTTTTTCATGCTTTCTTCAAGCAGTTTGTTCACTTGTCCTTTTCCCCCCACTGAATCCCATCTACAGCTTGAGGATCTTCACCACTTCACTGTTACAGATAGAAAAGAGTGTCCTACAAGCCCCAGTTATCAGAAAAGGGGGTTTTTTTTAGCTTGTTTTGTAGAGACTGTGCAGGTCTGCTAGATCTTGACTACATTTGGAATGCACAGAGATAAGCTTAAACAAGGCAGGTAATAGTCTTCTGACAGACAGACAATTGCTATCAAAGAAGAGAACAAGCTACAATGAACTCAAGCCAAAGTTAGTCCCGGCAAGTCCCAAACATAGCACTGCAGAGTTAGTACTCCGCGTGTGGCCTCATATTTCCTGAGCTGCAACTGCAGCCAGCACCCAAGTTTTGACCAACTTCCATTTTGTTTTGATCTCTCCACGGCATTTAATGTCAGATGACTGGACTGTTGTTGCTGTAAGAGCACTGGCAGATGGAGAAACAGATGTAAAAATGGTTGAAGGCAGAGACAAATCAGGAGTTAAATGAAGGGAGAAACACATTAAAGGGATTTTTGACACTTATAAAGCATGAAACAGACTCAAGTGTTTATCCAGTTTAATCCCTGAGTCCTATGGGTACATATTTATATATATCCACGTAAAAATATAAATACATATACCTAGGAGTTTGCTACAAACCTACTGCATGTACTTCTCTGAAGAAAAAAGGGTTTATTTTCTGAAATGGAGGACTGGAGCACTTGCTTATGACCCAATTGCATTTTCCCAGATTAGAACCCTGAAGGAAGTAAAACCAGAAAACGAAACAGCAAACATGCAGATGTGAACGAACACAGCGGAGGCAAGTGAGGTACAGTTATCTTCAACTCTGGAATTAGTTTGATGTGGATCTGGCAATTTTTGAAAATGAATAAATGGGATGATGGTATTTGAAAGAGACATCATGATCTACTGAAGTTATTTGGTGTTAGTCTGTCATTGAAAGCTGTCTGGTGGAAAAGGACCTGAGGCTGTTGGTTGAGAGCCAGCTGAACATGAGCCAGCATGTGTTCAGGTGGCCAAGAAGGCCAATGAGATCCTGGCCTGTATCAAGAATAGTATGGCCAGCAGCACCAGGGAAGTGATTGTCCTTCTGCACTCGGCATTGGTGAGGCCACACCTCAAGTGCTGTGTCCAGTTCTGGGCCCCTCACTGCAAGAAAGTCATTGAGGTGTCAGGGGAAGTTCAGGTTGGACATCAGGAAGAATTTCTTCACAGAAAGGGTGGTTAAGCATTAGAATGGGCTTCACAGGGAGGTGGTGGAGTCACCGTCCCTGGAGGTGTTCAAGAAATGACTGGACATGGCACTTGGTGCTATGGTTTAGTTGAGAGGGTGGTGTTTAGTCAAAAAGTTGGACTTGCTGATCTCAGAGGTCTTTTCCAACTGTTATGATTCTGTGATTATAAAATAATGATAGTTGGGTACTACTGTTCATTTTTTCTCTGTTCTAGGAATATTCCAGTTTGTGTCTTAGAACTGCCTAAATTGCTTATCTTTCTGCTACTAAATATATCTACACAGCTCCTAAAGTATACCCTGTAAGAACTGCAGGTCTGTATACCAATATTTCACCAGTGTTCGGTAATGTCTTACTGAACCACTGAATTCAAAGGATGACTCTGAGACAAACAGAAATCAATTGAAAAAGTGCCCTTTATTAAGAGTTTCTCACTGTCATATTTACAGAAAACAAAATCTAAATATTCAAAAAATGTGAATTCAAGTCTTTTTTTTCCGAACATTTCTGCCTCCCACTTGGTTACAATAACCAAATATTTATGTACTAAGGCAGGTAGGGCTTACAAGAGATGGAAGATACTGTAACCTACGAAGGAAAGGCTTTAGGTAGTCTCAGAGAAATTTCAGGGAATTTATGTGGATCTCAGCAGGAACCATTTTGTTCAAATATATCATCTTTGTTGTGTCAGAGCCAATTACACTGATTGGTATGGTTGTTGCTACAGGAAACTCTCCAGTATTCCTCCCTACTCAGTACATTACTGGTTTTGAACCCCATTTCCCAAAAGAATTTACGCCATTGTCTTTGAGGGCTTAATAAAGAGGGCTTAATAAAGATGACAGGAGACATACAAGATTATGAAACAACATAATTAAGGTCCTGGACAGTGATGTATAATTTCAAAGAAAACCAAGTCTCTGGGGTGAAATTTCAGAAAGATCCTGGACATAAACTTCTCATTTTTATGGAGTTGTTTCCTTGAGTGCTAAATGCCTTTTTTTTTTTCCTTCATATTTTGTGAGTGAATTTGGCTTTCCCCACATTTTTTCGAGCACATGTACTGGAAAATAAATGTTTCACATCTGCTGGTTTACCTGAAAACTAAAATTTCTTCTGTTGGCAAATTAAAACCATTATTTACAGTAGACTAACATCTGTTATACCATAGCTAGCATTTTGTCTATAAGGTTTACAGCACAAGATACTAAAGCTATTTTTATGTGAATTACATTTTTAGAATAGATTAAAATACTAAAAATATTTATTTGCATGTGATTATCTGTGAGGATAAACTAAAAGCAAAATCTAGATTCATTTAGACACCCATAAGAGGTCATTCAAAGAGTGTGTAACTAGACAGATGTGACACAAGTCAATCAGAGATTGACAATACTTCTTGACAGCAAAAATTTTCATTAAACTCCTTTCCAAGGCCTTTCCAGTTATTATTAAAAGCTTATTTCACACACTACATTCTTTAAAAGTGCCATTTTAACAAAAACAGAAACAGTAATTATGTTAATACTTCACATAGAAACTTCTCAACGTTAACTGTCCAGAAACGTGTAAACCAGAGTAAAGCACATGTAAAGGGATGTCAGGTCCCAGAAGATTATGAATTTCTCATAAATAAAGCTCTTTTTTCCTGTACTTTGTTCAGCCAAAGCCCCTTTGAAAATCTGTGGTTGAGTGGTGGAGGCTTTTTTGTGATTCCCACATTGAATTTGTGATGATATTTGTGGGTTTTCATACAAACTGTCATGGGGACCTTAATTGTAATGAGAACTGGGGAGTTGCTCAACACTTCCTACATCAAAGTCAGTAAAAAATGGAGAATCTATGAAAAAAAAAGAAATTAATGAAAAAAAAAGAAATGAAAACATGGAGAATCTATGAAAAAAAAAGAAATTATGACCCTCAGAGTCTTTTGAAACAGCTATGCCACAAGGACTGCCCATTACATTTTCATAAAGTGGACTTAGTTTCCTAAATAACTAATTCTTAAAAAAACACACATCTCCTCGCTCCTTCTTTTGAAAGATATGACTTATGAAATTTGAGAAAGCAGTATGTAACTGCCTCCATATAAGAAGATTTGTTTTCTCCTACTGATTTCCTTGTCCTGCTAAAATTAGTCCCACAGTTACTTCAAAACCTTTTTCCTCTTCCTCCAAGGGGCTCTTTATTTCATTCCTCTGCCACTCATGACCACATACCTGCAGTCCAGGTGTCACCTCAGTGGTTCAGAACAGGGCTAGACTTTGTTCAAAGTGTGAGAACAGGGCTTGGGATGCAACAGGAGACTGTGGATGGTAACTTTTATAGTTGATGTTGATGTTGAAAAACCTTGGAATAATTAACTGCTCAGAGACTTTGCATCTATAAGCAGCAAGGTATTTTTTTATTCAAAGTTGGGAGCAAGCCAGCTCATGCTGGACAAACTTGCTTGGCTTGAAAGTGCAAAAGTAAGCCAATTTATACACTTTAGATATATGGTTACATCCTCTAAAATACATATTAATAAGTAGGCTAGTCTCTGGGTGGAGTCTTTCCAGAATCCTTTTGGACATTTCCAGTCTTCTGCTGTGGGGGCCTTCTTCTTCATCCCTCTGATGATCACCACAGACATCTTCCTTGGTTTGACCTCTTCAAGTTAGGTGACCCAAATTCTTCAAGCTTGCAAAATCCTGGCTCTGGGCCTTCTATATCTTATTCAAACATCTAGTTTACCTAATTTATTACCTTGTGTATGCTACTCCTAATCTTTCTATAAGAAGGACTTTGGGCCAGTGAACAGAACAGAACATGATATTAACCAGAGCTTCTAAAATGTTCTTCTAGCGAAACAAGTAGAGCAAACAGGATAAGGTATACCAGCTGAACCATTGTTAACTCTTTTCTTCTGCCTTTTTGCCACAGTGAATGTGTGCATTTTTGTCAGTTATGAAGGGTTTTTTTCCACATATGTGGAAGTATATATTTTGCTGGTTTAAAGTCTCAGGATTTTTAAGGCAATTTCATTTGCTTTTCTCCCTGCAATTTGTCACACATGCATATTTGATTTGGCACGTGTGACAATCAGGACTAAACCAGCAGGGGCTTGATTTTATCTCCCACTTACCTATCAAGACATTTATATGTCAGCCAGTATTAAGGTACTGGAGCCTTTCAGGATACCATTAAATAACAAGCAAACACAGTGGACACATCTGAGCTTAGAGGGAGAGAGGGTTCCAAGCTCTACCCTTGGTTATGTATGCCTAATTCCCAGAATTTTCACTTCTATTTTGCATCAAGCCAGAACTGGACTTTTTATTCCCATCTGAAAAAATTATAACACTTTTCTTGAAGTGTAACTGAGATTGATCTATTGCCTTGAATGACTTTGTCTGCTGGTTTTATGACTAAATCCTGAGAGAAAAAAAAAACAGATGGTAATTCCACCAAGGAATTAAAATTCAGCTTTTTGAAGAGGCAGGCAATGAATTAATTACTCGGTCAAAGAACTCCCCAAGAAATGGCAAAATCCTCAGTTTGAAAATCTTAAATGTAGTAGGTGAATTTCACCAGAAAAATTAAAAATGCCCAACTAATCTCTATGTCATTCTATTTCAGGTGACCACGTGAAGTGTCTTCTGTTAAGACTAAGGAGGTGCCTCTGTGCTGTTCAGTCCATATTGCACATATTTTGGCAGACACCCCCATAACTCAAGTTTTGAATTGCAAACTTGTAATCACTGAAAAGTACAGTTCCCCATAGTGGTATGATACAAGCAAGATATTTTGTGAGTGTGGGAGGATGGTATTACACCTTTTTTTAAAAAAAATAAATTCTGAAAGCATTAAATAAAATTACTAATAGGCAGATAAAACAGAACCAAGATTACTGTGTTTACACAGGTTCATCTGTACCACCACTGCTGTAACTGAAGGACAGACCTAAGCCTACAGTATGTTTCTACTAATACTTTGGTATATAGTGAGGATATTTGCGTTCTTGTTATCTCCACTGACTTCCCAGCGCGACTCTATCTATCCATTTTATTTTCCAGCTGAGACACCTGGGGAAAAAAATAGCAAAACAGCAGCCACACACACACAAAAAAGATGAGAGGTCTATTATTCATAAATAACACCACTATGTTACAATAAACACCATCTTTGGATTACCCTTTCCCAACATATATGAGGTATAATGCACCATGGCCTTTGCTCAGCATATTCCTATTCTTGTGAATATGAAACACAAATCACACATGTTGCCAAAAAGGCTCGATGTCTCTGTGTGTTTTGAGAAACATAAACCAGACACCCCCCAGCTGTTGTACTTTTATGAATGTACCTGAAAAGATGAGTTCTGGAGCCCAGTGTGTAACACAGTAGCTTGTTACTGTGAGTAATAATCTACTTTTATTCTTCTATATTCTGCAGGGAAATAAGAAAATTACTCATATTTTTGTGATATACAAATTATGTACACTTTAAAAATGCTTAAAACACGTTGCAGTTCTAAAATACCTGATATAAAATTCTTAGCAAAAATGTGTGTATTTTATATCCCTATAGGGAATCCTGCATCAGACTATATTGGTAAGACTGTATAAAAAAGGAATTTATGAGCAGAAGCAACTACATTCTGGTAGGTCAGTATTTGGTGGCAGACTAGTAAGCAAAGAATTCTCTTACCAAAAGGTATTTTTTTAATGTACATATGCACGCAAATTTTTATATGTGAGCATAGCTTATATTTATTTGTTCATGGAGAGGTTCCAAACACTGGAGCATTTTAATAAAACAGGGACACAACTGGCAGTGGGAGCTTTTAATTAACAGAGAAAGCAGCAGTTTAACAGGCATTCCAAAACCTATAGAGCTACATGTTACTAAATCTAATTTATGTACCCATTTAAGTATATGCCCTTTTATATACCCTTTGAGTGCTTAACTACTTAAAACACTTTGAACAGGCTGTAGCAACGTTTTGCCAAATATATTAGCTGCAAGTAGTGTTATGTATCCGGAATTCAACTATTTGATTAAATGAACTAAATAACACCAGAACAGTGAAGACTGAAATAATGCCTGTATATTTTTCCAGACTGATGCTGCTGAGTGCCAGCATGGCAGTGTTCATACTTATATTTGTCTTCCCTTAATGACAGCAGCAAGAGATACAGTATTAAGAGCTCCTTTCATAATGTGACTAGCAAAAGAATCATCAGTGATTTTTCTCTTTTATAAAAAACAATGCTTTCTTTGAAAAGAAAACTCAGAGTATGTTCTCTTTAAAAAAAGACCAGTAGTTTTTCCCTTTCCCCTGGACAGTAATGCAGAGCACATTTACTGTGAACCAAATATATGCACAGCCTCTGGAGTGCCGCTGTCTCCCAGTTGGCTGGGAGAGTTGGTGGAGTTGTGGAGATGTATCTGCACATCTGTGCAGTGCGTGGTACAACTGCACGTCAATACCCTACAGTGATCCTGCATTTGCTCATTTTGTTTAGGAAATACTGCCCTTTTAAAAAGCATTGTCTCTCCTTGCCTCCTAAAACGCTCCTTGACTGGGAAGTAGATCAATATATCGGCAAGATGGGCAAACAAGCTGTCTGTCATTAATACTAGAGCAGGAGGTGAAAAAAATCGTTCATCTGGAAATGAACAGGTAAACAAAAACCCCAAATCTGAGAAGGTATCCTGCAAGTGTGCCAGTCACTGAATGCCAGGTGCAGCACAGAGCTTTCAACCTAGCCAACATATTCACGGGGAATGCTGTGTTGCCAGCTCACTGATACTACTTAGGAACTGGGCATGTGCCTGTTACCTGTGTGCAAGTTACTTATGTCCTAAATACGTGCCTGTACATTTACAAATGTACACAGAATCACAGAATAGTTTGGCTCAGAAGGGACCCTCCAGCCCCCTTGTTCCAGCTCCCCTGCCATGGGCCAAGACACTTCACTAGGTGGTGCTTCTCAAAGCCCCATCCAACCTGGCCTTGAACACTTCCAGGGTCATCCACAGCTTCTCTAGGGAACCTGTTGCCAGTGCCTCACCACGCTGATAGTGAAGAATTTCCTCCTAATGTCTAATTTAACCTGTCCCCTTTCTTAAAGCCATTCCCCTTTGTCCTTACATGCCCTTGTAAAATGTCCCTCTGACGCTGTCTTGTATCCCCCCCTTAGATGCTGTAAGGTCCTATGATGTCTCCTGGGAGCTTCCTCTGGGTATGCAAATATAGACTCATAAGTATACACAAGCACACTGAGTATATAGAGATCAGCGAATGATTTCTTAGGGTAAAATCTACCATATCATGAGATAAAATGTGAGTTTGACTTTACCTTGCTCCTGTAAATAGGTTTTGACTCACCTTTTACCTGCTATTTGCACCCTTTTATTTTTTTAGATGTCTGCAACCTGCAATTAAAATGAGTGCAAGAGGAACTCTACAGTACTTGTAATTTATTCACTAATAGATTAAAACATTTAATGCAATAGGTAGTTCATTATTAAGCAAAATTATTAGCAACAGTTAGCACATGAAGCTAAAATGCTTGGATCTCCTACTTGAAATCCTGTGGGTTTTAGTTTTGTTCCACACCTGATTCAAGAACACTATTGAAAGGCACCCTCTCTTAGGTAGCTCATTATTTTAGTCATTATTATCCATCAACCATTATTTTATCTCTTAAAAGTAAAAACTGTTAAAAACCTTTAACATGAGCTGCAGACAGGAACAAGTGTGGAGAACCCCAAAATAATGAAAATAAAGTGAGTCAGGCTACATGAGTGTAAATCTGTAATTCAGACCTGGTTTCAAAACACTGACTTTCCTACAACAGTTTCTGTGAAGACAAAGGAGGATTCTAGAACAGAGCCTGTAAGGCACAAAAGCCATCATCCCTCCTCTGGGTCCAACAGGACCTTGGCCCCATCAAGCTGGTGTGTGCATCAGAACTAGTAATTGCTTTACTAGAAATTAAAGAGGGACATAGTCAAGAGAGGGAAAAGCAAATTTGGATGAAATTCAAATTGGAAAGCATGATTTAGGGTTCTTCAGAAAAGCTCATCTGAGTAGTCCCAGATGAAAGTCAGGCGAGGGCTGACAGCTTCATTTCAAAGACAATAACCTGCGTGCATTGAGCCCTACAGTGATGATGGAGAGAAAAGGCATGTGATACATGTGAAAAATACAAAATGCCCCTCACAGAATAATAGAAACCTAAACTGGAATGAGGGCAGGGGCTGACCCTGACCATGTAACAGTGAGACTGAGAAAGGAAGAGCATTAATGGAAACTTTTGTGGTTTTCTGTAAAGGGATTCAAACTGTTAACATGAACACTGACTTTTACTGAGAGTTGCAATATGTGCAAAAGTAGAACAAATGAAGATGCAAAACTCTAAACATCAGTCTGTTTTTTTAAGTCATTTCACTTCCTTTCTCTATGGAGTTTTCTTCAAAAATCCACACTTTCATACAGAGCTATTGCTGTGTTTTCAGTATCTCATGGGACACAACACAGTACCCAAGATCACTTAAAAAGGCATCTTTGTATTGATATAAGTTGGTGTAACTGTAATAAATCCCTTTTCCTTCCCCTTTCACAAACCCAATGGGAACCAGAGCCACAAAGCAGCGTTTTGTCATTGAAAAGATGCCTTGGGGAACCACTGCACAGCTTGAGATCTCAAAATCAGAGCCATAAATACTGTGCCTCTGCATTCAGAACATCAGAAATAGGAATTTCACAGGGAATTGATTTAGTTCTGAAGCCAGGTACTGAAGATCTGCTAGCTTTAAAGGCTGAAGTAAGCAAACAGGCTGTGGTTCACACCTGAGTGTCACTACCTGTAACTCCATTGTGATTAGAGTATTGAGTATTTTCCCCCATTGTGGATGCTCCGCTGAGAAGCTTTTCTTCAAAACCATAGGGAAGTACATCCTACTATTTTATAATGTAATTGCTAAGGTAGCATGGCTTATGACACAGCTACAATGCTCTCAGTGTCTGAAAAATAACACATCTCGCTAAAAAGATTAACCTGAGTTGAACCAAGCGTGTGAAAAATATGAGATTTTTTCCTCCTAAGTAGAATGATTTTCTTTCTTCATCAGGATAGTTTTTTTTTTTAAATAAATGCAAGTATATCTCCCAAAAAGTGCAGCTATATTGCTTTCTTGTTTAAATTTTCTTTATTGTTCATTAAATATTAAAAGTATTGACTCCTTTATCACTTCTGCAAATATTAGTTTCTTATGCAAAGCCCTTGGTACATTTTTTAGCATTTTACCACCAAAAAAAAAGAGATATAATAGTATAATAATTTAATGATAGAATGCTGCTTTCACATAATAACCCACATTTTATGGCTTAGCAGAATTGGCAGGGTGAACATTGTCAAGTGTGATCCACCCCAGTTAGCCCAACATAATATGAAATTCCATTAGGGAAAAATGCAGCCTAAAGAGAGGACACCTAAATCATATTCAAAGCCTCCAAGACAAGACTCATTTATGACATTCTGGCTTAGCAAAGACTCTATTGAACCTCTGTGAAAAGGCTGGAGTCTTTTGTAGGATTTTGCTTAGTCAAAGGAACAGATTTAAAGATATCAAGATAGGAGAGAAACGTTGGTAGGTTTTGTAAAGAGCTTTCTGAAAGGAAGTTGGCCTCTGTAACTGGATTTTTTCTTTAATATTTTTTTTATTTTATTATATTTCAAGCTCCTGAAGGAGGAAGGGCTTGTCTTGAAGGATTCACATGCAAACTCCTAGAAATCTCTCTCACGGGTACTCACAGGCACTTCTTTCCAAGTGGTATATCTTTGTAGAAATACCTTAACTTTCACTATTCTTTTTGCACTGCAACTTGGACTGACTTAGTAAAAAATGCCTTCTGCTGGGTTTTAACACTTGAAAGACTGTATATAACAAACAATTATGATCTGATAATTCCTTAGAATATTTTCTAAATGTAGACTTGCAAACTATACTGAGGAACAGAGGCTATACAGAGTCCTTAATGCTCCATCTCTAAAAAATTAAGTGATCTTCTATTCATTCATACTACAGTCCCCTACCTGGGCAGGAATGCAAAGAGCTGGTAGCTGTGATTTTTGCCTTACAAACACCTTTCTGTGGTGACTCCCACGGACTAAACCAGTAGTGCTGTACCTGCAGGTTCAGATAACCCAATATTAATCACAGGTCTATTAAAGAAGGCTAGATTAATTTTAGAGGGCTATTGCAAATCAAATCATGTTAATGTATATACAGTTCAGGTACCTAGCTTCTGTCTGCTTTTCTCTAGGAATACAGACTAGACATGTACTAGAACTCTAGTTTCAGCAATCATTCTTCCTTCAAAACATCCATACATCAACATGCATGTGTATCTTTACATGCACAGGTACACACAAACTACATTCTTTTCTTCTTCTCCAGCAACATCACTATGACATCTTTATGTAACAAGAATTATCTACCACCTGTAGCCCTCCAAGTGCATTGGAAGGGCTGTAGATGAAAGGTTAAATAATTTTTTTTCCCTTGAAATTTGTAAGCATTAGAGAGTTGCACCACATATCCAGAAATCTTGCAGTGTGCAGACCTTGAGCCACAGCACATATATAACCTTTTTAATAACCAGTGAAATAAAGATAATAAAAATTACCTCATGAGAACAACCTTCATCAACACTTTATTATGTATGACACATAATTACTTAAAGCAGCCATCTGTACAAAAAAGTAACTGTCAGTGACTTATTATAAGATTTTTCTTCTTTCAGTAAAAGTGTATTAGAGGATTTTCTAATTCAGGCTCTTAGTTTGACTGAGTCAAATATAGGAGCTTTGTACACTTTGACAAACACTGAAACACTGTGCCTTGGGGTATCAATTTATGACCAGATAAATGTTATTTTCCCCTTTTGATATGAAAATATGATCTGCTCTCCATGCCACGATAAAAGATCATTGCAGGTGCCCATGCAAGTGGTGCAGCCTATTTATTGCGAGAAACAGAGCTCTTTTACCTCCCTCTGGATTGTAGATACAGACTCTTCTCCTGAAATAGGATACTCAGTTAACTTTATATGGGGCTGGAAAGGCTCTTACTGAAGTGTGTAGCTCTTGTAGTACAATGGATACAGCTGCTGGCTTGAGCAGCCAGTTCAATTCAGTATGCAGTTCTTGGACTGGCTCATTGATCTGATTAGCTCTTGATCAGCTCAAATTGAGAACCTTTCTGCAGTCTATAAATATAAGTAAGCTCTTTACTTTGCCATATCCACAAATTAAATTTCAAAAACTGTACTTTCTTCTTCAGACATTCTGTTCTACTGCTTTGCCTGTTTCTCTGCTTTCACTATGGAGACACATCCCTAGTAGCTGCTGTTTAAATTGCTCTTTCAAATAATTTCTCCAAACCCTTTATTTCCATTTTGAGTCTTTCACTATTACAGCTCTGCATTAGCATATATACTTTATATTCATTATAAAAGTATTTAATATTTCCTTTTTCTCTTTTAAACCCGTCCCTAATATTACCATTGAAGGGATGGGGGAAAGTGGGTGATTAGGAGAATGAGTTATCTGGTACCAACCACTTTTAAACATATTGCCTCTCTAAAGTTTTAGAGAAACCTTTGAGAGCAGCAGCTGTGTGACAACACAGCCAGATTTCTTCATTATTGCAGATAATCCCCAGTCCTACCTAATCTCTCTGTCTATTCACCTGTGACATATATAAAGTGTCAATCAAAATCATACCTCAGACCTGGTCCTAGCACTTCTGTATATATGTGATTCTCCACCACTACTCTGCTCTCATGAGAACCAGCCTGGAGTCCTACATCCTCCTCTGGGGTCCCCCAGCACAAGAAAAACAGGGACTTGTTAGAATAGGGACAGAGGAGGGTCACAAGAATGGTCAGAAGCCTGGAGCACCTCTCCTACAAAGGCTGAGAGAGTTGGGGCTGTTCAGTCTGGAGAAGAGAAGGCTCTGGGGAGACCACTTATCAACCTTTCAGTATTTAAGACAGACTTTTTAACAAGGTCTGTAGTGGCAAGACAAGGAGCAACTGTTATAAACTGAACAAGGGTAGATTTAGACAAGGAAGATATTTTTCATGATGGTGAGCTGTGGATGCCCTATCATTGCAAGTGTTCAAGGCCAGGCTGAATGGGGTTTTGCCCAACCTAATCTGTAAAAATATGACCCGACCATAGCAGAGGGTTAGAACAGACAATCTTTAAAGCTTCCTTCCCTCCCAAACAACTCTGTAATTCTATGATATATCCACACTCTAATGACAGCTGTTACATGAGAAGTGCAATGGCAGATTTTCCAAAAGGCTGTTTTTAAAATACTTTTTAAAATATTAAAAATGTTTCTGATTCTTCAGTGTTTTTGTATAAACCAAATCTTGACTTGCATTCAATAACTTACAGTTTCCTGTCAAAAAAATACTTATTAATGTTGATCTCTCATCAGTGGAGCTGAACACCAATCCTGTAAACAGAAGGAAAGTTCTGCTAATGGCTTTTAACCTGGATGTAGTTTCTGCTCATGGACTCATCTTTCAACCAAAAGGTGCTTTTTCCCAGATAAGGGATGAGGCTTTAATTAGAATATTAACTCTACACTTTCCTGGTGCTAGACAGTATTTTAACAAATTAACTCAGGCTACCTAGTAACAATAATAATTTTTTAGCCTTCCTTTTGCTTGTTTACTTTCAAAATCTGTTTTAATCATATTTCATATGTAGTCTCTGTTGCTTTCTCAAACCCAGCACCATTTTTATTACTGAAACAGACCATTTTTTCTTTCTGGATCTCTGACAAAGCAGAGATGAATATACATTCCTGCCATTAGTTTTTTCTCTTTGGAAAGCAGTAGCATTTAAAAAAAACCCTCTGAATTGTACATTTAACTTTATTAAGCAAACATACAATAAATTAAGGCAAATTGCAAATGACAGACATCTTTCGAGTTTCCATTTTTTTTGCACTGCTGCAAAGCAACATACACATTATATGGAAACATCCTATCTGGAGAATATTTACAGTCAGAAAATGGGTGGTAGGGATAGGAAACACTGATTCCCACAATGTCTTTCAAGTAGAAATGCTGACAAAGAACAATAATTTCTTCCCTCACAACCTGTATTATTGTTTCTTTAACTAGGAAACTGCTTATTTTAGAAGTTAATGTTTCATTAGCCCTTTTAATCAGAAAAAGTTCTGAAGCATAAGTGTACAAGTATCCTTCAGGCTTTAACCAGCATATTTTTTTGATGTGGGGCTTTCAATAATGCCTTAGACTACTGCTAGTAGAATCATGGCCAAGAATGGGAACAAAAAGCTGAGAGTAGAAAATGAAAATTCACTCCATCTCAGGAAACCTAGGGGATAGATTTGATTTAACTCAGGTAGAATTATAGAATCACAGAATGGCTTGTGTTGGAAGGCAGAACCTTAAAGATCATCTCGTTCCAACTCCCCTGCCAAGGGCAGAGACACCTTTCACTAGACCAGGTTGCTCAGAGCCCTATTCGACCTGGCCATGAACACTTCCAGGCATGGGAAGGAAGAAGACTGAGTCACCTTAACTAATTTTTTTTTCTTCATACCATCAAGTGCTGATTGACAGGAGGCTGAACATGAGCCAGCAGTGTGCCCAGGTGGCCAAGAAGGCCAATGGCATCCTCGGCTGCATCAAGAACAGTGTAGCCAGCAGGACCAGGGAAGTGATCCTTCCCCTGTACTCAGCACTGGAGAGGTCACACCTTGAGTATTGTGTTCAGTTCTGGGCCCCTCAGTTCAAGAAAGACATTGAGGCACTGGAGCAGGTCCAGAGA
>JAWWES010000133.1:7540231-7589102 GCA_035583135.1 Lophotriccus pileatus | reverse complement strand
GGGTTGGATCAAGGGTTGGACTTGATGATCTCAGAGGTCTCTTCCAACCCAGTTAATTCTATGATTCTATGATTCTACGATTCTATGATCAAAAAAACATACCCAGAAGACCCCTCTCTTTCACCTTCAGAGACATTTATGTGCAAGATACAAAAATTAAGTATGAAAAAAAAAAGAAAAAAAAAGAAAAGAAAGGAAGACCATTGCTATAGATAAAACCAGCCAATGCACTGTAGCCAAGCACTGAGGGTACATCAGGAAATCATGGGAGGTGCAGCCTAAGTGAATCTTCACACTGTTAGGCAATACTTTAGTTCCCCAAATGAACCTCATTGTTACTGGGTAATATTGAACAATTATCTCTGCTCAACAGGTCGAGTTTACCTTTAAACTGCAAATGAACATCCTTAAGTTAATGACAGCAGTTTTGGCACATTCCAAAGAGCTAGTGATTATTATATTATTGAGGGCAATCCTTCCTCCTCAGAGAATAACTGCAGGGCAGTTGTTTCTGAATAGGTATTTTTTCCAGATAATAGTAGTGTGCATCAAAAGGCTGCAGTCAACTAGAGACCAGCACAGACTACTTGGACCTTAAAACCCCACAATACCCAACTGAACATTGGAGCTGGTGTATAAGGACCCTGTTACAAGATTATATCATTGTTATGGTGTTTACTTTAAGTGTTTTCTGCTCCTGGAATGACCATGCTTTTAGAACATGATAGTACACTTGATACAAAGAAGGACAAACAATTCTTTGTTAAAATATTTTTGTACAAAATTTATCATTTTGAAGATCCAGATAAATTTCAGTCTTTAAATAAATCTTTGCCTCAAAAACATACGACATTCTGCGTATTTGCTTGCCCAGATACTAAATCATCAAAACTTGCAAGCACTATCAATTATTCACAGTGACTGTGGTACAAGCTTGGATGCCTGCAGTTATTAATTTATGGCATAAATTCACCCAGATAAGAAACCTAGAAAGAACAATAAAGTCTTCTGTGTTTTGTTGGGAAATTGTAGTGGGGGCCTGAACAGCTGTTTACTGTCATCTGGATTTCCAAAACAAGACCATCCATCCCCAGTTTACAGACAAATTCAGATATATTGGGGAACAGAGTAATCTACTAAAAATAACTTTTTTCTCGCATCAGACCAGTGATTAAATCATGCCAGGTTCATATAATTCAGCTGCCCCATTTTTTCTGCCATGCTCTATGCTAAATTCTTCTTCACAAATCCTATTTCACAAGGTAGTAAAACATATACACAGCTTTAATCACCCAAATGTGCTATGGCAGGAATATTTGTGCCCTCATAAAGTAGACTGTGTAGACTCTGAAGATTCTGTCATTCAGTGAAAATTCTATTTAGAATCATAGAATTATTTAGATTGGAGAAGACCTCTAAGATAATTGAGCCCAATATTGAAAGCATCACAGAGAATTAGGAAAAGCAACTGAGAAAATTCCACTAATCTAAATTCCACTAAACTATACTTGTCAAAAACTAAAACTTATTGTTTACACCATATCACGTATACCAGGGTACTAAAAATTTTAACAATATTAAAACATTAATAGCTTTTTGGTGAAAGGCATAAGAAAGGAAGAATTGGCAAGGTTTTTAATTTTTAATTCCTTTTCAGGAGTATCTCCAGCACTACGGAACAATAATATAGAGAACCTGCCTAACCAGACACATTGCTCAGATACACAGTCATATATTCCAAGAGGCATACTACATTTACTTGGTACATTCACATTAAAGAATGGATTGCACAGCCATGCTAGAGGCCTAAAGTATTGTATGTATTTGTACATATTGTACAATAATTGTACATATTTGTACATATTGTACAATAATACAATATTGTATTATACATGACATACAACTCACTAACAAATAGATGACAAATGCCTTGACAGGAAAAAAACACTTTTTTTTTTTCTTAGTATAGAAATTTAGATCTCCTGATATTTAAAATTAATTTTTATATTTTTACTGTTAATCAATTTTCTTTCATATATTTTATTATTCCTTCACAGTAAAAATTACTTTGCTGTCAGCATTTCTTAGTGTTTCTAATAACCAGGTATTTACCTTTATCCAGAGTATTTGACTTGAACTTAAATTCTGCATTCAGCTCAAAAAATTAGGGGTTTTATTATGTTCCAAAGAACATAACCTGTAATATGACACAGAATGTTGTTAATTCATATTTAAGCAAAGCAAAACATATGTAAACAAACATATTTAAATAAACATAATCTATTCACTTACATGGTCTTTTTTTGGTTTTAGTTCATTAAATAAAGCAATAAAACATTCTATCATATAACTCCGCATCTTGAATTAGGCAGCATTAGCTATGTTGCTTTTCTATGGACTTTACACCACCACTTCCTTGCAAAACACTAATAATTATAAATTTGGCCCACTGTGGATCCAAATGCAGGGGAATGGCCCTATTATTTTCCTAATTTAGCTTAATTGCATGGTTTATAACCATACAACAAAAGACAGTGTCACAAATATGTTTGAAAGTGATAAAAGGATAAGATCTTAACTGGAACTTTAGAAGTTGTTATCTGAGCAGTCAATTTCATCCTTTGATTGATATAAGGAAATTATTTTTTTTACTTCAAACACACAGAAAAACTGCACTCTTTAATTTATGATATGCAAAGTCAAAGCAAATGCAGTGTCTCACATGAGCAAGTTGCATGCATCCAAGCTATCTTGAACAAGAGCAAACTCACTTTCTATAAACATTCCAGAAATATATTAAGAAAAATACAAGAAACAAAACATTCACATAATTCTTAACAGGAATTAAAATGCCATGGAGAACCTAGAAGCTCAGAACTGGAACCAGCTCTTTGAAATGTTTATAAACAAACATAGACCATATTATCATAGTCTAAACTTGCAAAAAGTATTGAACTTTCTACTGAACATGTCTAGCCTTTAGCATTATTTCAACATGGCTGCATAAGCCTAGTTATGCTTTTAGCTAATTCATTTGTCTCTCTACTTAGGTGTAAGAAGATACAGTAATGCCATTTTAAGATTCATCCCAATTTTAAAAATAGATTTACAGTATTTCCTCTTAGTACCTGGTCAATGGAAAGTCCATCAAACCACTATTTTTGAGATGATCAAACAGCAATACCACAATATAGTGCATTTGTTAAAAAATATCAGCAAAAGGTAGGACACACTAAAGGGAGAAAAGAAACCTTAAGCTAAATGTGTATGTCCTATTCTTGTTATTAGTGTCCTTAATAAAAGAATACACTGGGAAGTAGAAAGAACAGTAAATTATATAGAGTATGTGGAGACATTGTTGGGGAAAAGGCTACAGATGCCATTCTCTTGAAATGCTATCAGTCAAAAAAAGATGTTTACCTCATTAATAAATAAAAATGTTGAAAAGTCCATGAATCGTTCTCAAAAAATTGTGTTAAATAAGGCTGTTTCCTGTCTTCAGCTGTATTTGCTCAAAGTTAAAAGAAATGACAAACACTTACAAGTATAGCCAAAAACCAGAATTACCTTAAAAATCCTTAGATTACTTTGACAGCAGCTTAATCTCTACCTATGAGGGTCTCTTAATTATGTCTCTCTTTTTCTTTTTTTTTTTTTTTTTTTAAAAAAAGAGTTTTCACAATGTTAAAGTCAGGGCTACATCATACTGCTGAGAGAGGAACAAATCCCCTGAGAAAACTGGGAATGGCACAGCTCCTCTCCAGGCATCCAAATAGGTGCCAGAAGTAAGCAAATGATGCATCCAATTCCTCCCCAGCATGCCTGGCATTTGCTATCATGGCTCATGGAGCCCATCTCTCTAATGTCCTTGGAGCAATATGCTAGCACAAGGGAGGGATGAGAGAAGTATCTGTACCTTCCACTGTAACTTTTTTTTTATGCAAGAAACAAAGAATAACTCTTGTCCTTCCAGAGCTTTATACCATGGAAAGACAGTGCTTCAGTTTATATTCACTGTTCACCATAAGGTCACCTACTGCTGGAGTCTGGGACTCGGCAACAACCGGCAAACGCTGACTTTGCAATGACTTCTGCTATAGCGTCACAGTTGAGACCATGGTGTGTGCTCAATAAGCTGAACATTCCCTTCTGTTTTCAATAGATATGCCCCTAATCTCCCTATTTGTGGAGAAAATACTATTAACGTGCAGCCACACTAAGTCTGTTAGATATTTTTACCTGTAAAAGCATCTCCCCAGAACAATGGGATGTGGGGTGAAACACATTAGAGCTTCTCAACATGAGCACTCCTGCAAGGAGAGCCCCTGCCTCACAGAAAAGAAATTAAACCTTAAAGAAATTTCTCTTCAGATTGTCACATTTCCACAAAAGAGTTCACTTCAAATGAATCAGCATTTTCTAACTGAGACATACTCCATCAGAAAGATTCTGGTCAGCTCTACTCAAAAGAAGCGAGGAAATCATTTAACTATTTAACGGGGATTGCCATCAAATCAAATCACTGTAGTGAACTCCATCAAGCAGCCAGCAGTACTGCAGCTGAGCCAGGCTTCCCATCCACTGACTGTCTTCCACTCCTCACCTGTCATTTAAGTGCCCACTCCCTTTGTCACCCAAAAATAAGGCACTGAAAGACTATTAAGATGAAGAGCACCAAACCAAGGCAGTGAGAAGAGGGGCTGGCAGGGAGAAGCAGTTCTGTATTTGTAAAGATTCAACACAAGTAAAAAGCTTTCCCTGGAAAAGGACTTGTCCTACTGAAGTGTTGGCTGTCCTAACAACTGAGCTGTCAAGTGTTGAGAAACTTTTCACATGGACCACTATCAAAAAGCAAACATAAATTAGACAGACTGTAAACTGTTATAATATCAGAAATATCTGATAAAAAAGGTGTGAAAAAGGCTATAGAAACACCCAGGACAGGTACAAAATGGCAGACTGGAGAATGTCCCAAAAGAGAATATAATTCTGCAGCTTCAAAGCAGAGGTAAGTAGAAGAGAGAAGTCTATTCATTTTCAAGCTCATTGACTCTCAGGACTACATTTAAATCTGTTGTAAAAGAACATAAATGCCTTCAGTCTGATGCTGGTTTTTAATCTCTGCTATTCCAAGAAGGCATTAGCCACACAATTCCCATGAAAAGGAGCTGAGCATTTGCAAACTCATGCTGAGTACAAGGGTTATATCATTACCATATCAGATCTCAGCAAACATGCAACACATTCATTTGCAATTCTTACTTTAAAATATGGCCTGCAAAGAGCATCTTAATTCGGGTTTCACAACTTTAGGTGGTATTTTTCCTTTCTCTGCCTGTACTACACATTGCAATGACATGAAAACCAAAAGGCCTTTAGATGAATTGTTGTTAAGATATAGACTGTTGTCTCCTTCGGCCATTGCTCTGGGAAGAACTTTGAAGTACCTTAAAGCTGCTAGAAGCCCAAAGTCTGTTTTATATCCAAGTACGTTTAAACTAGAAATCACTTCAAACACTCATTAGCAGCCTGTGCTAACCCCAGCTTATGACATATTATCCTCTTGCTATTAAAACTAATCATACAACAACTCATTGGTCCAGTCTCAATGTCTCTTTGTGATGTATTTCTTGTTTCTCATGTTTCTCACAAGCTCAAGCACATTATTCCCCCTCACACAAAGTCTTAGAGCAGGGAAGCTTTCATCTTTCTCATATAATCATTCAGGCAGTAAAGGAAAATTTCTCCCAGTCCTTTTTATCTATTTTTCTCCTGTGCTTTATAATAAAACCTTTCAAATTTTCTGAATTGATCCTTTGCCTGGGGAAGTGGAAACAAATAAATGCCTTCCTCCCAATCCCTAACACCTACCAGTGACCTGAGATAAGTTACCTTCAGCAGAACCTGAGTCCCGGTTCACTGATGGATCTCTGCCTGCCTAATTAAACTGCAGACAGCGAACTCTAGGCTATAATGCTGCTCCTCACAGAGCAGCAATTTATCATTCTGCCATGCAGCTCGTGTTGTCAGGACAAGTTTTTGTCTTTTTTAACATGTCAGTTTTTGTTTTGATAGGTGACTTTTAATTGAACCATAATGCCATTGCTGACAGAGTTTGAGGGGACTGAAGTTGTAAATCATAAATCCATATCTATAGCCCTTATTCTCTTAGAACAGGGCAAATGTGTGCCTGATGCTATTTGGTTTCCAAGAAAAATGAGCTGCTATGAAATGATACATACTACAGCATGAACAAACAATAATTATTTATGTAGATTTATAAAAGGGGAATAAATGTAACAGGTGGTGGAAAGAGTCACCTGATGAGCAACTTATGGTGAACCCTATTGGACTGGTTATAACTTCTTTATTTGAGCTTATATCCTTGCAGATGTCATAAATTGAGAAAAGCTTCAGTAATTTCAAACAACTGACTATAATGATAGGTAATTTTCAGTTAGTAAGAGCTTTTTATGGCTACTGCAATTAGAAAGTAAGAGCAAGCAGAAGTCTTGAATAATAGCTCCACTCCTAGATATAAAAACTGTAAAATTAGGGAATATATATATATATATTTATAGCATTGCTAGAGAAAGGAGTGATAGCAAAAAAGACAGATTAACCATCAAAAGCCAGGAAAATCTGACATTTAAAAATACAGAAACTTTTCTAGGTCTCATATTACATCAAAGCAGTACACACAAGACTCCATTCTACCATAAGCATCAATATCCATGGCAAAATTGCTAGGGATGCATAGAAGTGGAGCGAGAGGAGAAATGTTCCTTTTCTTTATTGCACAAAAAATCCCTATTTTTTTCTTAATAATTCATCTGTTTTCACTGCTAATATGAAATTTTTCACATGGGCATTTTTTTTTTAATAAAGATAGCAGGGATGTTAGCTGTGAGAGCTCAGTCACTTCTTAATCTTTGTGTGATCATACCCTTATTTTCAGTTTTCTGGCATTTTTCACTAGAATAATATCTATTGGTATTGTACAATCACTATAGTTCTAAATAAGTATTTAGCACATGGTTATGAAGCCACAGTATCTTTCTGCATCTCAGGTTAGATTTCTCCAGCCTATCCCTCTCCATACTGCAAACCTGTTTTTTCATACAGTTATACTCCAGTTATTCCAACTAAACATTATAGAAATAATTTGTAATTAGCTATCACTGTAGAAAACAGTAGTTTCATTATATTACCTTTAAATTGAATTGAGCAGATGCATAAAGCAACAAGGTTTTGGCTTTAAATATTATCTCCATCTTGGACAACTTCAGCAGAAAATTGGTTAAAAACTGAAATTAGTCTCAACCAAAGTAGCTGTCATCTAATTTCTTGTCTTTTGCACGCATTCTTATTTAAAGGAGGTAGTATCTAAAATTATTCTGCATTTCAATTTTGCAGCCTTCAGGTCACAAAGTCATCCTGCACACAACTTATTTTGTAATATGATAACTGATGGAGTATTGCTATGGTTTTAATCTTCCTGAAACTGCAGTTTTGAAATTAGAGACATTTATCACTCCATTTAACCATCTACAAAGATACGAAAAACTGTTTAGTCAGTATTTCCAGAATTCAATCACACCATCACGACATGTTCTTTCCAAGCACTAACAGACAGCTCACCAGCTCTGTCACCTCATGCTGCTGAATGCGATTGACAGAATGACAAATCTTTTTCTGAGGAGTCTGAGTCACATCAAATTAGCGACACAGAGATGTTAGTAACACATAACCTGCAAAGATGTAATGTCTTTCTGATTTTATATTTTCCGTGTTGTTATTCAGTCACTGCTACACAGATACAGATAGAATGTCTTTTTGATTTTAAACTACTGCTGCTACCACTTGTGCAAGGTTTGATAATTAGTTTTAAGCCAGGTCAAATAATATCTGAAGTTGAAGATATGAAAATGTATCTAGCAAAAACTAATTTACACAAATATTATGCATTTATTATATACCAGCTTTTTTATACATAGAATTTCCTTCAGCTTCAATCTACAAAATCAAAACTTCACAGGCAGGATTCTTTTAGTGTATGTTCCAGATGGAAAAATATATCCAAATTATATGAGAATCTTATTAGAAGCTGGTCCTACAAAGCTATTTGGAGCTCTCTGTTGAAATGATAATTTGACTTACAGTATGGGTGGCTTTGCTCCAGAACAAATTCATAAACCATCAAAGAAAGCATAAAAATCATACTATGATCCATTAGCCCCACCAACAGTTCTGAGATACACATTCAAAGCACTGTGTCTGTCTCAGTTGTGTAGCTTATTGGGAAGTAAGTCTTTCTGGCTACACTGCATGGCCAGGCTTGGATTTTGACAGAAAGATACCCACCTAAGGACTGAAAGGAAGAATTTTTTGTTAGCTCAGTTTCAGAATAAAGGGAAGGAGTCTGTATGAGCTTTCCCATTACTTGACATGAATAACCTCAGTTTTAAGTACACAGGCAACCACCATTAAACAAAAGGAAATGGTAAAATAGCCTAAGAATCAAAAATGCAAAATTAGATTACTGTTTATTATGATTTTTATGATCTCAAAAGTGACTTCAGTATCTTTAATTAACACACACACAGGCCAGACATTCTTAAAGCATTGCTTCTGTCATTTGAGAACACTTGGAAAATGTTAATAAAACACACAATGCACCAAACTTCTTATTTCTTCCTTTCAAAGTCTTACTTTTGCTACAGTGTTTGAGCTCCTACAAGTTCATTTTTAAGAGCTCCGTTCTAAAGTCTCAGATATTGCTGTGCAATGTCTTCAGAACGGAAAGCACTTTGGATCCTTAGCGATGCCATGCATCATGCTGGAAGTCTGGGATCTACCATTCATAAAATCTCCTACATATTAACCTCTCTGTGCATCTCTATGACCTCAGTGATTTGGGTTTTTTTTTTGGCAAACTCAAACTGCTTTTGTAGGACAACGATCATGATTTTTTTCTTTAGTCTTTCTCTCAGCTGGTTGTTCCTGTATCTCAATTAGGCCCTTTAGAACACAGTACCAGAAAACAACATTACCTTCAGCTTTCAATTACTGAATTCTCATACATATTCCTTTCCTCTGTAAAGTGCAGCATTTCTCAATATATTGCTGCACTTGCTGTCTGGAGAACCAGTGTATCATATGGAAGAAACAAGTTCATCTTGCAAGCTTTTCCAGACTGTGGGCCCTCACTTCTATGTACCTATCATTTCTCATGGAAATTAAAGGAATTTCATGTCTTTGAGATCTCCAAATCTCTGCTGAATTTGACTGTAGATGACAGAGAAATGAAAAATACAGAAGAGAGTCTCATTGGTTTACACAGTAGGTGATAGAGAAGCTGCTTTAATCTTAGTATGTTGGAAATATGGGTCTGGTTCTATGCAGTAAGGGATACAAAGCTTGTTACTGAAATACTAACAACATTCTCTTCCTGCTTTTTATAACAAAGCTCAAAATTGACCCTGAGTTAATACATTTTCCTTTGAAATATAAGGATCCAGAAGACCTGGTTATTCTTGATCAACCTGCCATTGACTTGTGCTTACTTAATGAGACATCTAAACTTTTCCTAACTCCACCCGTTAAGTATTGGATCTAAAATAACTTTACTTAAGGCATTGATTGCTTTTCCATTGAGGTATTCTGGCCCCTCCAAGTAGTGTGCTAAATCTTGATGACAGTTCTTGGACTCTTAAGTAATGCCTCCAAGCTCTCAAGACAATCGTAGCTGAACACTGAGGCTTTACTAAATCCACTCAAGTTAAGGGCAGAATGTGTTGCTGCCAATTCAAATTATTTGTCTGCTCCTATAATTGAAGCTACAAACCACTACAGTCAGTATAAACAAATACTGGTATTTGTTTGCAAAACATAGGTGCCTCCAAACTTAATTTGTATTTGTACACAAATTTGATTTCTAATTTGTATGTGGATTTTTCGGCAATGTTCTTGCTATTCTGATTTTAAATTATGTATTAACTGTTTAGACAAGTAGTCTCATCTTTTCTTTATTGCCAGAGAGGTGAGATCAGGGATGAACAAAATGAATTTGCCAATAACTAGTATTTGAATTGGCTTAAATGAAAGTGCACTTTGTCATTTATCCTTCTATATGGCATTGTGAATTTGCATAATGATGTATGATAACAGTTATAAAAAGGACACTCTGTCATCTTAAAGAAATTAAGCCAATTGCCACGACAGCTGTGAATGACTTCAGCTGCAATGAAGATAGCCTTTACTGCTGTAGTCTATGCACCTCAATTTAACGTGTAAATTCCCAACATTAAGCTAAATTAATGTTGGAAAAGGTTAGGGTTTTTTTTTATTCACAATACTTTAAATATAACTTCAAAATCCTTTTTAACTGTCCATGAAACAAAAATGTTTGCTCAGAGCACAAGAGAGAGATTGATTCTCTTTTTCTTTTTTTCACACTGCATTATTCATAGAAGAAGTCTAGAACAAACATTTTGAATCATATTTCTTTATCTTTGTGTAATGTTTGGTTTATCTGTTTCCTCCCCTATATCAGTGGAGATACTCTGGACTTGCACAGGTGACAAAGACAAGAGTAAGGGTCACTGCTTCCCAAATATCTATTTACTATGTTGTAATGCTGGTCTTGTCCACTCTTGGCCATCTCTCACTTCACCTAATCAAAAAATTCCTAAATTGAAAAAAAAAATCCTGGGTAGGCTTAGCTACTACTACCCCTGATGCTGGAACTACCTTCCTTGCCTAACACCAAATCCCTCTTTTCCTGCACACATTTAAGGCTGGTCTTTTAACACTGCTTTCTGCCTCCTATCTTCTTCTGTGCATTTATTCCCATTTCATTCAGTTCTTATTTTTTAAATACATCTAAAAACATAACAGGGTATTTTCAGCATGCCAGGCTTGCATTACACATCACACAGTGATAATCACTCTTCTCGAGTAGCAAGTTATTTACCATTATTGCTGTCCTATGTCTAAGAGCTTGTCAGTCCCTGCGGGTAGAGACCTGTCTTACATTTCAGTCACACATTATTTACACAAGTTATTATTGTTAATTATATGTATAGTCTTCCTATTTCTTATGTTCATCTTCCCATCCATCCAACACTCTGTGACTACGTTCATTTACCTTGTCATTCCCTTTGTCTGTGACAGCCTCTCCTTAAACCCTTGCTACAACTTTGAATATGTTTCCTTATCCCATCTTATTGTCACAACAATAATAACCCTTTTCACAGCAAGGTTTAGGAGAATGAGAATGCAATAAAGAAGAAAATAAGACTAATAATTTGCGGAAGTATGCTATGTTGATCCTCAAGAGCTGCTGTGTCTCTTAGTAACTGGCAACAGGAATTAAGATGACAGAGAAAATCACTGGGACCATAATAATATCAATGATAATGAAAGGTTTGTGTAATCCCTCAGAAAAAAAATGTTATCAAAACAAGGCAACATTTTTTCTTCTCACCAATTCCGGGTTTTTTGGCATGTTATGATTGTAAAGTGCTTACAGGGAAACAAACCCCAAATTTTAATTCAGGAACGGAATTTTCAAACACCTACTCAAGAAAGAGAAGGAGGGAGCTGTAGAAGAAGGAAATCCATTTCAAAATACTGTCTAATCCATCTTTGTGTTTGTTTAAATAAACATTGAGAGAATATTCTTTAGAGGAAAAAAAGCCACAGAAAATAATAGGATGCTTTGAATTTTTATCATATAACCTTACAATGAGTCAGAAAAGACCCATATTCTTGTGATTCTGTTAATGTGTAACTCCCATTTCTGCACCTGAATGTACATCACAAAGCACCAGGACATTTTTAAATAACAATGAAATTCTGTGTGTATTGTACGTCATGCCACAGGACACAAGTACAACAAGACATACTACATTACCTTCCCAAGATACCATAATAACTATTACTATGTGTCCTCAACTTTGATTTAAAAACCACAAAGAGTTAACAGTTAAAATCCTAACCAAATAAAAAAAATTACTTTTTTATTGGTGTTATCTCTGGGGATATGCTTATAATTGAAAATGTTTGGTTTTTTG
The DNA here is from genome assembly GCA_035583135.1 of Lophotriccus pileatus. NCBI lineage: Eukaryota > Metazoa > Chordata > Aves > Passeriformes > Tyrannidae > Lophotriccus > Lophotriccus pileatus. The sequence continues at coordinate 7,577,025 of JAWWES010000133.1, read as the reverse complement.
AACACTTTGACATTATTTCTCATTGAAATGAGCATGAGAAATTGTTCATCAAAAGCAGAGGGAAAAAAAAAAAGGATTAGCATTTTAAAACCTGTCCCATGAGCTTGACTTACAATTGAGGTAATCTCATAGTCAGCTAGAATTTAACTCCTTGTAGATTCTAAATGGCAACTCTCATACTGCTCACAGCAGAAGAAAAAATACTAAATATATTTATTCTCTAATGACCTGAACTTTAAATGGAAAGGCTGCTACTCTAATATAAAAATAACAATTTTTTTTCTGATTTCTTTTTATGCAAGAAAGTGATTCTGACAAGGCTTTACAATTACATTGCCATGGTACTACAGTTTCTTCTGCTCTTTCTGTCCTTCCAGATTCTTTTCTGTTCTACCCTCTTAGCTTCCTTCTTTTCCTATTCCCTTATTTTCTCTCCCTTATCTCTTTTCCATATTTCTATAATTACAAGAAAAGTCCTATAAAACTTAAGAAGCCTTCAGATGATAGATCATTACTAATATAATTACGGTATGGAGAGCATAGTGATATTTGAATGTAAATTAGAGTGAGTTTTTACAGTTCATTAGAAAGACTCAGGGATTGCATTTAGTTTAATCAAAGTTTGAGTGCTCCCAGTGTACACAGCACATACTCATTGAAAAAAGCATTAATACAGACCCAAAGATTAAAGATGAATGTCATGCTTTGCATCCATTTAAAGGAGTCCATCCAGGGTGCATCACAGACACTCATACCTAACAGCCTAATGGAGTTGAATTAAAAATAATTGCATGTAATTAATTAGATTCCAAATTAACATATATTACTTCATTTTTCCTCCTTCTTCTTGCAATCATTTCTCCCACAGACAAACAGGTACTGGGGAGATGCTTCTCCCTCATCCTGCTGGTGTTGGCCAGGCTCCTGCCTGATGGCAACAAGCTTCTTCATCCTGCTCCTGCTTCATCTGACTTAAAATCACTTCACATGCATTTGGCACTTCAGCTGGCAGAAGGAAGGGTGGTTTAGGCCTTTAATGCACCCTGGAACTAGCGGGAATGGCTCTCAGAACCAAAACACGTGGGTGACCCAGCTCCATGCACTATATACTGTGATCACTCTATGTGCTTACAGCATATAGGAAACACATCCCTCACCTCATCACTGGAAAATTTATTATCTCATTCTTGAGATAATCAACCAAAATACTGAGTGCTCTTACTCTCAGAAAATACCTCTGTGGAAATTTCCTACAATCTCCCCTCAGCTGCTGTTTTTCTACTTAGATTTACTTTGCAATACCTAAAAGTGTTTAAGGTGACAATCCAACTGATAAGACTTTATTTAGTGTTAAAAGTTAAATGCAATTGTCTTGCCACGTTAAACTACCTGTTCTAGAGAAGTGAGTTTTCTCACGGTACTTTTCTCAAATGATCTTCAGACGTTAATAAAGGAGCCACATAGAGCCAGAGAAGATCCCCCAGAACACAGCAGCTAAGCTTTCGAAGGCTTACTGGATCACACCCACTGGCTCCTTTGGGATGGGAAATGCCAAGACCTCTTTATAGGGAGATTACACTAGGGTATATATCTTTCAGGACATGTATGCACGTACATGTCTTGCAAAAACATACTGAAGAATTCACAGTTTAATGTTGAAAGGTAGAAGCTGCAGGAGAGATGGTTGATTTTAATAAAAGGTCCTAGAAGATTGAGGATAATATTAGTCCAAGTGCATTTGTGGCTGCAGCAAGAATCGGGTAGCAGTACCCAAGTGCTTCAGTCAACATGGTCAAAGCGGGTTCTGGAGCTACCGCAGCTTCTTGGGTTCGGGGCCATGTCACCCCGGCTTTAATCAGTTTATCATCTGCACAAAGTGGGCTGGATTTCACTGTTTGGAAAACCCTGGCATGGCTTTGTGTTAAGTTTATGCCCTAAATGTAAGAGCTGATAACAAAAAAAAATGGCAGATCCTTTAATAATAGCAAACAAAGCCACTGGAGAAATGTAAATAAAGCCTAATAGTTACTCTTCATTTAATTGTTAAAGAGCCAGCTGATATAATGGCAGAGATGTGCAATGCTTTTGTCCTTAAGCAGCAAGATCTGCAATCAAGTTTCTGAAATGTTCCTCATTTGTTTCTCTCATGGGAGTTTACGTGTGAAGCCTTGCCAAATGAATCAAGTCAAAAAAAAAGGGTAACTGCAAATGCCGGAAAAAGAAACCGCAAAGAATACATTCAAAGTACTACATGGGGCACAGTTTAATTGAATTGTCATTTGTTGGTCTTGTAAGCACTCTCCAGAAAGGAATGCCATGCTAATCAAAAGCTGTCCAACTTCACCTTATTTTCAGCAGGCAAACTTTAAACGAGACAGTTCAGGATTTTGATTTCTGAGGGGTATTGGATCACATTCACCCACAGGGCATTTAAATATAAAAATCTATTTATATGCAAATTCTTTAGTATTTCATGTAAAGTGGATTGTTATAAACTGATCATTCAATACTATAAGTTTTCATGTTGATAAAACATCTTCAGTAATGGCAAAGGAATAAATATAATCAGCACAGCTTGGTTAGCTAGACCCTGGACTTTCTTGGGGCATTCCTATGAGTTCTTGAAATGTGGAACTGTAAAGTTAACAAATTGTCTTTTATAGAAGGACCCAGAAAGAGAAGTCCTCAGAAAAGGCTTTTTTTTTGGATCACTTTCACCTTAATTGGAGAGATAACTAATACTTGGGAAAGTTCAGAATATGTTGCTTCTAAGTCAAAGGAAATGAGAACACTCAGGCTTTTGTCACACAATAGCTTTTAGACACCTGGAGAAGAAAATGCTTCATTATCAGACAGCACCTCTGGCTGCAATGAGGGAACATTTGCAATAGGTATTCGTTTTGATAGCAGTTTCAATACAAACGTAATTTGGGATTGAGCATGCATTTCTTTCATTCACTCACTGTGAAATTCATTAGTAAAACTAAATATACATCTGTGCTGTCTCTCAGAGTTTTACTGGCAGATGTTGAGCACCAGCACAGAATGCCACCATCCACAGTTATTAACACTCCCAAACATAAAACTCCTCAGTTCCAGGAATGAATGCCAGCATCTCAACTCTCCCTGTAGCCCTCCAATAAGGATGATCACACCAAATAGCTGGAATCCACACCTAATCTTCTCTTTGGGTTTAGAAATACGCTAATTCTTTTGAAAGATTTTGACTACACTTTTTTTTTTTTTTAAACTTCCCTCGAGTTTTGAAGGCATCAGAACATTTATCCCAGTTCTGCCTTCTGGAGCTTTGCAATAATCTAGCTGGCCAAGATGAAACTAGCATAATATGATTAGCCAAAGGACACAGAGCAGCTGAGGTGATTAAGAGAGAGAGTTTGGTGATCACAGGTCTCACCCCCATCCCTGGAAGGTTACAGACATGATAGCCAATTGCTCTGAACATGCTTGCAGTGGTTATTTGTTTATTTAAACAAGTTACATATAATAGAGCAGTTCTCTCTTTTCCTGGAAACAAGTTAGTGTTTCTTTACATTGTTTATCCCTCCAAGGCTGAACTCAGGGACAGCAATAATGAAGCATTACAGATTGTGCTGGATTTGGAACAATACACAGAAGTGACCATTTCATACACCATCTATCTTCTAAAGAGTTTAGTACACATTATTACAGAAAATAACATCATTTATCTGAGTACTAGTAGCCTTCCCGGTAATAATACTGCATGGAAAATCAGGTATTAATTTAGGCATATTTGTCTGACACAAACATTCAAAGCCTTCTTCTAAATTTACCTAATCCTTTTAAGAGGTTAGAGAGAACAGGCAGGTGACTTCACAAATTTAAGCTCATTTAGATAAAAGAGACATTATTAGTATTTGTTCTGGAATTCAATTGGCCAGATGAATGAAAAACATCATCTTTGGTAATTCTTAATAGTGGGTCATCAATGTGACATTTGAATTTACTCTATATTTAGTATTTAAACTTGACTGCAACACTCAATGTCTCTTGTTGCCTCCAAATTGTTCTTACAATTCACGTCTCATTTTCATCTATTAGATTGTTCTCCAATACATTGAAAAATAATTTTTTTAATTTTTTTTTCCAACGGGCATGCATTATTGCTGATTGGACTGGTAGGAACTGCACTTTTTACATTTCAGTGAAGATTACTATTCTTTGATATCTTTTTCCTTTCAGTAACAACCATATTCTGCTGTATTATTATAGCTAAGTCAAACAAGGCAATTTGTGGAAACATATTTAACACAGTTCATTAAAATGATGAACTCGTCACCATTTATAATTTCTGTATATCTGTACTGTATTCATGGATTCATTAATTTCTTCTAACAATACCCATTCTTTGGAAACTGATCTGCAAAACTATTTATTTGATTAATGCAATCTTTTTGTTTCTTCTAATTTTCTACAAATGGTACACAGCTTTTATGAATTAGTTCACAATTCCAAGTATTCCACTACTCTGAATAGAGACATTTCATCCTATCAATTTCTCCACATCTTTTCAGTTATTTGTCTACAATTCTAATTCATTTGATCACTAAAGCAGAAGTTCATTTTGTCCCCTGATAAGCTAAAATTTATAGCTTTTAGTATAAGTGCATATTCTAATGTGAACTGTGTTGCTTGTATTAGTTGCAATGCAGAAGCTCTTTCCAGCACTCAGGGAACAGAAAGATACCTTTTTAACAGACAAAATACAGCCCTAATCAGCTCTAACCTTATGAAGCAAGTTTATTCTCAAATATTTAAATCAATAAGCAATACAGTAAGGGCTGAAGCCAAATTGAAACTCAAAATAATTTTTAAGATATCCCTTCAACAGGTTAAAGATCTGCTAAAATTCTTAAAAGATCTGCTCAACATTTTCATAGGAAGCTCAATCAAATTTCATTTAGTTTCTGATTTAAATTTATATTCTTGCACCTACTACATTGTGCTACATACAGAAAATAACAAGCTTGTAAATAACTTGTCACATATAAATAGAACAATTTCATATTTTGAATAAAGTCACTGTATTTTCTCTAAGTTGTCCTCAGCTAACATCATTTAGAATCATCATAGAAATGGAATAGGTGAAAAAATGACTCACTTTCCCAACACATAAAAGGGAACATGCTTGAAATCAAAGAGATTTTCAAAGGTTTGTTATACAAGAAATAGAAAACACATTTACAGTCAAATCAAAATCAGACATACACAAATTCTTAAAATCTATAGTTTTCTACCTACCAAAGAGTATCCCAACTTCATACAAGCAGATGAAAAACAAAGATCTAGTGATATCACTCACATTTTAAAATTCCTTCTAACTCAGCATTAGCTCAAGAAGAATGTAATTTGGAATTAGTTTAACAAATGTGCACTGAGATATGACCCATCATTTACAGGCTTAAAAACATTTCTGTCTTATTTTCTAGCTTTTGACTTAGGATTAATTTTTAAAAAACTCATTTAAAAGCAGAATGAAGAAGGTGTCAACTATAGATATCAACTACACCTGTTTGGAGGGATTTATGGAAGCAAACTTATTCTGGACCTTTCTGGAAGCAACAGTAGTGGAAGGTATCCAGATCTTCATTTTAAGTAGACACTTAGATTTGAGAATTATCATTAGTCAATTAGCCATATGCATCCTTTTAATAATCAGTCTTAATGAGGATTAAAGCTTATCTCCTATCCTCAGATGTAATTACAACATACCCATGATCTCTACTAAGTCTATAAACAGAATACTTGGTTTAATTCTTGACCCTTGGGATCATAACCAAAATCAGAGATTAAATGAAGTCAAAAACTTCTCAGTAGCCCACTGTAATACAAAATAAAATACAGAGACCATCTGCAATGGTTTTGTATTCAGACTTTGTATTGTGTTCAAACACTAATCCTTCCATTTACTGTTAAAGATTAATGCAACAAAAGGGTAACTAATTGTAAAAGGGTGCAATAAGGTTCGGGTTAGTGCTCTTTTGTATTAGAGAAAAATAATATGTTTGAGATGGAGAAATTAAATTTTCTGAAAGAGGTCAGCACATGAATCAAATGAATCCTTCTGATTCATGCAGAGTCATGCATTAACCACTTGAGATTTGGAAGGAAAAGACTTAGAGCTTTTTTTCTCCCTGTACAGATAATTTCCTTTAATAACTAAGACGCTATTTCGTCTTCAGAATATCAACTTTCCAAATTAGTTGAGTTCTGAAGGTCCTCCAGAGCACAACATCTATGATTAAACACTTTCTAAAGTTCATTGTATTAGCAAAAGTGGAAATTCCATTATTTTAGCAAGAGCAGGCATGTCAAATTTGTCAAGGCATGATAGGACTGAGGATGGAACAGAGGTAAGGAATCTATGTTTATAAATTATATTCACAGGGCGCAGAAGTTATTATAAACCTCATTATTATGTGGTACAGTAATCAAAGGAAAAATATAGCTATCGTGACTCTTGTTAAGCCTAAATTGTGAACAATTGCTTTCAGAACTTTTAAAATCTAGCAATAAAATATAGCAATTTGGATGCAAACATGATTCCTCCAGCTTGATTTACTCGTGAGAAAAGCCCCTGTTTATGACTTACCTTCCTCATGAGCTTTAGGGGTGGGAATATATAAAAGTCATGTTATATATAATATGTTTATAAAAGCAGCATTACAGTGTCTCCACCCAGGTTAAAGCCTCCAGAGTTTCTCCATCCAAATGCTGTTTCTAGACTGTCTTCTTCTCTAAGAAGAAGAACGTGCAGGAGCCTCACAGAGAACCTTAATATGACTCCTTGAGCCACAAGTTAATGCCATGGAGAGAGTTACCAACCTTTTTTTTTTACAAATCTTTCACAGTACCAAACCATATTCAAAAACTCCATGTCTAGCTGTTCAAATAGCAAAGTGACTGACAGTTGCTAATTCACTTTTACCACCACCACTTTTCCAGCTGTACTGCTGAACAGCTGAGGATTTTAAAAGTAAGTTACTAGGCTAGCTCTGCATCTGAGCATTCTTGCTTCCTGCAGTTGTGACAGACATGTAGAGAATTACCCCCAGTGTGCTGGAAACTGATACCTGCCACTGAGACACAGAGCTATATACTGCAGAGAAACAGAACTGTGTACTGCATACAGGAAACCAAACTGGAGCTCTTGGTGGGTTCTTCTCAAAGTGATCAGTCCAAGATTCTGGACAGTCTCATAGAAGTACAGGGTTAAGACAGGCCAAGATAACCACTAAAAATAAACTAAGCAGATAGAACTTCTTGGTGAGATCTGGCATGGCATTTTCCAAGACTACAGTAATACTGGGTTGTAATCCCAGGACTTTAGTATGGAAGAGCAGAACATGTACAGTTTAAATTCTACATAATTCCTAATCTTTGTTTTTCTCAAGAAACGGAAAACAAATGTTACTTTTTATTTTTACATGCTGTTTTTTTGTTCTTCAAAAAATTCCTAAAACAGAAATCCGTGCTTTAATCAGCTCTAAAGGACAAGTGTGACCAAGGAGATGCAATAAATATAGGATATAATAATGCCACAAAGTTATCAAAGTGTTTGAATTACTCAACTGTCTCATAATTTTGGGCTCAATTAAATTCACTAATGGGAAAGCAGTTGAATAACACCATGCTTCAGATTATTAGTAGAATAACGTTGTCATTCTTAGACTAATACATTGTGACAGCACCTGTTTCAAATATATATCTTAAGATCTTAAAGTTTTGATCATAAAAACATCTTTTCCAGAGCTTTCAAACAAATAAAATCATAACAAAACAAAAGAATCAGTAAAGGTCTAAATGGTAATATTACAGAAGAAGTGAAAATATTTCTCACTTAATTTAAACATTTGTCTCCATGTATTTTTGACATTTGGAGCCAGAGGAAGGGGTGTTAAGAAGTAATTGCATTTGCTGCCTTCCAGATATCTTATATTGGTTCTCAAGTGGATCTGAATTCAAAAAATGGCTCTGCATGTTTGCGTACATGGGAAAATAGTATTTTGACATTTTGTTCTCTGGTAGCATTGTTATGCTTATGCAGGTACAAATAAACCTTTGAAAAAAAAAACTCAGTACACATATGAATGAAAAGGGGAAAACAATGCAACTGTTCTAACTTTCTGTGTATAAGAAGAAACATGCCAGCTAAAGATCTTTGACCTTTTTAAAAGATATCTTTATTTTAATGAATGGAAATTTTATACCTGGATCAGTGCTGTGCAAAATTAAGCTAATCTCAAAAATTACTGAATAAGGCACAGTAGTGTGAGCTGGAATGCAGCAAACAATGCAATCAATAGGCAACAACTCTTATAAACATTACACAGCCAGAGTTATGAATGGAAACCAGACTTTTTTCCCAACTTGCGCCCTCTACCACAATTTTCAAAGGTGCAGAGTATGATATGGCTTAAGCTGCTTCATTTCAAAAACTCAGTTTTAAACACTGGGCAAAATGTTACAACAGTTACAACAGAAATGCCAATGAGCACATGTTGTGGGGGCAGCTTGGGTGTTCAAATGTGTTAGGTGCCACTTTACCAACTGCTGCCCCAGGAGAGTGAGCGTGTTCTGTCAGTTCTGCCTTTTATTTGCCAGCTCCTGGGATGCCCCAGGCCATTTGGAAAAGTTTTAAATATTTAGGTACCTAAATCAGTCCAATGGTTTCTGAAATTAAAAAGGAAGAAGAAACAACATTCTGACAGGGTTGGGATTCCTTTAAGAGAAAGTCTATACGTTTTGGGTTCCAAGCTAACATACCTTATTGTTATAGTTGTTCATGATTACTAGCTAAGAGGGGAAACCAGATTTCCTAGGTCAAAATAAAGAAGGACTGAATGATTCTCCTCTCACTTAACAGCTATTTGCGGTAGTTCCACAGACGTTGACGTTAAGTCTGTGGACAGGATTAACTCTGGAAAACACGCTATTTTGTCTTCTCCATAAATAAAAACTATGAGGGCAATTACTCTGTAAGGTTTTGAATCTTAGCTTAATATACACTAAATAAGGTATCTCGAGAAAACCCTTTAAAATTATACAAGTGACAAAGTTGACACAAGTTCCCTTGTGAGCACCATAGACACCTGACAGCAGAAATCACCAAGGGTCACTTTCTCTTAAAAAAAAGTCATGCAAGAGCTGACCAAACGGGGATGGGGGCTGGCATGGCACTCTTCACCCTGCGAGATCAAATGTTGGGTGCTGCAGTTCACAGTGTATAAAAGGCTGTGGGATTATCTAAATACCTTCCGTTTTTTTTTTTTTTTTTCTGTAGCACTGGCTCTAATAAATAGCATTTTAAAAGATACTTAACAGAGTAAGCCCTTTCTCACTGGGACTGTAATGGACCAGTGCATGCTGGTGCAAACATCATCTGACCTAAACTTTTTTCATTGTATTAACTGAAGTAGGTTCCTCTCTCTGCTAAACAATTACAACAGAATTTTCACATATTTTTCATTTTACAAGATTGATTAGAAGAGTAATTTCTGGATTTCTCAGATATCAATAATCGCAGATGTTCTTAGCTACATATTCCATTTTTTGGTTGATTTTAATGTACCAAAGTACCATTTCAAACATGTAATAGAAATACTCAATTTCTCTGTAAGCAAACATAAAATATGTTACAGAAAATCAAAATACAGAATGAAAATTAATATTTTGTTAAGTTTCAAAAGAAGGAACAGCCAGAGTAAGTAGATACAGCCAGAGATAGCAGCAGGAAAAAATTACTAAGTCTAATAATCAGTAATTGAATTCTGTTAACAGAAATGACTCATAAATAAAATAAATGTGAGCAATATCCCAACATCTTTTGCTAGCAAATCTGGTTTTGTACTGTGTTTAGTACTCCAGATGAAAATTATTCCCTCCTTTAAGCTTCCCTACTTTTTCAGCCTGTCTGACCTATAGAGCATTAACTTGCTTTGGGATCTAAGAAGCCTGCTGTTGGAGGCAGGGGGAGGGTGGCTGCTCTTTCTGCAGATGGTGGCAAAGAGCCCTGAGGTATCCAAGCAACAGATCTAGAGCCATTCACCCTCTCCAACACCCCCTCTCCCTGGGCACTGGCCCTCACTGTGCCTTATGGGCACAGCTCCAAGTCCTCACGTTTAAAATGTGATTTTAAAATATGATGTGATGTAAGAAAAAAATTATCAAAAGCTAGCAAACAGAAAGGTGTCACTGGAAATTCTTGAGGTGAGTCGAGGATGAGAACACTTGTCTTCAGTTCCTATCGTCTGTCCCATTTAGGATTAGTGGGACTCAACGTGGCTCTTTGTATGTGTTCAGCCACATCAGCCACATCTGGACTCAGATTCCTGAACTGCCTTTCCTAGTTGGGAGCATGGGACAACAAAAAGCCCAGGTCCTGCCAAGTACAGTGGCAGACATTCAAAACTAAATGCCAGCAATAAAGCAGCACAGGATGGATGGGTTCACACTGAGCCTTTGCTGGGTCAGACAGCAGATGAGCCAAATCGTCTCCCAGTATGCACTACTGGTGTCATCAATATTTGCTATAAAAAGCATCAGTGACTTCCAACTTGTCCCCATGAGGCTGAGGGTCGATGCCATATTCCATACAGCAACTTGCAGAGTTATTCCAGTCATGATTAAAAGAATTCTGTCGCTTATCTTCCATCCTAGTGCATTACATGCCCGAATATTGTTATATTATATTGTAAAACAGCAGATGTGGATGGAATACCCTGGCACCTTCTCTACTGAAACCAGTTTCATTATGTTTGCAAAAGGCAAATACAGATACATCAGTGTACTTTATTATAATGTCATATTCCTGACACTATAGTAAAAGTTGATTTGGTGTTTCCATTAGAAATCTCATTTTCAGAGGCTTATGACTCATCCATCTAAGTTTATTCAGGATGAGATTTACTGTACAGACCACAGTTTATTTATAATTCCTCCTCTAAAAATTGGTCAGTATTGGTTATCTGTACATTATAAATCCCAAGAGCTCAAAAGAATTGTTTTCTTCATGCTAATTCCTTTTTTTAATGTTCTCAAATACTTGTGTCCTTCTTTAAGAATATAAAAGCAATTTAATATATATAAAAAATTTAAGCTCAAATGTCCTTCCTTCAACATATATTACATTCTTGTATTTTTTTTCCCTATGTATTTCATCCAGAAGGTTGAGAACCTACTTCAGAAATACTGTAAAAATTCTTTAAGAAGAAACAGGCCACTAATATAAATTTGTCAGGGATTTTCAAAGGACTAAGTAAAAAAAAATAAAATCTACGTTTAATATATAAATATACTGAACGCTATTATATAATGTTTAATGCTGCCACATTTCATTCTCTACTCCATTTGAGGGGTGGTTATCAGACATGCAGCTGACATTCAGCCATCCTCTTTTGAACCACCTTTTACACTACCTCAAGCTTCACAGCTCTGAAGGTGTGAATGAGTGTTAGCAATTCTTAAGCCTATACAAGCAAATTCACTGAAGACATCCAGGGTTTTTTGTATTCACTATAAAACATCAGTTATCTGGCACTAGTCTTGGTTTGCATTTTCCAAGTTATGTCTTTAAGCTCAAAGTTTAAAAAAAAAAAAATCGTTGCACTCATGGTTTCACAGAGTTATAATAAAAAACTTAGAACTGATTATTCTTTTTTAAATGCCTTCAGGTTTTTATCTGAGCTATACAGAAAGTCTGTTAGGAATGTCAAAAAAATAATTTCAACTATTACAAATATTAGGAATATAGGCCTATTTCCAAAATCTCATTTAGACATAAAATATTGGCTATTGCAACATATATATTTAGAGCACCCAGCACTCAGAGTGAAAGCAGAATCCTGGACACTGCAGAATGGGTCATACCTGAATTACAACCCGTCATGCAAACAGACAGGCACCTGCCTAAAGTGTGAACACTCTGCAAGGAAGATTTGAAAGGCAAGCTGTAGGGGAATTTTATTTTAAACTTAAAAAGCTACTGGAAATATCTGTTCTTGCTATTCACAAGGTTATACATTTCACAGAGGAAGGCGCCTCTAAATATTACCATTCACTACACATAGAATTCATCAGGATAAAGACAGTAATGGTTCATTTTTCATCTTCTGTAGGAATGTTGTAATAACAGTCTATACTACTAGAGTTGAAGCTTTTCCAATTTTCTGGAAATTACTTAACAATTCATCATTTTACTTGGCTGTGAGATTTTAAGACTGAGAACTGAAACGCTTCACCACGATTCTGTTCTTAGGCTCAGTACTACCATCAGTCCTTCGGAGAAAATCAGTCATCCTTGACCACCCTGCCTTTTATAATGAAATGACAAGGTCTATGGGACAACAGTACCTTCATTTCAGCAAAGCTTTTGAGAAAACATCCCAAAGCCTCTTTGCAGGGACTCTGTGGTATAGCTGCATGGACAACTAGACAGTGAAAATATATTTTATTGTCAGACACAGGATAGCAGGTAAAGGTTTTCTATAGCAATCATATTATTTCGCAACAGGATCAAAATTAGTCTTTTTGACTCCACCTAATGTTTAGCTGTGGAGCACTGAAAAGATCAATAATTCATGTTCATTTTTAACATTCTCCATAACTTATTCACCTGGTGTATGACCTTTTTTAACTACATGGAAAGTGAAGTGGTGTAGGAGGGAAGAAAGAATGATGAAAATAGTATCCCTCCACTGTGTCATATATTTTCCATGCAGCTGGAAAACAAGCTGTTTTCCATAACATAACATGTATCTCTTCAGAAAACAAGGTATTTAAGATGCTAACCATGCCTACTTATCACAAGGGCATTACCAGTTTCACTTACTTGATTCAACATCAGACAGTAGTTAAATGAGGTAAGATAAAAATAGAAAAAGCTCGTCAATTTTGCTACAGCCACTCTGTCACAGATTGCCCTATAATCCAATAGTGAAGGTTATAACATCTCTAACTAATTAACTCAAAATATAAACAACACAATGCTGAGCCATTTGCTCTCTTGATAAGATGTTGCAGGTAGGAATCTGACTAGTAATTAATTAGCAAAATGCTTAAAGTACAAAGGAAGGAACAAGCAAGAAATCACAGCTTCAAGAGGAGTCTGATTCAAGTTAGCCATACCAGCATCAACGAGCCTTAAAGAATGGTGACCAAGCTAAGGATTCTGTCTTGCCATATCCATCTATTCTATGATAACAGAACGTCTATCCTGTGCTAATAGAAGCATATTGAAATATAACGTAGCACAATGACTGTTCCTATTGCCACAGTTTTGCAGTTTCCCACTTTTTTTGCTGTATACGGTCTGCTATAAATGCAACATAAAACCTTACCCCAACCAGGATATATTTGCTTAACTCCTGCAAGCATCCAGCTAGCTCCAGCACTCAGGCTGTTTATAAAAGTGTCAGTCAAGGAAATGAAAAGGAAATAAAACTGTCCTCCAAAGTGCTTTTTAGTATGTGATTCCTTTTCAGATGATGCAATTGACCACAGTAACAAAATCACATTTCCAAATAATACACCGTGTTACAGTTTCTCATTGAATAACCCCCTGTCAGATTTATAGGTTGAACATTGACAAAGCAGTGCATGTTTAGCAATAGCAATATGCCTTAAAACATTAATAAAAGTGTGGAAGCCAGCTCCAGAGAGTGCAGTGAAACATTTTATATTCTTTTACTTATTAATCTTGGAGATTTAGCAAAGGCTTAAAAATCTTAACCTAGAAAAATAATAAGGAAGCATTGGCTGGTGCTTTTCCTAGTCAGAGATTAATGAAAGTCTGCACTTGGACTTTTTAACTCTGCTCTTTCTAGAGAAACTGACAAAAGCTTAGTCTTACTGGTTAGCCATGTACCAAATAAAGCTCCCAAATTAATTGTGATCCTACCTATCCTCAACAATAGCAAATAAAAATAGGCAAGTTGCTCAATACTACAAGGCTGTGCTAAAACTAATTCAAAAATCTCAGATATGGAATCAGAAACAAATCTTTCTGACTGTTATGAAGCTACTTCTACTGACAATGGATCAGGTCTTAATAATTTAGGTATACTTAAAAATTTTTAGGATTTTATTTATCAAGAGAGAAACCAAGGCCAAGTTGGTTTTCTTAACAAAATGCACTCTTGAAAAATGCTTCTGATTGCTTTGTGTTTGAAACTAAAATGGTATAGAGTTACAGAATGTAATTTAACTGAGAGGGATTGTAGTTATTACGTATTTTGTTGTAAAAGAATTCAGATTTACTGTTTTGCACCTGCTCAGTTTTCACACGTGAAAAAAATCAAACCAAACCAAACCAGATCTTTACATTCTCCAGCATGCAAAGAGAAACTTTGATATCTTCATAAATAGTGTTTTCTTGTCCTTTTTCATTGTTATGTATTTTTCTGAAGGAAAAAAGAACTGTTTACTTAACAAAATGGAAGAATAAAACTATCCTCTCACTTTTAACATATTAACAGCGTATAGTGAAATGTTAGCTACTGAAATAAGAATGGGAACATTCATGTTTGATGAGGACCACATGGCTATTTTAGTACGATGTGTTTAAACACAGTCTTATTGGGAGGAAGCGTTACAAGTTGCAGCCCTTATTTCCCATGCAATGAATCTGTGCAGAAGTACATTATGCACCCTATGACTTTTGGGAAATAAAGACAGACAGGAAAACACATTTTTTCTTCAGATGTAGCAGAGAATCAAGCCTTTCTTTCTTCTCAAAAATATGTATGGACTACAGTGGCATCAAGCCAAGTACAAAAATTCCAGTTAACAGCTTTTCACCTGGTGTTTTTCTCTCACCAATGAATGGGTCAAGAGATAAGTAGTTTAGGATATTTTTGTTATATCTCACTACAAAGTGACTATTCTTTAATTGGAATCATTGTTATATCACCATGTTAAAATGAGGTTTTAAAAAAATCAAATGACAAAATACATAATAAAATCTGTAAAAAAAACCTAAGACTTTTGTCTACATCTCTGTTTTTAATATATGCTTAGAAAACTGAATACAATTTCATGTAGTGAAATCTAAGAAAAGAGAGGATTCAGATGGAAAATCTTTTCACAGACTTCTGAACTGCAATTCTTAACTTCAGTTACTCAGCAGTATCCCACCTGAAATAAGGTACTCAGGGCACAAGCACAGGGATAAAAATCCAAAGCTCATCATTCAATAATTATTATCAGAACATTTATCAAAAGGAATAAGAAGAATTTTCTCAGATTTAGATTCATGACCTTCCAGTATATCACTCTCATTCTTAAAAAAAAAAAAAAAAAAAATGAAACAAAACTTGTTCTCAAAACTGCTACAAAAATGAAGAACACAATAAAGTCTTGATTGTGGAGTAATCAAATCAAATTCAACACGGATAAATTATTTTGTTATTCTGAATTTTCATTTAAATGTCAAAATGAGACAGCCAAAGATCACAAAAAAATAATGAAAACCTCACATAATATGCCAGAATAACAAAAAAAAATACAAAAAAAGAGACAAATATTTAATTTAAAATACTAAAAACTGATAGCATTTAGTGATCAAATATTTCAAGACCACACTTAACAATAGTACATCTAAAATCACGTTACTTCTCTGAACTTAGAAACCAAAACGACCTGCACAAAATACAAGTATGCTAAGATCTAATGAAAGGCTAATAACACAATTTCACTTTTCAGTAATGAATATATTAAGCACAACCAAGCAACCAAAACTGACCACTTGCTAGCTTTCTCCTTGTGGAGTATCACCATCATGCACCATTGGCTCTGATTTTCTTAGAGCACATAGAACTGTAAAAATCCTACTCCCCACAGAAAAAACATTCAGAAGTCCCACTTCCAAAGTTGCCTTGAGACCATCCTTTCTCATAGCTGTTATTCCATTTGGGCTTTGTGCAATGATATTACATTGTTATTACATGATGAGCTCACTTCACTTCAATTGTCAAAGACAGTAAAGAGAACTTCCTCCCCTGCCTCAAACCTGTTCACTGTATTGAGAAATCTAATTGTTTTCCAGGGTTTTTTCCAAGTCTGTGCTCATTCATCTCTCATATCCATTCATATTTTAAGTCAGTTGAAAGACTCTTTTCCAGTCCACTCAGATCCTTGCTTGAGACCACACTAAATCTCACCTTGCCTCAGACCCAGGCAAATTGTCTTGCCCTTAATACCAGAGATTTTTAAATTAAAATAATTTGTCACATAGCAATCCATCAATTTATGATAGAAATTATCATATCCAATCTCAAAATCCTTTCCCGTGCCTTTGTATTTCTTGGGTTTAGTAGAGTATTCTGCCGTATGATGTATAAGGATACTGGATTTCCTTCATATCTAGGAGTTATTCTACACCTGGATTAATTCATTCTTCAAGCACATGGATGGAAAGACAGGCAGATTTTTTGTTGATACTGAAACCACTATTTTTGTTTCCAGCACTGATCTGCACTTGTGAGTTTCATCAGTATTGCAGGCTCCACTTCATAAGTTAAAATCTTGTTAAGATTCCTCCTTATGCTTTACCTTACTGTACATCCCATCTCTCGGATACCAAACCACATCAGGCAGCCCCTAATAAATTTGACTCAAAAAAGATCTTCTGTTTCCAAAAACAGGTGATAGTTTTGGACCCCTAGACTTCAAATATTCTCTGAACTTCACAGCAGAACTGAAGGTGAAAAGGTATGAACACTCCCAGTGAGGGATTTTCCTGATGAATGAACAAGGAAGAGCAGAACAACTGATTCATTTTTCTTAACCAGGTGCTTCTTCACTGTGCATTCCCATCCTACTTTATCTGGACATTACAGGTCAACAATCTCCTTTCAACCTGATGAAACAATACATTGTTTGAGAAGAGAAAATGCACCACAGAACTGAACTGATTAATGTCTCCTGTTAAAGAGTATCAAAATATATGAAAGAACATTAAACCCATTGCTTTTACAATGCTTTTTTTTGCTGCTTATAGCCATTAAGAAGGCTGTACTGACAGTGCACAATCCCATTAATATTGAGTTTTCCACATGAGGTACCTTCTAAACTTATTCTGGCTTAGGAGATCTAGTAAGATTGTAGCCTATGGCTTCAGATTAATGCACCCCCTGGAGCTGCATAAACCAAACAACATTAAAAGGAATCCAATTTCCCTCTAAGAAGGCCATGTGCGGCCATTGCTAAATACTGACATTTTTGGTCATTTACACGCAGACTGCATTAACCTGATAATGTCACTATTTTTGACATTACGATTTATGTTTCATAAATACATGTTGGTGCTTATTGTGTTCTCACAGTAATTCTGAAGCCAGCTTCTGTGTTGTATATAAATTATTCTATCTTAGCTCTTTTATCACTCACAACTCTTCCCACAGTGATTAAAGATTATACGCAAATATAAATAACGATCAGCCTCTCATTTTAGAAGAAAACAATCTTGTTTCTCAGGCACTCTAAGCTTAAGCTACATTTCATTGCTGATTAAAATAAGATCAGCTTTGCATTTGGCATTCTGTGAAATGAAAGTATAGCTAAAGGAAAGGCTTATTTTCTCCACTTTTTGTACTTTCACAAGCCATCTCCTTTGCTTAAAGGTTGAAAATAATTATTTTCAGGTCTTTAATAATGATTAATATATTAAAGTAAGTGATAATGAGATGAAGCCCACATATGCAATAACATATTACACATTAATGGATTTGTTATCCTCCTTCCTCTAATTGAGAACTGTATTTTTGAGAGTTACCAACTCAAGGTGCTTCAGAAAACACATATCAAACTTCTAAGTAAGCGAATAATAAATAACTTGCCCTTCTTCCTGTCTCATCCAAAGTGATTGGGACTATGCGCTAAGCTATATAGAGGTGACAACAACTACAAATTCCTCCGGACTGTGAATCAAGGTATTCAGACACAGGGTAGTCTGGACTGAGAGCTGTTCTCTCCTTGTTGGCCTGAGTCTGTCTCTGCGCTATTTCAGATCATCTCCCTCAATCATCTGACAGCATTAACAGTTTATTCACATTAGCTTTTTTCCTTTAAAACTCAGGGGGTTTTGTCATATTTTTATATGAAAACCAAATAATGCATTGAATAAGAGGACTTAGGATCTACTCTTTCTGTTATGCTTTAGAAAGATAATTTCCAATTTCATTCCTGTGATGTAGCTGAAGTTGACAAGAATAAGATTTTAACAAGGCCGTGTTAGTTGTCATTGTAGCTTTCACTTAGGGGACCTACACCTTAACTTGTTCAAAGCAGAACAATTATAAATTCACTCCATTGCATTGAACTCTCCATAAAATTCAGAAAGACAGAGTATTGAAATATTTCAAACACAGGAATTGAGGTTGTGACTTACTGAAGCACTTTATAATAGTGTAGGATTGCCGTACACAAAAAACCGTACAGAAATCCAATGAAACAGTAAAGCTGAAACTGGGATTATTTGGTGACAAAAAGGTATGTAATTTTGAATTCATAATTTCAAAACAGTCCTAAGAAATCAGTAAGAAAAAGCAAGCTTTACTAATTTTCCTTTAATACACTGTGATTGAACCTCTGTCACTGTTCCTCAGGGACATCCTCATCTTACTGGTCCAGAGAGAAGGATTATCACATTTCCACAAAGTTTGTGGGCCTATATTGACAGAATTGGATTTCTGCTCTTTCTTATTACCAAAACTCACTCTTTTTAACATTATTTCTTCCTCCTCCTTTGCCTTCTCTTTAAATACTTTACTGTTATTACAGTAGTAATATCACTTAAATATTTCCATTTGAAAAAATTTTGGTTTTTTCCTCCTTCTATAATGCTAACAAAAGGTGTGGCAATGTGGCAGCCAACAGCCAGGATGGGGAGAGGAGAAAGCACCTTAGCACAGCATTCAGTAAGGAAAGCACTAGTGTGTTATCATACTGTTTTAGCCATATGTAAATCATAGCATCATAAGGGCTGCTATGAAAAGAGTTAACTCCATCCCAGTCAGACCTAACAGGAAAGGTTAAGGCTATTTTTTAAAATCTGTTAAATTGCTGTGGTAATTAGAAGGCAGAAACAAAAACTCCGAATCTTCCAGAAAATCTTAATGTGTCAGAATAATGTAAACATATTGGATTCTCTGATACTCCCCAATGTGTCGAAATAAAGCCCACTATTTTTATATCAGACCTCTTGCTCACAGGGCTTTCTCTGTTACAGGAAGCAAGAAGAAAGCAGCCTGTGGGACTTCTAGTCTATCACCTGTTTATAAAGAAGTCACTGACATCCCTGTAGGTACCAGCAACAGCTTCCCCAGTAAATCCCCAAGACATCAGAAAAACTAACCACCTTCTCAAGTGCTTGAAAAAAAGTAAACAGGAGTGAAAATATAATGGCATATTTTCTTACCTTAAAAGTCCTGCCACAGATGTTTGGTTAGCCAGTGCCAATAATTCCTCCCAAGAAAAGTTTGGGAAGTAGATTTGTTTAAATATTTAACAACACATTCCATCTCAAATTTAAGTGGAGAAATTTCTGGGACAAAGTGAGGAAGCTCCCCTCTCTAGTGTTAAAGCTATTTACCCTTTTGTTATATTCATTGACACAATTTTTTATTCTGTGGTGGTGTTCTTCTACTGTATTCTGCTTCTACCTTAGAGCTGACATATGATGAAGAATCAAGATACTGGAAAATCACTTTGTAGTCTGAATTCTATAGCAGCTTTGTAAATGTCTGCCACCCGTCATGATCTTGATATCCATTAGCTTTTCTCTGTTCTTTTTCCCCCCTTTCTTCTGGGATTCAGCTAAAGAAAGGGAAGGATCTTTAATAATAGGAGTAAAAGTTTCTCCAAAAAGAATTTTTAGAAATGGAATTGATATGAAAAAAAAAAAAAAAAGAGGCAAAACAACTACATAGCTAATCTCACTTTGGCATAATCCAGCTCAAGTGATTTATGATGAAATTTTCCTATGCATCCTCGGACACTTCTAAGAGAATTGAAATCACTTCTTTTCTTAAATAGAATCACATTTACCTTCACCTGCCATAAGTGAGATCTACGTCTTCGAAAGAGGGAAGTAATGAAACCATTACATGTTGTCTATTTTGTTAGTTTGAATATAGAGTATTTGTGCGTTTCTCTACTTATTTCAAGTTTATCTGCAAGCCTACACTTTTATTTTTTTTTTGGCTAAACAGCTGTAAGACTCTGGATCCAGCCATGTGCTCACCCAGGCATTTCACTTTAAAATACACAAGACCCCAAGAGTTCACTCACCAAACTTCTGCAGAGCCTTCAGTTCTAAGTACCTTGAGACAGCCTAAAGAGAGAAATGCTCCACACATTTTCCAAGGAGACACTTTTGATATGGTAGGAAATAAGGATTTTGGCAGAGGTTTAAAAGGGGTAAAATACAACCAAGGAAAAGCATTCCACAAAGCACCAACCCAACACACGCCAATCCACACAATTTAGCGGAATCCAAACTGCTGGTTTTCAGTTACCCAAAAGAGACTAAAAGTAGAGTAAATAAAGAAAGAGATTATGAGAAGAAAAAGGAGTAAATATCTAGAGAGAAAAGAGATGAAGAAAAGATATGAAGAGAAAAATAGCTACCACCAAAGAATCTTATGGAAGGTCAGCTCCACATGTTGATGGCAGGTCCCAAGAGAAAAGGCAAGATGGAGCCCCTGTGTTCCTGTATTTATGTGCTTTGGCTACCATGGCCACCACTCCCAGGTGGGATGTCCAGCTCATTGACCACCCAATGCCCTCTAAGCCAGAGTGAGGGGTGGTGCAGCCAGTCAGAGGCCCCAGGGGATGTGGTGTGGGTGTGCTCCAAGGCTGCCCTTTTGATTGACAGTTGCTCCATGAGGCTGTGCCCTCTCAGTTCCGAGGCTGGCATTCCCCCTCTCCCCCCACACACAAGTGTGTTCTGACCCACTAATAAAATAATACTTTTACTGATGCAGTGTCTCACAACATCAATGACATCTGCCTCTTTTGTCAAACCTTTGTCTCTATTTCTGCAATATAATGAGTTGTCCAGAATTTAGGATAGAATTGGTGATGAAGAAAGTTTCCAGGCAAACCTCGAAGAAAAGGACAGGACTACAGCTGGGCTAATATGGATCCCTTTAACTTGGTTGACTAAGTATCCAGCATCAGTGTTTGCATCTGTTATTCCTGCTGCTGTTCCTAGGAAGCATGTTTTGGTTGTATCCCATATCAATTGCCTTTGGAACAAGACAAAACCATAATGGGAAGAGTTCCAGTAGCACTACCAAGTCCTTTTTGTGTCTCAAATAAGATGCATTTTGGAGAGATGTGGAAAGCCAAGGAAAGCAGCTTTTCTTCCATCCTTCTCTTCGTGGCAGTCTTGGTCCTCAGTCATCTTTCTGTCAGCCTCCTGCTTTATCCTCACCCACAGGGCACTTCTCAGTTTCCCTGGCAGCTGCGTTTTTCTGCCATGAGTGAAACCTCATATCCCAAATACTAATGATGAATCAATTAGCCACAGCTGGGATCTGGCTTTTGGGTCCCCCACTTTCTGTCACGGAGTACGATGTGCACACTGCATTGATTAGAACTCCATTATATGCATACAAATCTGTAATTCCCCAAAAATTTGCCGTAGTCTTAAGTAAAAACTGATAGATTGTTACATTCATTAATGAAAGTTTAATATTTTTATTATCAGATCACTTTTTACTCAAAGAATAAAATAAACCTGAAATATTTTCAATTTGCATCAGTTAACTGCTAAGAAGTGATCAAGCACTGTAACATTTTACTCTGATATTTCAATTTCTAAAAGTACTAGATTGTTATTAACTTAAAACTCCAGGACTGACTCCATTTGCTGAGTGAAGATTCGTCATTTGCAGTCTTGTCAGTGTCTTTATTTTCTTTTTCTTCTGCATTCACTTGTGCTTACATGAGGATTCTTTTTCATTGATATACTAAGTGTTTTCTCATGCTATCATGACTATGAAAATAGTCAAGTCGTGTAAAACATCTGACCTTTAAAGCTGAGACAATAAGAACATGCTACAGTATATTATGGAAATATTGTTGTTACAAAGTATTCAGTAAACTGGAAATGCCAGAGTAAAGAAGCAATTTCTTCTATTTGAAATATCACTTAGATTTATTTATGCCATTTCTCTTACTTAAAACCATATTGTTTTCCAATAATTCTGGGAATAAATGTTTTTAACCATACATATTTTTAGTTACAGCAGTTTCATTCATAACACTGGCTAATACAGTTTTAGTGAATGTGCCTGTACATCCACACTTGACTCTACATACAATTCTCTTCCTCTTTAGCAATCATCTCCATTTCAGCCCTTCTCTTGCCCATCCACTCTCCTGATAACTCACTGCAAGCACCCTTTGTGCCAAAATGTCTCACAGATGTATAAAGAGGAAGCTGGATCTAGAAGGATTTTCCTCCTCATTCGTGTCTCCACGTGACAGTAAAATACTTGAACTTTTTCCTATTATTTGGGGAGCAGGACACACCAAGACAGGTACCTCCGCAGAGCTGGGAGGTGTTTCCTCCTCCTTTGTCCCTGTTCACATTAACATACATATACATACACATACACGAACATTAGTGGCACTGGTGGGATTGCAAATCAAACGGGATTAATTGTAGGCAACTTTGGTTTCCTAATTCCTGCCTTGAGGCTGAATTTGTGAGCTCCCAGGAGAGCACCACCATGCAGAACAGAGCTCCTTGACCTAAGCAATACCCAGGAGGAAGCTCTTTGCAAATTGACTTCAAATTTGCAGTTTGACTTCATAAAGGATTGACTTCAAATGGAAATTAGATTGACTAGTATCTTTTACTATCCCACAGGAGTATACAATGAGTACACTTACATGCAGAATAAAATGGACACTGAGGTCCTCTGGCCACATTTAGTTATATTGTTTCAACATAAATTCAGATTGTGGCTTGCAACTAACAGGGAGTAAATAAGTTTACCAGCCTGTACAATAAAGAGGTTTTGATTAAAAAGCTGCTCAAACAGAACAAAAAGATTTACTTATTATAATCAAGAATCTACATTATTTTCCAGTCTCCTCTTGCTGCTACTTGCCTTAGATTTCACAGGAAGATTATAGTTTAGACCAATATTAGAATATGATTATTTCCATATTAACAAAGAATTTTTCATGATGGTGATTATGACAGAAACTTGGGAAACCTTAGCAATACCTAATCAAAGCCATTTCTCAGGATAGCACAGTAATATGACCAGCATCACTAATATGAATTAAATATTTGTATGACAGGATTTCTAAGACATGATTCCTATTGTATCATGGTGTGCATGAAAGGATTAAAATTTACTGTAAAATTCCAAGAAATAAACTATTAAATCATGCAATATAGAGGCCTAGATAATTTGTTATTTTAGAGCATTTTAAAACATTTTAGTGCTAGAATTTGCACTGTCAATCAGACAGCATAGCTATGATTTCTACTACTTCAATATTTTTGGGTTTGATACATTCTGAATTATCTCTTGGATAACATGGATCAGATAACAGTGACAAAAGTCTTAGGGAGGAGAGGGATACTGAATTCTTTTTGCTAGAAAAAAAGGTCTCATGTTCTCCTACCAAAGAGTTAAAGTTCGGTTTATTCCCCACAGTCCATAACTCCATTTCAAGAAGCCTGTAATGACTTAAAGGATAAATAGTATGAGCTAATCATTCTTACATGTTTCCTTCTGCAGGAAAATAAAACAAAGTGAAGACACCAGAAAAAAAGCCCATAGGATAAGTGCAGCCAATTTACCATTAGGATGTCAAGAAAAGCAGCTATAAGATTCAAGAACAATAACAACAACCACAACCAAAACCAAGAAACAGAAAACAAACAAACAAACAAAAAAATCACCAAAAAGACCCGACAAAACAAACCAAAATTAAACCCCAAATGAAGGAAAATTTGAAAATTGCAAAAGTCTTCTAAATCTCATCAGCAGTCCTCTTTGATCTTAAATTACTTCTTTACAATTAAAAATCCCTCACAACTCAGAAACACTGAGCAAGTTTTTGAGGAGGGCTGCAAAGTTTGACTAGTACAAAAGCCTTTAGAATAGGTACTATTAGGCTTATTTCTGCCTTGAATAAGTTTTCCAAATATTATAACACCAGAAACTCATTTGATATTAATCTTTCCAAATAAACATCAGGAAAAAGAAGAAGCTCTTCATTTTGACCAAAACAATATTTATATTGGCTTACCTAAACCTGTTTTAACTACTTTGATGTCAAAAGATTCCAGACACATGCAAATATAACTGATGCATAAATTTAATCCCATAAAGCAAACCATTGTCTGAGTTGTTTCATATAATTCGTTACACACTTCAATTGTCATATATGCTAAAGTTGATTGAAATCCTGACTGTACTTGCCTTCAGAGAGCCAGAGAAATCCTAAGTCTTTCAGTGCAGAAAAACAAATGCTGGGTGCTTTATTCCAAGTACAGCTTTCACATTAACAGTGAATTTCTAATCAGTGTAATATGATATAATCTCATTTCTTACTCTGAAGCAGAAAAATATGCAATCTCTAGCAACTTCTTCTGAGGGCAAGTACAATTCATAATGAAAATTAATTTCATATTTCTATTTCCTATCTCCTACAAATAACAAATCCTTGTAACACAAGGACAGATGTTTTTAATATACTCTTGTTATCAGATTAGAAACACAAGCAAAATGGATGGAACAAAATCCACCAGGATAAAGGACACAATGCATAATGCTGCACTCTTATTAGCATAACAAAAATGTGTAAATTATGTTGGTGCTGAGAAAATTGGGAATACTCCTTTAACAGAATCCAGAAGATATTTGAGGATGTTATGAAAGCTAATCTTCACATTCCATTAGTAAAACAAGAAATCGCTTAGTAATAAACAGTTGCTCTGAATCAAATCTCATTGAAGAGTATTGTAAGAAGGAAAGTAAGGTGTAGCTTTCAAAACTGTCTACATTAAAAATGCATGTTCTAACTCAGTTCTATTCCCTAAGTATGAAATTAGAGCTCTGAGATTTCTACAATAGTAACACTTGTCACTAGAAAAAAGCAAATTAAAAAAAAAAAAAGTGTTTTAAAATAACATGACAGATAGAATTGAACAAATATATTTTATTACACAAATAATAAAATTATTTGAACTTCCTAATACTGTAACTGATAAAAATTGTAAAGGTTTGGCAACTGTTTTGGAAGGCAACTAGAGCAGACCCCCATAACACAGTCATGAAGTTACACCAACTACATTTATGTTAGGCTATAACTTCATACACTATATTAAAATTCAATTTCCTAATGAAGTACCTTACTATTGTAATTTGATGAGATTTTTTTTTCCATAAGTTTCCATTAGTATGGGGAAGCCATATGTGTTTCCAAGGTATAACTGAAATTATTTGAAGGAAAATTGGAGACAGTCACAGGTAAACCTGAAATTAATACAGAAGTTGGGTCAGATTCTGGTATTGAAAATAATTTTTTTATACTTTCAAAGGTTTCTTAAAGGAGGCAGTCAGCTCATCTACTTTCTGCTATCTAGAAACGAGCAGTTTCTTTTCACTAGTAGGCTCTCTTCTTACAGAAAAGAGACAGGAGCACTTCACAGAAACAACTTCTCACACCCTGAAATAAAGGTGTAAGGGGAAGGAATATTTCCCTTGAGATATTATCTAAATCACAATTCCTTAGACTAGATTCATAATTTCAAGGCAGATAAAGTATGTAAACGCTGACTCATAATGAGTATATTGTCTGGTCAATAAGTATAAAAATGTTCTTTGGAGATCATCCATTAACTTAATCCCTCATCAGAAATTTAAACCTCTGAGGTCATATCTGTCTAATCTTATCTCCAGTTAGTACGAATGGACTTTCACAGCTCTCCCTAAAGACTAAAGGTGACCTACTTGATAACAGTGATAACATTGAATGTTTCAACAGAAATACCGAGAATAAATGCTTATTTTAGAATTTTTCTTTCACTTTTTATTCAAAGCTGAAATGTAATGTAGGGTACTTTTCAGATCACATTTGCAACGTTCATGTTGTAGTAGCAAAGTTTAAAACTACTATTTATGCCTCGAAAAATGTAGAGGAACTAGTAAGACTAGCCCCACAGCACCACTTACCTTTACAAATACAGTACCCTTAATGGATTTACATTCATATGTTAACATCCTGTTTCAAAATTGACATAGACAAATCAAATACTTTCATCACAGAAGACTAAAAATCTGGAAAAAGCCTAATTTTTCTGCATTTGAAATAAAAGGCAAAACCACCATACTGCTTAAATAGATGAGATAAAAATAAAAACCAAGAGAAAAATATTGGGAGAGACAAATCAACACATAATTTGAGGTCTGTGCCCCATTTTGTGTTTTCCCAAGGAAAGTATTTATAGGAAATTAAATATATTGTCTAGAAAATGGTTTTTAACCTCTAAAAACTGCACTTCACTCAATTTTGAATTATAATTGCCTAGAAGAAAGATTCAAGCAAATGGTTAATGCTTTAATTTAAAAACTCTTCACTATGAAATTAACAAATACAATTTAATTGCAATTTCTTGCATGATTAATAGGCTAGATTTTCATTCTTAATTCCACCATGCAGTCTGTTAAATATGGACTTTTTGTTAAATTATTTTAATTTCCTGAGAGATCAAGCCACTATTGCATGCAGATTGGGTTATCTAACACCTCATATTATTATTTCTAATTTGCATATCTATTTGATTAATGGTTTACTTTGATCAATCTTATGCACTAGGAAGACAAAAGCTGGTTGCTTTCATGCCCTCAAGTGGAACTGCTTGGACTGAGTGAGCATGAGGATGTGATTCAGAACACAGAACTCTGCTGATGCAAAATTTAGTGTGTTATAAAATCTGAGCTACTACTGAAAGCTCTCCTGCTTTTAATTTTAATAGATAAATAAAAGCCACAGACAGATAATCAAGCATAAGCACATATATTTCTTATATGTCTTGTAAAGTGAGAAAGTATTTGGGGGATTTAATGATTAGCTTTTTTCTCTGGACATTTACATTTAAAGGTGCTTTCGTTATGAGTGATATGCATTATTTTGCAGTCTTTTCTTCCAGATTGGTTCTTACACATGCAAAAATTCTTAGATGGTGAAGGCATCACCTTGAATAAATCTTACTCCAGGGAAGGGTTTTTTTGCCATGAAATCTGCCATGAAAAGAAACCAGTCCCTAAGATACTGGGGGTTTCTCAGAAGGCAGTAGGGGCAGACACCCTGATGGGACTGCTATTATTGGTGTCATGTTCGGAAGCGTGAACCCAAGTCAAGGCAGGGAGCAACATCATGCTTGGCACTTCAGCTCTGCAGTTCAGCCTGAATTCATGAGACAGAGCACTACTGAAATGGGTGCTATTCAGAGGTGTGAGGCTGGGAATGCACACAGGTCCTGTTTGCAACCTCTTCCAACAAAATCCAGTAGCACAGAACCAGCAGTATTCAAAGGGATTGTCTTTGGAGACCCTTTAGCACAAGGAAGAACTTACAACCGTATGTAATAGGCCTGAGTCATGTCTGTTACCATAAAAGCATCTGCATGCATGTCTTGGATACTTTACAATCTAGAATTATTTATGGCTGTACTTAACCCCTTCAATTTACTATCACAGGGTTTACAAAGTACATCCCCCCCCAAACCACACGCACTGTGCTCCATCTTCCGAAAGGATTCTCAGTGCTCGGGAATGAGAGATGCAGAGTGACAGCTTATCAGGAAATTTTATTTGAATTTTCCACATAGATAGATATGAGAGCTATACCTTTCACTCCAGGAGAAGTCTCTGTCAGAGAATCCACTAGAACCTCATAAAAGAGCTGGATATTCCTATAGAGGAAAAAGTGTTCCTAGAAAGCAGAGAGGAAAGCTGCACTGTTCAGTTTTTCCTTCTATCTTTACTTTTTCAGCAAATGCCCAAAAACTACCTGTGAAAGAAAGACTGCTTAAAAAATCTTCATAGATGTTCATTTTTATTCTTCTAAATGTTGCAGCTGAGTGAATATTTGCCTTTTCCAGGTTCATTTTAAACTATATACATTTAAATTCATATTTTAAATCCACATATATGTATATGTCCTTTCTCATTTTACTGTAGTACATTTTAATTCAAATTATTGTTTAACAGAAACTTTTTCAGATGAGAAATTTAGAAATCCTTATGCTTACTGAAAAGGTTTTAAACATTTATCTTTTTTTCTAAAATATCCTCTGATATCTCATCATTAAATGATTACTTTAGTGCTTTAAGACTCTGAAAAGGCATTTTCTAACAAAATGTCAAACAATATGAACAGAGACTGGCAACACACACTGCTAATCCAGCTTTACACACTTCAATATAGTGGATACAGTGTAAACAATACTCTTTTAATTTCACCTTTCATTTACTCAAGCCTTTTTCCCATAAACTTAGACAACTTCTAACTTTTATTAGTGCCAGACACACACAAGCAGCTGCTCCAGATCACATAGGTTGAGACAATTTCTAATTTTCTTACAAATATCTAAATAATAAGCTTAATGTTAAACTGTATGAGCTTGAACCTCATTTCAGTAGCAATTTTCTAACTGTATACTGTGTACACATTCCTAGAAAACAGCTGAAAATTAACTTCATAGGCAGAGAAATAAATGGTAGGAACATTGAACTGTAGAATTCTAGAATGGGTAACTATGACAATCACAGGTGAATATGGGGATCTCTACTCTCTCTGGTTTCGAATTACAACGTATTTGACATTGTACATTTACTTGTGCATTTACTGAATAATAAAAGCCTCACAAAACAAGATGCCCTTAGGGCAGAGATTGGTGGTGTGGCATCATGACATTCCTTTAATGTTACTTCAGTATTTGATACCAGTGTTCTCAGGGCACATGAGCAGTGTGGGACCAATACACTTTTTATACAAAAAGCAAAAGAAAGGTAAAGATAGTCAGTATTTTGCCGGACATTTTATAACCACACTCTACTCCATGCTTTGGGCTCTCAACATAGATAAAAATAAATGTGCCAGGGAGATGCAGAACTGACATTTGACGTCTGGTCCCATCAGCCAGGCTGAAACTAGACAGTTGGGTTTCACAAAGTATTCATGGAATACACTCATTCCAATCATTTAATTGACTGAATGAAACAACTGTTTTATTATTTCTGTAAAAACCTGGTCATGTTTTCAAGATGTGAACAAAATGACAGGTAGTCATATTAGTTTCATTCTAATTTCTCTGCAGAATAGGTTTTCTCAGCTGTGACTTAGTAAAACCAGAATAAATTACAGACATTGCCACTTCCAGCTGCACCACATTTTTCTGGTCACCATTTTCTGAGAACCTGGTCCAGGGCAAGTACATGTCAGCATAGCTCATGATGAAAAGAGAAAGGCAAGCCATAAAAGAAAAAAAGAAAATAAATCCACACATTTACAGTGAAAACTACAATTGCATGTCTCATTGTAGATATATATATACATATATATATACACACACACACACACATTTATACTTTCATGTTTTGCTTGATGCACTTGTGAAGTACAGAATTCAGTTTGCAAAGAGAATTAGAAGGTTATGAATGCACAGAATTATATGCGCTTTAGAGTAGGATTTGTAAAATTATTGTTCATAATCTGAATAGGAATTTCTTTCCTATTGAAAGGCAGCAAAAAGTTAAATAAAGGTATGTAGGGTTTTAGAAACATTTACTGTGTCAGACAATTCAATAGAAAAGGGCTCTACTATATTATTACTTTTTTCTCCATTGGGGAGACCACATACACATGATATTTTTTCCTTGCTACTATTTTTCATACAAAAGGCAGTAATATAACTTTTGAAATTTGGTAGGTATTAAGATAAGGAATCTAATTCTAAAAGTAGCTCCAAGATTTCTTGAGGCTCAGATATGCAGTGCATTGGGGGAATTATACATTTATTAGTTTCGGTTGACTCTCTTTTCTGCACTGCACTGAAATTTTTTCTTGGCTCTTCATTATGACTTGATCAAGCAGAGCTGATTTTTTTATTTATTCTTTTTTTAAATAAATTATATGTTCTACTATAACTCTTCATGACAATTAACAGAAAGAACGTTTATTGTCTTAAAATGTACCAAAGTAGTTGGAGTCACATCAAAGTTAAGAAAAAGTACTGAATCAATGCACTGTAGGATGCAGCAACACCTCTCCTGCACAATATTTTACAGAGATCTTACTCTGTTAAAGCAACTGAATAATAGAGACAGTGTACCTGACACACAGAGAAAAGCCAAACAAGGACTTGAGTCTTCAGTCATCACTCACATAAATGCTTATTGTAAACACAGGATCTGAAAGTGACAGAGACTGGATTAATAAGAGAATGGCTTTGCTAGAAAAAAAATATTCCCTCAGGACTTGTGCTTTTCAAAGATCTCTCACTTCAGGTGTATGAAGTAAGATGTCTGTGCTCAAGACCGAATTTTTACTCTTTTTTAAAAAAAAAATCTGTCCAAATAAGTGAACTAAAGAAAGACCTGAAGTTTCTCTAGCTCCTCAGAGTACCAAGGGAGCATCTGTGCAAGTATTCAGAAGATCCCAGACAGTGAAATCTGTCATAAACCATCCTCCAACAAAGGGTTGCACCCACAACAATATTGCCCTTGAAGTTCCAGACACAGCCAGGGATGCAAAGACCAGGTCCATTTTAAGTAGACTGATCAATCACAGTCCTGTGCGGGAAAGAACCAACTTAAAAGCAGGTTATAAAGAAGCTCTGTTAGACCTTTGAGGACAAAATGACCTTCGTGCCTTTATTTGCCTCTTCTCAGTGTTTGGTTTTCCTGCAATCACTGGAAACTTGCAGCATCTGATTTACTCTGTTGCTTAACAGATGGGCTCTGCTGGCAACTTTCATGGTCTGTGTGCTGTTCTTGGCTCTTGCCCCAAAAAAAGGCAATTCTCTTCTCACCTTCTATGGTGCTTTTAATTTGTCTTCCAGGTTTCTCTATTGCCGCTATTACATAAATAAAATATACAACAGAAGTTGTATTAAGAATATTTTGACAATCTCAAATGACAATTAGTTGTCAAAAATAATTTTCTAAGGGAAAAAATACTTATTTTGCTCCTTTTTATTATATCATTTGAAAGTTGAAAGAAGGAGGGGAAAAAAAAAATCTTGGTTCTTACTTCCAACAGTGGGACCTAATGTAGAAACTACAGCTTTAAGGCAACAATTACACTGGGAGAATTAATCAAGATGCTTCAGATTTTGCCCTCGATCTTCAAAACAACTGTCAGGTTCAACTGATTCTTTACTACAGTTGCTTTTTGTTAAGGCAAGAAAGAACATGTTTGCAATTAAATAACGTATCCAGTGCACAACAACGTGGAAAAAAGGACTTCTTCAGTTTAGTCTAAAACTAAACTATAGTCTTAGATATGTAAAATTAAATTTGTAAATTAAATAAAAGTGTTCTTATTATATCCTGATAGGGTTATCACAGCCATTTAGACACAAGCTGTTATCATGTCTGTGTTTTTAGTAGAATTTATACAATCGGGGTGAAAATATTTAGTCTTAGATGTACATACTACAATATTCTACAGCACTTTGCATTAGCTTATCTAGTTCCCATATTTAGCTAATTTCCTGCTGAGCTTCTCTCATCTCCCCAGATCAAATTGCAGGGAGATCAAGAGAGGATCAGATCCATCTGTTTTACATGTCTTAAGGCCAAACATCTGCCTGAATGTGATGCAAAATATGTTGAAAGATTGTGGCTTGTTTCTCATGACTTGTTTTGTTTGGTTTTTCCCCCCTCTTCAGATGCCCAAGATACATTTTGTTAAGAGTTACTAAAATGAATTTTAAAGGATGCATCTTACAGCATTAAGCATGATGCTTCATTTTGATCAAATTCTCTTAGGACCCACTAAATGCAAAAATCCATTGGAAGTACAAGGCTGTTTCTCTAAATGAAAGGTCACATAAATGTACAAAACCTCTCATTTTCAAAAAATAGAAGACAATAATAAATAGATAATTCTGTGGTCATGGAAGGTTATTATAAAGAAGGAAAGTCTTTTTTTGTTTTTGACTCAGCCTTCAATTACCAATAACCTGCTATGGCACACACAAGAAGATTAACAGATGGATGGGTTACAGCTAGACCTTAATAATAACAGACATCATCTGTGTCACAGCCTTCTGGGAAAAAAAGTGCTTGTTGTCATTGTCTCTGGGTCTCCTGTTACAATTAAAGGTTTCTTTAGCATATATGAAAAAGCAACCATGAGCATTACTGGTTGTTTGGGCTGGTTTACTTGTTTTTCACCCACAAATAAAAGGATAAGGCCTCCTATGCATTTCACTCAACCTTAATTTATGTTTTGCTTTGTTTTGGACATTACACATACAAGAACTTTAAAAGGAAACCAGGAGCAGCATAAAAGAGAAGTAAAAAAATGCACACCCACTGAGAGCGGCCACGAAATAATTGTGAGCAGAGCAGCTTTAAGCTTGCTTCCTTCTTTGACCACTCTGCCTGGCTCTCTTCAAGGGACAACTGCACCGTCACTCAGAATAACAAAACACTCAATCTCTTCTTCAGCCCAAGTCAGATCAGCTTAATTTCACAGAGAAGGCAAGAATTATTAAACACTTTAGACAACTATGAAAATGTCCTTTGTTTTATTGTGAAAAT
The DNA here is from genome assembly GCA_035583135.1 of Lophotriccus pileatus. Lineage (NCBI taxonomy): Eukaryota > Metazoa > Chordata > Aves > Passeriformes > Tyrannidae > Lophotriccus > Lophotriccus pileatus. The sequence continues at coordinate 7,544,182 of JAWWES010000133.1, read as the reverse complement.
GGTACGATATTTTCAGCTAGGCTGTACAAAAAAATTAACAAGGAGATCAGACTTTAAAAAGGGATTAATATGAAGGACTTTTGTTCATTTTCACTTTCCTAAAATACATCAACTTTCTAAAACAAATCAGGTTTTTGAAGGTCTACAAACAGCCTTACTGATAAAATACAGAAAAACATAGCAAGAATAGTAAAGACTTTGATTATTAGACTATCTTTAGCAGTAGTTTTCCTCTGCACTGAAACAGATCTTATCTAAAAGAAAGTCACTGTAGAAAAATGGGTCAACTGAGGTGAGAAGAAGAGTAAGATTAAGGAGTAACTTTACAGAATGTGTGTACAGTGAAACAATTACAATTTAGAAACTATGTAGTCACCATAATATCTGAATGTGTGAAAACATAGGCAAATCTTTGTCCAGAAAAAAAAAATATTGAAAACCTATTTTTTAAGTAGGGCAATATAACTTAGACTATTGAATTCTGAGACAATGTTTCTTTCTACCTATTCCTTTTTCACTAGACAGTCCAAGGGTGTTTTTCTGCTGCTAGATGAACTAGCTAGGAAAAATACCGTAATGTAATGTACACATTTCACAACCTACATTTTTCCTTTCATTTTGGCATGCCTGCTTCACACAACATGCTTGTGAACAGCAGAATGAGATGAGATGACAAAATAGCTTGCAAGATTGTTACAGGCCAGGAGAGGAAAAGGAATGGTATCTTACACATATTCGTGGTTTGTGCTGCTGCCAATCACTGCAGCTTCTCAGTGTGAACTCAGGTTGCTTTTGCTATAAATTCTCTGCCTTAAAAGTGAAATAGAATTAGAATATCCTATAGAAATTAGAATATCCTTTATAGTGAACATAAATATAAATACACATTTGCAAAATTAGCAGATGAAACACATAATGAAGCCTTTTTGGACTTCAGTCAGAAATAGGATTTATTCTTCAATGCTGATATTCCTTTTCATAATTCAGCTTCTTGGTTTTCTTCAGTGCTTTTTTAAAGAGACTATTGATTCAATTGATTCTATTGGCTAACTCATGTCAACTTGTATTTAGATGACAAAAAAGGTATGTCAGAGTTAATTTCATTTTCAGCACACTTACTTTGTAGCTAAGCAGTAGCAAAGGAAAAGAACAGACAACATTACAAACAAAAATCATTCTGATTTTGGGCTTCATTTTCTTCCCTTGAAGATTTTTTCTTTTATAATACATAATTTCTACCTTTATGAGCTTTCCTCTCAATCTTACATCTACCTATTAAAGATGTTCCATGTTTCTAGCCCATTTCTGAAGTGATATCACTAATACAATTGTTCTTTTCAAAAAAAATATAGAATTAATGAATCAAGCAATGAAATATTATTTGGTATTTTTGGTATTTAGCTTATGCTTTTACCTAATATGTATTTAAGTGCTGTACAATATGGGAACTTCACCAAACAAGATGTCTCATTTTTCTTTCCAAGGCTTCCTTATACTATGATTTTCCACCTCATTCCTCTGCTTTTCCTTGCCTTCCTCAAACATGCATTAGACCATGAAACAACACTGAAGATACACAGGAAGGAAGAATTCTGGGCAGAACTGAGATTGTAGATTGGTCATGGAACTTCATGTGACTTAAGAAAAATTAAATGTCTTTTTTTTATCATTTTCTAAGAAGAAAAATCCTCTATAAAACTGGGAGAAAATACTGATATTGAGTGTTCTAGATTGTTAAAAAGATTCATCAAAAGTTTGCAGAAGGAGCACAGACTATCCTCAGTTGCTGTTGTACAAAAACAAATTTGAAGGAATGGGGCAGACAGCTGTGCAAAGAGGAATTGGTGGCCTTCTGCTAAACACTGTATGACAAATACTGACTAATCAGATATATCTCAAAAAATGCCATGTTTTTATTCAGAGACAGAAGTACTTAAAAATCCAAAGAAAAAGAAAAAACCAAACCAAACAAACAAAAAAAGAAAAAAACAGTGATCCAAAGACCAGTGATGCACTGTCAGTAGCAAGATGAAGAAAAGCAGCAGATACTATCAGAAACTGTGAAAATCTGTCTCTGGTCCCAGGTTAACTCACATGCAAACACTGCAGGAGCTACTAGTCTTTATTCTATTCCCCGTCCTTAATGAAGCCAAGCCATTTTTACCAGCAAGATCAAATAATGTGAACAGCATGAAGACAGCATCCCTCACATAAGCACCAAAATGGGGAGAGTATAACTCTTTTTTTGATAAAAGGTATTATTATCACTTTCAGAGAGAAGCTCCTATGCTCTCCTGTTCTTGAAATTGTTGAGGAAGATCTGTCTAAATTATTTTTACTTTGACTAGGGTAATGTAGACACACCAAAAACTTCCAACTGCTTTTAAAAAATAACTTTATATAGAGACCACAGTATAATACGCTCACATCTAAACTGATTTTAATTAACATCTTTCAATTTCAGGTAGCAACTGTTGATATTTTCAATATACTTCCTGTTCAGTTTAATTTAATATTGTATTTGGTAAGCAACTAATTCACTCATTTGGAGCAGATTTGAGAAGTAAATCATCACACTTTGTCCCAAGTGTGGCTTGAAACAAGTAGAATGAAGGGGATAAAGTAGGATACTTTGAATGAATCAATAGGTCTAGTGTGGAGAATTAAATACACACACACATGGAAAAATTATTCATGTCTTTTCATCTTGTAAAAAACCATGGTTTGCATAGTAAAGTTACTAAAGCAATGAGGTTTAAAGTTACTGTTATTATAGTGGTCAATATAATTACTGAATCTCTGTCTTTAAACCAACTGTTCGGCTTGATCATGATTCAGTCATACAGGAAAAAAAGACCCTAAAAGAATAAACAGCCCCATTCCCATTTTGGAAATGAGACTGAGAACATAGTATGAGTGGTTGACTTGGATCTTGGGAACTTGTAAGTGCAATCAAGAAGGTAATTATAGATATAGCCTATATTACATGTATAATGTTCAATACAATTTGACTGACCATAGGGCCCATGAAAAGGACTCAGAGCTAAAAGACCTCACCATACATAGTCCTGTACTTTTAAAATGTGGACTAACTCTGTTATAAAAGAAAAGGTTATAAGCAGTTTGATATATCACTCTCAAAAGTTAATTTTTATAAAACAAAAAATAAACATCACTTAGAACATTTGAACAAAGGCTATGGAGAATAAGAAAAACCATTGCTTTCTATTTGCTCCAAGTGTTTTCTCCATGTAATAAAGAATATTGGACACTATTCTAATACAAATTCATTTGGAAATAACTGCAGGCACTTTTTAGCTATCTTGTTTGAGACATCAGTCTGGTTATAGGAGACTCATCCATGTTTTACCTCAAAGCACCTGCTAATTTGGGCCCAGAAAGAATATAAATTGTATAATTATTCCCTTTATAACTCACACACTGAGTCTGTGTAATCCACAGTGTAATGGAGAAAAATGGCAATAGTTTCCATGCTTGAAATGTTGTTTTCTTTACTTCAAAATAGCAGTTTAAATGTAAACAGTAGAAAGGTGAATAAGGCCAATGATCAGCAATAGAAATTTTGTCAAAACAGGTACCTTTTTATTAAGAAACTTTAAAAGTCAAATAAGGAAACTCCTAAATATCTGGTGCTGTTGATGTAACAGGGATTAATTGTGTAACTCACCTTTTTTTTAGAGTTCTATGAAACGTATGTTTATCTGAGGGACACAAGAACAAGAGTTGTAAAATGTGTGTTTCTATAAAGCTGTTGGAAATTCTGAGGTAGGTTTCAGACCACCACATAAAATGCCAGACTACAGACTGTGTAAACTATCAGAGGTCCACTGAAGGCAAAAGGAGGTACAACATCATAATTTTAATCTTGGTGTTTTGTAGCCCAGCATGCTGCTGTAGTTTCATACAGTTCTTAATATACAATTTAACACT
>JAWWES010000133.1:7521144-7540131 GCA_035583135.1 Lophotriccus pileatus | reverse complement strand
ATAATTTTAATCTTGGTGTTTTGTAGCCCAGCATGCTGCTGTAGTTTCATACAGTTCTTAATATACAATTTAACACTTTGAAATGCCCTTTTTTCCTTGTATTTTGACAGATAAATAACTTGCTTGCTGCATATTCTGCTGTATGCTGGACTTTTCCTCCTTTCTGTTGTGTGCATAAAAACACATTTGTTTTTTATGCTAAAACACTGCACTGTTACCTGCATTTTCTTCCTTTTCCTTTTTTTTTCCTTTTTTTTTTTTTTTTTTTTTTGACTGTGATTGAACATGTCCACCCTCACATCCACTCTGGCTCTGTATTTTGCTTGCTGAGTGTGACGAGCTATATTAACAGCTACCTCTGCTATCTGTATTCTGGACCTTAATGACAGATCCTTATCAACAGATCCAACTACCAATTCATCCCTAATTCATTCTTCTATGTCTGCCCATATTTCACAACATTTAGCCAGTTGTCAAAACATCCTAAGAAAAGTCTTTATTGATCATTCCCGTTTTAGACACATAATCTTCTCATGTCTGTTTTCACAGCAGACCATGATAAATGTTGTCACCTACTGTTCCCCTACTATGATAATCTGTCTGTTACTATCCTTGTTACCTTTGGAAGCCAGGTAAGTGATTGCCTCATGCAAGCAACAACAAATAAAACTTTCAGAAACTATTATACATCAGCTAAAACTGAGACTTTGCTGCTAATGAAATGCCTAATGTCATGAATACAGCGTTACTTAACATATTCTGAGATAGGAATTGGTAACTTCCCAGTTTTGGTATTCAAAAATAATGAAATAACAGAAATAACAATACTTCCTCTACTATTCTAACTTGGTACATAGGGCCATATGTATTCTTACAATGGCCTCCCTTGGACGTGACTTTTTAGAAGACCCTTTGGGACTTCAGCATCACAAAAGAGCCAGATTTGTATGTTTAATATGGCAATTGTTTATGGTCATTTGAAGAGCTGCTGGCACATTTACATTACGTTACTTTTCTCTCCAAAGACTTTCTATGGCAGTTTTTTCAGCAGGTTTTTTTTTTAACTTAACAATGGATCTCCATGTATGTTTTGTTTTGTTCAGAAAGATCATTGCTACACAAAAGCCTCCTGTACCCTCTCCTTCCATGAAGAGCGTATGGAGTGTTAATGCATAAAGCACACAAAACTGTGTCTCAGACTGTAGTTTCAGGCTGTGTGGATGCATGTTCTCTAAATTAAAGTGTTAGCATATAAGCCTTTACGTTTTTCATCTCTTTTTCTCCATCAACAAAAAGCATGCTAGTGGAAGAGAAAACAGAAATTTTAAATCTGTGCAACTGCAGTGTAGATGAAAATTTTAAAAAACAGCAAAATATTGTCTGTCCATCAGAGCTGCAGGATGACAAATGCCCATACCAAAAATGAGATGCCTCTCAGCTGAAACTTGACTGCTTTAACAAGACATTCAGAATGCTTTACAAGAAGGACACCAGTGCAGCAGAATGGCAACACCATCTACCAGAGTAAGTAGCCACATTCCTTTCCATTATCTCCTAAAAAGAAGAGCCCCATGTGTTCAACATAAGACTCACAAACACAATCTGGGTGGTTCTGAATGTTATTTTCCTGAACATAGCACATTTTTTCCAATTTTCTTCTGTGCAGAACCTCTACATAGAACTGAAACAATATTTTTTCTGTGTATTACTCAATGTAAACAGGTATCAATATCAGCCTCTCATAGAAAAGCTGTTGTTTCTTATACCTCTGTTCGAGTTAGAACTAGTAATTATAAAACTTGAATTTCAGTGCTGAGGAGGACATTGTTTTGTTCTTCCCCTGGTCACACAGGGTCCACTAGTAATAGTAATCCCAAATACACTCTGTATGGGATGAAAAACTCATCCACATCAGACAAAATCATGGACAACATGAGAATTTGGTGGTCAGAAGGTGAGAACTTCAGATGGGCAGAATTTCTTTCTTATTTTCTTCCCGTGCCTAGAATACTTCACCCAAATGTTATTCAGGCCAGACCTGAAGAATAATTTAGGCCCTGAAGTACTAAATAGAACTTCTGAAGCAGGATGCCTATTTGCCATCCAACACCATAAGTGCCTTGGGTTTTCACAGTAAAATTACTATGGTTATGTTCATAACACAAAGTTCTTGAGCAATCTGAGCAGTAGGCAGCATTAAGGCCTTTCTCTGCCTGCTTTTGTCAGCCTGCTCTAGCATGTAAACTCTGAAAAAGGTGCTGGTCTGAGAGCTGCAGAAAATGCTGTGTGCTTCAGTGGATGTAACTCGCATCTCTCACTTACGGGTCGTGGTTCTCCCGGAAAGTTTAAGTCTGTCCCACCGCTGTTTTGGGCAGTATAAAAAACCCACAGGTCACTGAATACATGTCAAGGATGCTTAAGCACAAGAACCCTACTCCGTGTTTTAGTTCTGGTTTTCTCTATATATGCACAATATGTTTCTGGTTGTTGGGGTCAAGTGAACTGAATAAAAATATGCAGAAATGTGTAGCAAGGGGCCATTTTAACAGAAACTTTCCTTACACTTTGAGCTAAAGTCTATGATCCAAGCCCGTATATTTCCTATATTAATAGTTAATAAGAACAGAGGTATACTTTTAACAAGATTTGTCTATTTGAAGAAATATTTCAATGCTGAACTCATATTTATTAAACTAAAAGCTTTTTTTTTCATTTTTTTTCCTTTATGTTTTATTCATAAGATCTCCTTTTGCTTTTCAGTTTAAATAAAGAACTCTGATTATCTGTAAAACTGATTGCTTAAAGTAATTAATCATTTTCTTTATGAAATTTCCTGGGTAAATTAAGGATCATATAATTGAAGGGTTTTCTCTTGTGTAAATGGAACACTCTGAGAACCTTGACTGAGAAATAAATGTACTGCCCAGGCCCCTAGAGCTGTTTCTTTTTTGTTCCCTTACTAAAACTAATAGCTGTCTGGCAGTAGTGCAAGAGAACATTGTTTTTAATGAGCAGAAATATACTTCTTAACAATACTAATTTTCTAAAAAAGCAAATGTTTAGCCAGTTTTGTTGGTTTTGTTTTTTTTTTTTTTTTTTAATTAATCTAGTAACAACATTACTCTTGTAATCAGAGTTTACACTCAGCAAACAGAGGATAAACTACTGTTTACTTGCAGGTACTTCAGCAAAGCTAAGCTGCTACTGCAGTGGCTTGCTCAGAGTCAATCTGGTCATTTAACCAATTTTCTTGAATTCCCATTTTCTTCTTGTCCAAGGACAATACGCATCAGATAACCACGTGGAAGGGAAAAGGAAGGCCATGAGAAAACTCAAGACATTACAGAGAGAGAAGACATGTGTGCAAGTATGCATGTTTAAGCATACTAAAAAATGTAAACATTGAGACCGATAAAAAGAGTAGGAGACCAAAACCTATCTGTTCTTTCAAGTCATAAGGAAGAAGCGTTCCTTCTGAAATGCTTATTGATAAACAGCAGTGAGAAAGGTCAGACACTGAAAAATATGGAAATGGATAGGAAGACGTTAAAAACAATAGAAAGGACTGGGAAGAAGTTGAGTTATCAGAAAGATGTGACAGTCTACATACACAATGCCCACTGGAATAAATGCTTGTAATGGTGATGAAATGGTTGGATTGAACGCCCACAGGACAGACATTTGGATTACATTTTTAGTGAGAGCTTGACAGGGTACAATTATAATAAGGAAATTTTTGTACTGATGTTTGAGACTAACTCAATTCTACTGTAAGTAAAAACAGACTAATTCTTTTGAATTTACTTCTTGGAGGGTAACAGAGTTTTCTCAGAGTGAATGAGTTGTTCAGGTCTTATTTACAGCATCATCAGAAAAGCAATAGCATGTAGTGAAACATTGTACCTAATAGGTTAATCAGAAAAACCTGCAATTAACATAGTATTACTGATTTAGATTTTGAAGCCAAATACTCAATTCTTGTCAAGCAACTCTACAGATAACATAGGTTAAAAGAACTCTAGAAATTCACAGTGAACTCTGAGATATCATTATAAACAGAGCATTCCTAAGAAGGCAAACATATCTGCATCCTTGGTCTCTGTGAGTTTATACTATTTTGTCTTAAGTAACAGTCCAAGTTATCCAGTGTCCAAGAGGGAGAAGAAAATAACAATTTCTGCACAGGCTACCATAATGTAGGCCTTTGTCCGCAAAGGGGTCCTTTATCCAGATAGTTTTTGTAATAACTCGATATATAATGCAGTATTTTGGCTTTGTGCAGGAAGTGTTATGATTGAAAATCAACATCATCAGAATCAAGGTAATTCCCTTGACTAAGTAATATCAGAGCTGGACAAAGCAGTCAAATTAAACCAAGAACTAGTTCAAATCCTTATCATAACAGTATTTGCATTTTATGAGATTATTAAACAATTTAGAAAATTAATTTTTATTATTCACAGTCTATGGCACTTCCTTGGCCAGGGTAGATGCAGAAACACCAGAGTATTGAGATACTAAAAGGTCCATTTCCTATGGTGCTGAATATCAGTAAGGATCAGACAGGTGTTAGTTAGCCACACTAAAGTGATTCCACTCCCTCATCTCACAAAGACTTCAGTGAGACAAGCATTTCTCTGACAGTCCATGTATTGTAAAAGTTTTTGCTCTATGGAGCACCAAATCCAGCACAGAGAATCAAGCCAATATTAAACAAATTAACATGATAACTGACTGCAGCATATCACAGCAATCACCCCAGCAGATCGCAGTTCCATGTCTCAAAAGTTAGGCAAAGCGTAACATTAATGAACCTGTGCAGCTCCTACAACTTGAGGAAGCTTGAGAAATGTTTCCTACACTAAGAAAGGTGACAAAAATAGCTGTGACTGCTCCATTTTGCTCTCTTCAGAGATAGGAGAAAGCAAGCGTACAAAACCACACAGCAACTCATTGGCATTTTCTCTTCCTCCCGCCAAAAACAGATGGTGGCTTTATTTCTTGAGGTGAAATATTTAAGGGTGTATTAGAGATCTGATTTCTATTAATTGCAATGAGATTTGCATTCATATGAGTACTACAGGTTTGGGCGTATTTGTGTGTATCCCAAACTATAAAACAGGTATATCTTACCCTGGTTTTACAGGAATTTTGAGAGTTTTAAATATTAGAGAGTTGCTTAGATGAAGACACAGAAGTATATCATTATTATAGACAGACTACTTGAAAACGCATAAATGTAAAGCAAAAAAGGAACAAACTGTTACTGAAATAATAAGGAGCAAAACCATTAAAAACATTTACTACTGTATGTTTTTCTCTTGCTCATTCTTAAGATGAAAGACCAAAAAGTGTTTACTGTTAAAGGAAAAGCTTCTGAAAGTCTATACACAAGAGAAAAAAACCAGTCAAGATACTGTAACACAGGCTCAGCATTTTAAGAGCTACTCTTTTGTTCTGTTTGCATAATGAAGATAGATTTCCACAATTTAAATGGAGAAATAAGTATGGGAGGATACCATTTCAGTTTCCATTATGCCAAAATACTTTTTGAGTCTTAGAGGGTTAAGTCTTTGTTCATGCTCTAAGCATCAAAACAACTTTATTAAGTGTGCAGCATTATACAAGGCTGCATGCCAAAACTTGTAAAATGTCAATGCTGTGTTTTTCCCGGAATCTTATAATTAATTCATCATCAGAATAGCTTTGGGGCCTTATTCTGATCCATTTTCTAAACAGTGTTACCAGGAAATTATGTTCTGTGCTTCTGTTTATTTAAAGAATATCACTGCTGAATTTACAACAAGCAAACTAGTTAAAGGAAAGCCTTTAGGGGAACGTAGTAAATTAAAAATGAAAACAAAATCAGAGGAATACAGAATTTACAACTAGGAAAAAACTCATAAAGGAGTATATATTTGGAGACCTATATAAATCAGATGCAGCTTCTGTAAATACTTAGAGTATAATAAATAAATGGTTGCTGAACTTGAAGACTAGAAGTTATGTTACCATATTCTGCCTGACTACTCCATCCAGTCATAAGCGGAGGCTCCTATGTGGTAAGGGAGAGGATTTTGTTTGTTACTGCAATGAAGTAACATTAAAAGTCAGAAAGAGATTTACCTTCAATTGCTGAAAAAGGGCCTGGCCCAAACACACTGAAGGTGATAACAGTCTTTCCAAATAACTCAAGGGCTTTGAATTCAGAGATACATTATATTTAGTGTAGCTTCTTGATGGTGAAGTTTGGTGCTGTTGCCTTCATTTACATGTGGAAAAAAATGTTTTCAAACTGAACTCAACATTACGAGGAAAATGTATATGAATAAAATACTGTCAATAGGATTACAGGAAATATGAGCCCTCATCTTTCACTAACGTTAGAAAGGTTATTTTAGCAATCTTGATTAAATAGCAAAATTGTCCATTCTGGATATTATCTTTGACTTTCAATAGTAAAATTTCACTTTGAAAATAAGCAATATTATAAGGAAAAGAACATAAGTAACTAGGAGGGGGAAATGCAGATTTCCCTGTATTCTGTTCTTGTTGAAAATCTGACCCTAATCAACAGCTTGAAAGCCTCCCTTCTCCTAGTATCTAAATAAAGACCAGGAACTTCCACAGTACTCTTGCAAAACTTGAGCTGTAGTTCCAGTCAGGACTTCAATGAAGATAGTGTAGTAGACTGGTCACCCAGAGGACAGTCAGTGCTTCAAAGGCATTGTGGATTAAAGAACATAACTGCTATGAGGAGAAAGAGACAACAGAGCAGCAGTAGCTCACAAGTTACACACAATTTTAACGTTTGGATGTATCTCTCATGCATTGTACTGATGTCTCTGAAGTGTGCTTCCTACAATTTTCCCCTCCTCTCTTCCATGTCTTGTGACTTCAAGTGCACAGTGTGCTTCCCATTCTTTCCTTGCTCCACTGAACTTAAGAAGCAACCAGAGAAAACCCTGTTGAGACTAAGGCAAATTGAAAGGATGTCAGTAGTCACTTGAATCTTCTCACAGGTGCAAAAAAAAAAAAAAGGAATAATCTGTGAAGCTCATTCAGATGACAGCCAGAAAGAAGTAGCCTCTAACTTGACACCCTCATATATGCATTAAAACCTCTGAAGGAAAAGATTAAAAGAAGGATGGGACTAGAAGCAGCACTTTGCAAGAGCAGAAATGGGCAGCATATTGCAAGAGAGCTACTTACAGAAGGAAGATGATGCTTAAAGAGTTAACATAATATCTCCAAACTTTTCACTGGAAAGTTCCTGTTCCTATAAACCACTTTATGATTCCCATTTGGTCAAACAAAATCATCATGATTTTGCTAAGTCACTTGTTCTATATTTCAGATCTAATGTTTCATTCTTCTCAATGTCATTTTGTTCAGCTAATTCTTAGCTACAACAGGAAAGTGCAAATTTAAGATAGCTATGGCTATCCATCATTCTAGATCTCAGCAAAAAGGTTGGTCTGCGCTTTCCTGGGACAAATTATGCCAAGGATTTATTTCCATTTTCTAGAAGACAGAACCACCCCCATCTACGCAGCTGACCCTTTCCTTTTTATCAGGGATAGGAAGAGCAAATCTTTGACAAAACTCTGCTGCTCCTAAAGTAACAAAAAAAATTCCATTTAACAAGATGATTCAGGGCATCTGTAACAAATTAACATATCAAATTAGTATTTTAAAAAAAGAAAACAATTTTTGTTAGGAAAACTGCAGGCAGTTCCAAGTGGATAGCTTTAAAAAAGTTTTCCTTAAAGTTCACTTCCAACCCAAGATATTCTATGAAAATACTATTCTTAGTATGTTCCAAGGGCAAAATTGCACCCTGTTTCTCAAAGCTTCTGGAGGGAGTCTATCAGGCTTCTGGTTGCTCCTTTCCCTGAGATGTATTTGTCCCATGCATGGAGGGCACTGATAAATGCAGAGCATATTTCTAGTTAAAGAAAATTTTTTTGACAGTTGCTGACTTCAGGGCGACAGTGATGTCTGATTTATGACCTTTATCATCTACTTTTATTTGGACACTTCTCAGTGCTGAAGGATTATTTTTTCCTTTTTCTTCTTCTTTTACTCTACCTCTACACTTGACCTTAAAGCCACTTTGTGCAATCTTGGATGATCTTCTGGCAGGCCATCAAAAATTAGCTGTTTCCCACCAAACTGACAACACACCCTACCCAAGCAGTGTCTTTTGAACACTTTTATTTTCAGGATACAAACTGCTGGAACTGGAAATTTACATCAACAAATCTTTCAGAGCCAATCCTGAGATGTTAAGCTATCTTGATGCTACAGGACTTATGTTTGTGGGATGCTCCAAACTCTCTGGACACGGGACTAAGTATTCATGAAAAAGCCAGGATTTACTAGTGTATTTTGGTTTATTCTGAAGATTTCAATAGATTCTTTCTTTCTCCCACACTTTAGGTTAGTACTTGAAAAAATGTTGTAGCTCAGGTACCTGATATTTGACTAGGCTGAGTCATCACATTAGATTATCAGAATGGTCCTTTAGTAGCGGTGGATACACGGGCTTCAACCTGAACTATTTCCTGAGTATGAGAAAAATGTTACAGGAGAGAATCCTCTTCCAGCTGCCTTACAGTTAAAGACCATTTGGAGACCGATGCCCAAAGAATCCTGTGTCAATTTTCTTTTGAATTCCATGGGAATGGATCATAATTTTTAAGTAAATTAACAAAAGCAAGTATCAGACTTGGTGGACATTCCATACTTAAGTGAAAAGTGCTAGGGAGTATTTTTTTTCCCCAAAGTAAATAAAACACCTTAAATTTTATAACAGATTTGCTACTTTATTTTTGCAGTCTTTGTTATGGGGTTTCTGTGACCTTGTAATTTTATTTACTGAGCACATAGACTAGAAGACTACAATCACACAGATCAGATAGTTAATTCTTTAAACAACAAAAAAAATTATAATCTGACCAGACAAATACTTCTATGCTGCATTTTATGCACCTTAAAATGTGTGTATTTTTGGCTGCAGAATTGCAGATTTTAAAAAAAGGAACAATACCAAGGAAAAGAAGGAAAACCATGAGAAAATTTTGCCAGACAATCTTTTGGGAAGAATAATGTATCTGTCTATCAGTATGTACATATAAGTGATAAAACAGCAGAGTCAGTTACTATGTGAACTTCTCAGACTCTAAATTGGTTGAAAAATGTCAAAGTGATAAGAGTATTGTAACATCCAGCTATTCTGTCCATACTATATTTGACAATATAGGAAACTTCTAACATTGTAAGCTGTGGTTAGAAGGACATCTTCAGGGAAGATCCTGGTCATGTAATAAAAATCCTAACTTAGTGACTGCATTTGAACTTTGTGAATTGTATGCAGTTCAACCTGGCATAAGGAACTTTATGTTTTCTGCTCCTACAGGAGTTAATTTCAGTACAGTATCATTGGTCTTTCTACAACACCAAAAGCCTATATACATTTTTGTCTATGAAGTCTGTCATTCCTGCAACCACTTCTGGTTCTTCTTGACTCAAGAATACACAGTCTTTTACAATATTAACTACTCATGTTTTTAAGTTCTCCCTATAGATTTTGACACTTCCTACTGTAACATTAAGTAGATTGTGCCTGAAAAAACATTTTGCTCCTGAAGCAATCTTTTGAAGCTACAAAGCAAATTCTGCTTTGTGATTTAAGTAGAAAGCTACTACACTTAGCTTTATTTTTGGTTTGAAGAAAATATTTTTTTCACTCATTTCCATAGGGATGTTGAGAACACAATGCCATTCTTTCCATCATCAGCTCTAAGATCTAATTGGTTCTAGGAAAAAAACAGTGATAAGAGAAAAAGAAAACAACAAGAAAACACATCTTTAAGGTATTCCTTCCCCAACCTTTTACTAGTCTATTTCTCTTGGATGGCTCTGAAAGAACAGTTCTCTCATTCACTGCATAAAACCTCCCTAAGATGGTATGGTGGGATAACAGAGGGGTTTTATTGTGCTGCTAAATGTATTCCACCTTGTAGCGAAATGCATGAGTGCACATTTAATTGTAGCAATATAGAAAATTCATCTGAGACTTGTCATGTTAAAAGAGGGTATTTTAGAAAAGAAAATCCTTGTAAAGAGTTGCTGAGAATTTGCAATACAACCCTGTCACTCTAAAATTTTCCAGATATACAAGCAAAACACTGCTGTGAGAAGACATCTCTGTGCAGCACTGATGAGAAAACTGCTGTGTCCATTTCCTCTATCTGCACTTCAGAAAGAGCAAAAAACTGAAGAACTTTCAGAAATATGCTTCAAGAATGAGTTGAACTCTGAAAAATCATGCTACTCCTCAAGTTAAAAGGAAACCTGTTCTCTAAATCCCCATTTAGGATGAATCTATCAATCTAGCAAAGTAGGACATGAGACAACAGTAAGATATGGAAGCTAAACAAATGCAGTACAAAACGGGAATTGGAGTTCTAGTTTTGGATAATTCTAACTGAAATTCAATAAATTCTAAGAAAAGTTTGGCTTCCTAAATTGATATTAGGGTATTCAGAGTGTAAAACACTATGCATACCTGCAAAACATGGTAGTGTCAGCAGGCCTCAGGAGACAAGTCCTGAGGCATAGGAGCATCTGCAGAACACCACGACTGACTGTGACTGCAGGATGGAGCATCCAGCTATGACTTCCAGGGCTGCCTGATACCTCTAGATGAGTGTTTTCACCACTGAAGCATGGATACCTTCTGCATCCACCACAAGTGTATTTATAGACTTCTAAGGACACAAAAAAAATTTTATGGAAACTATTAAAATCCAGACTTAAAACTTACTGCAATTAGAGCAAAACAGCTGAGCAGAGTAATAGAAAATAAACGGTACATTATGTATTATTAAAAGTCAAAGTTATTAATCTTAAAGTTATTGTTTAAGTTTAGTAGTGGGTTTCGGTGACCAAGTGTTTTTCAGTAAAATCAGCTGCTAATCTTTTTGAAGTACATTTTTTTTAAATCCACTGTAAATTATTTGTTTGATTAAGTAAATATTATAAGTAATCGTAAGGGACTTTTGGATTTGGTGAGTTGTAAACAATACATGAAACAAAAAATGCTATTGATGTGAATCATGCTATCGATGTGTAACATCCTCAAATACAGTAAAATTCTAAAACAACAGATGTTTTCTCCACAAACAGCAGAGAGGCTAAAAATATAAGTTGTCAAAAAAAAAAAAAAAAGAAAAGGATATTTTCTCTTAGTCGTTTACAGCTTTTTCAGTCGATTACAACTAAAAATCAATGAACTTCTAACAAATGAACGATTTGTTTACTTGCTGTAAGTACATGTTTTTTCTTCCTGTGGAAAATTGTCACTTTTACCCTAAGCATACTGTTATTTTTTTGATAAATCTTCAGTTTTCAGATTGAAGCACCTCATATAATGGTAAAAAAAATGCACTTTTAGAAAACATCACCACAAAATTTCTTGACTTTTAGTCTATGCATAAAAATGAATTATTTCCTGAGAACACTCTGTGTTGTAGATACCAATTTTTAATTTTAGCAATTTATATAATATATATGCTGCAAGGAAAAGAAAAACCAATTTAGTGTGTGTTTCTTGGAATTCCATGAATCAGGATGAGTCCATTGGATTGATCAGAAACTTTTAGTGGCAAATTAGCTCTATCAATTTTTAATCTCTAGCTGTAATTACAGATATTTTGCTAGTGCCAACACTAATAAGCTCTAACCCATGAACATATTTCTTTGGCACAAGTCAGAATTCCAAAAACTGCAGCAAATAATAAATCATTAAAACTGGAAGGCAAAGCAAACACTTATCAGATATTATTGAAGTATTACAAAGATGCTTCCTAGCCCTAAATTGTGCAAAATCTATTTTGAGCTGTCAAAAATTGTATTTTTTTCACCATGGTTCACAGTTATGAGAATCCCAGAGATCTGAACAAATTTTCTTTGCTACGCTTGCAAATTTTAGATGAACTTGGTCGGACAGACGGTTAACATGTTAAGCAATTTTTCACTTCAGCATTTATTAATCACAAGCCTTTATTAACCAGAAGCCTGGGGGCTTCACACTCTCTCAAGAAAAGATGTGAAATACAGAAATAAGGAGTATCAATTATAGGATAAATGCAGGCACAATATCCGGAGGCTGATGACAACTTTCAAACTGAAGGAAAATTGTACTGAAGATTGAAGAGTTACTTGTTAATTTAGGTTTTTCTCACACGGTATTCAAATACACAAAGCAGTTCTCAAATATAGCTGCATAAACCCAGCTCATTCAGATTTGTAATCTTAATTCCCTAATTACCTGCACTGGAATTGCCAGCAGTATAAGATGTAAAGCAACCCATACTAGCCTGTACATCTTGCTGCTATTCCAAGTAGTGCATTGCCCCTCTAGGGATAATCCTGAACTGATACAAGAGAAACTCAAGAACACCATCATTCAGTAGTTAAGACAGTAGTTGAAGCCTCTGAGCCTGGAACAGGCTAAGCAGGGATGCTGCACTGGCATTCCAGTGAACAGTGTTTTGGCACTGATAGGAGATGCATTCTGGTGGAAGGCAAATCCAGTGCAGAGATCTGCTGTGCGGGAAAACTATTCGGCTCAAGGGGCTTGGATGTGTTTTTTAAGGATGGGTAATTAACTGGCAATCACTGAACTATCAGTATCAGGCCAAGATTGGTATCAAGTATGCAGCAGATAAACCACAACAACAGATACATAAAAAATATTGAAATCAATAAACAGTTAAAAAGATTTAAACCCACTTCTACAATACCACGATGTTGGAGTTACACACATTCATGTGAATTCACAGTGATGTGCAAAACGTTGTCTCTTGCAAGCACATGCACCAACTTTTCAGAAAAGTTCCCTCATCCGCACACCCCTTGTGCTGGAAGTGTGGGCACTTCAGCTCGATGTGCACTTGTGCAGCTTCCTGAAGTGTGCTGAGAAAGCATCCCTGGAGTTCCCTGCCAGAGACCTTTGAACACAGGGCATATGGTGAGACAGGAAAAAGGGTAGGGTGAGACAGGAAAAAGGGTTTGAGGGCTGGTGTAGGAAACCCAATTAAAGAACAGAAGCAGCAAAATTTCTGATAGCTTAAGTCACTTTTCACATACATTGGGAAAAAAAAAAAAAAAAGATGCTTTGGTAGCACTGTACCAGTGCCTTTGCACCCTGAGTTTGTGTTATTTGCTGTTTTGAAATTAGCACTCTCAGTTTAATTGTCTTACAAAACCTCTCTGTCCACATCTGAAACAGCATCTACACTGAGATCTGGTCTGCTACAGCTCAATTTATTTTAACTGCTGGAACATCCTTTCTACTTGTCCGACTATACATCAGGGCTTTTTTTTGGACAGATAACAAATCTGATTTTACCATATCAAATGAAACATAATAATTTTTTTAGAATCTGTCCTCCAGATATCTGACATGAAGGATCAATATTCTTTGTTTTCCTGATGATTCAATTGCTACATAATGTATGAGTCACTGAAGATGTTCTATTAAGCTTTTATTAAGTGCCCCAAGGCCAAGCATATAGATCAGATCTTTGGAGGTTTTGGTAACCGTGTTCATGATACAAATATAGTTTAATAAAGCTTATTTTAATTGATGTATTTTCTCTGTAGTTATTCCCTCCAGTCATAGGCAGTTTCCTCTCAGATAGGGTCACACACGGGTATTAAAATAAAGCATTTTACCCCCTACATAAATTAATTAGCAGCAACAAAGGCTACAGCCTAGCTGGAGTAAATGGCATTAGGTATAATTAAGAGTAAACAAAGCTTGTCCCTAAATTCTACAAGGCTATGTACAGTTGGATTATAGCAATTCTATTGGACAGTAACCTATTTGCCTAGTAATTGTGACTCATACAAGCACTATAACTACACTGATTAATTTTGCTTACAGACACTGTGGTAGCTTAATTAAATGATCCGTTGCAAATAATGGTAGTCTTTTACAAGTAGCCCTGCAGGAACTGAACTGTTACCTCATAAGGCATGACCCAAGCAGAAAATAATGAAGGTGAATCATAAAAAATCCTTTTGAAAACCCTTTTGAAAATACAGAGAATGAAAAAAACCCACATTTTAAGTTTTAAAATGCCATACTATTAAGTATTTCACTGTGTTTTTTACCTATGCAGTAAAAACAACTACTGAAACATAAAATTCAAATAAAATATGCCTGATGTTCCATGGTAAAGCACCAAAAAGATGTAGCAATGTAATATCTTGCTAAATAACTCAGCTTGCAGTTAGTATATTCATAAACGTACAAGCATTAAACAGGTTACCCAAACACATCCCTAAGTACCTCCTTTGCATGGTGACTGCAAACTATAATGTGAACACTCCTGCCTATGAACTCTGCTACATCTTCTTTCTCTAACATTTGGCCCTTCAGAACCCAGAGACTCCTGCTTTGCAAATAAGATTTGAAACATAATTTAATTCCTCAAAATCACAGAGAAATACCTTGTTAACTCAGCTAAAAGTGATTTATTATAATATAAAACAGATAAATCACTATTGCCAAACATTCTGTGGCTGAAGACAAAATATATATTGGTAGAGAGTTTACATCAGAAGAAAAAAAGGACAAATTCTGATACCTTAATTGAGATTATCATTGTAAAAAAGTCAAAAGAAGGATGAGATTTAAGAAAATTCTTCTTTAGTGACGAATAAATGTTTTAAGAAGGAGTAAAAACAGAAAGAAAAACGGCAGCTCTTTAGATAATGATGAATCCAAGTGAATGAATTAGTGGTCAGTGATGGAATCATGTCATCTGCAGAACATACATGAGAGATGACAAATGGGTTTCTTTCTCTGATTTCTATAGTCTGTGGGAGTGGTAACAATGATAACTGAAAGTACAAAGGACACTACTTAAAATATTTCAGTAGGTTGTTGGGAATAATGTTCTGTTACTCTCACGTCCCTTGATCATTATGAATTATGATATTTTCCAGATGACTTTTCAAGTAGGAGAGGACAGGACCAGGCCTGCTGAGGGTTACTGAAGTCTCATAAAGTCCCAACCAGATCATTTAAGATCCTGCTTTGGGCTTACTTCTCAGGCAATGTGGAGTGACTGTGACATTATTATGAGGTAGACCCAATGTAGAGGCAAGGGCATGCACTTCATGTGATCCAGCCTTCATCCATCCATCCATAGCTTGATTCTTATGATTTATGTTGGTTAAGTAAATTTCACCTTTACACAAAACAATTTTTATTCAACTTGAATACAATCACCTGCTCTAATTTGTACACATTTGGCTAAACATGGAAAACATCTATCAAAGTTTGGTGCCTTCCCCTTGCAGCTGATGAGTATCACTGAATTGCTGTCAAAAGGCAGACCATCCTAAGATACAGTTCTGTACAAAAGTCTTGAGCTCTTGATGTACCTTTAAAAACACTGACTGGATTGTCCTCTTAAAAATCTCAGATAAAGAAAGGTCTAATTAAGGTATCCCAATTCTATTTATTGTTTGAAAATTGCTGAATATAGGAGCTGATACTGGAGAGAGCAGTATGGCAAATGAAGATGGAACTTTTAAAATCTGAAAAGGTATGCTTTCAATAGCTATTATCAATGCTTCTGTGAGCAAATGTAATATAATTCCATGACAGCTAAACCAGACTTATTCAAGCAATTTTTAACCAGACTTTCCTCCATTATAAGATATTTAACTTCAACAAATAGGGAAAATACTGAGTATAGGAAGTAGCAGAACTTTACATACATAACTAACTGTGAAGGTGGAAACAGATTTGTATTTCAAGTATTCAAGTGTTTTTCTGTTTGGTGTTTTTGTTTCCCCTAACAGGCTGCAACAGTTGTATCTATTCCACTTTTCTATCTGAAGTCTCTATTTGACACTTAGCTGATTTCTTCTTTTCCTCCTCCTTCAGATTACTAGCTACTCAGTGAAGTGTCATAGAATACCTGTTTCAACCTAGCCCTCCTCCCCTTTTCTCTTTTAATTTTATTACTACATAATTAATTTGGACTTAGAAATTTTCTAGAATTTTCCTTAGAATTTTCAGAAAACATATGAGAGTGATTAACTCCTAGTCTGAACACATATGAGTAGCAAGAGCCATAATATCATCTAATTTCTGCCTGAGACAAACCACCATGTCATCTCATTTCCACCTGTGATAGCCTTCAGAGAAAAAAGTGGTGGTGTATATCCAGAGAGAGAGAGGAAATTACCCAAAGAAATAGATACTTAAAGTGGCATTTGCTGTTATGGCAACTGACATTTTAGAGCGATGTAAAAAATAAGGAACAGGAAACAAAGTCCACTTATTATATTAAGAAGATACTTTTGGAAATATATAGATATTGAATTTTCTGTATCCAATCACATGATTATGTTAAAATAAGAAAGTGCAAGAATCAGGGAACAGGTACTACAAAGCCTTCTATGACATTGCTTGTGACATGAACTTCCACAAAGGTTACACTGTATCCTCTGGGGAAAAAAAGGTGAATATCAGAATGAACATTTTTGTAAGAACATTAAAAATAATAGACACTATACAACTACCACTGCAACTCTTTTATTGTTTTCCCTAGTTACAAAAGTAATGCAGATCGTATAAACTTCTGTGACAACAGTTTTGACTTTTGTGATGCCATTTCTTTGATCTTATGTTAGACAAAATGTATATTATGTAGTCTCAGCCTGAATTCAGTGTTAGCAGAGTACAATGAGAAAATTTTATCTGAAACATCAGCACCTTCACACCTCTAAAACTAAATGAAGTTATTCCTGTTAGTCAAAGAGAATTCCTTTTATAGAGCAAACTTGCTAAGAAGCATGCCTCTTGTTATATATTAATGTCACTCAAACACAGACACAATAAAGCCAACAGGCTTCTCACTTTTACCAGTTTTCTATCACTTTTCTTATTTGAGCTAACTATTACTAATTCAATAAACTGGAGATAAGAACAAAATCAATCATAATAGGATTAGCAAGTAATTCCTTATTTATGATTAAGGGCTGGTATGATTCCCTGAGTGCTCTACAAAGCTGAGCACAAAGTTAGAAAGATTTACTCTGTAACTGAAGCTATTTCAGTGAATTAAGTCTGCTGTGAATACGGGATAATGGTCATACTCTTTATGCACCCCCATCAGAGACCAATACAGGTATCGACTGGCAAAAGAACTAGAGTTACAAGACCTAAAGCAAAGCCAGAAGGAAACGTTTCTGACGGGTCAAAAAACCCACAAAAATTCTGTCCTAGATTTTATCTGAAAAATCATTTCATCTTTCCATTTTGGTATGTAGAAAAAATAAATATTGTCCAAATATTTCTAATAATTTAGAAAGTATTATTATATGGTTGGAACAATGCTAGTGCACAATCACTTTCAAATATCACTCACCATCACATGGTGATGCGATGCCCACGAGTGTGGGCAGAGCATCCTTTCTTAAACATGACTGGCCAAGGTCAGTGCAGAAAAAACAGAATCCAGAGGAGCTTTAGTCTGAAAACCATGTGCATGTTTTACTGCCCTGGAAATTGAAGAAGCACAATGTGGCCAAGCCATTCAGTGATTTAGTAGTCCAGCAATCAGACAAAACCTAGCAAAAGTATATTCATAGCTAAAAAAACTTTGTTACATTTCTGGCATGTCAGGCAGACGGGGAAAAAGGCAACACCTATTTACCAGCTTTGCCATAAGGGTAACATCTCATTTATGTCATGCAGTTTGCCACTCAATTGTCAGTAATAATTAGAGCATGTGTGGGAATGAAATAGAGACTATGTCACTTGAGAGACCTCAAACAACAGATTATTAATCCTTAAAAACTCTCATGCAGTCCCAATCTCCTGTCCTCAGTTCCACATCTCTTATCCCTGGCAGGACAGGGCTAATGAAACTGCCTTCACCAGTTGAAGTCAGAGGCAGCATAAGACATCTGCCATTCCTTACCTTGCAAAGTGGGAAGGAGAGAGAAAAAGCAGCAAGAAATACAACTACAGAAGGCAGTATGGAGGCACAAGATGAACAGAGCAAAATAGAGTAGTGCCTCATCTTATTGAAACTATTGAGGTGGACTGGTGAGATGACTGAGGGTCTTTCCTTCTCCCTTCTCACATCCCCACAATCATCTGCATCTGCTTGCACTGCAAAAAATAAACACTGGGTTAAGGATATACAAAAATCAATAAATCACAAATTTCATGTGGGTTTGCAACATTTCTCTTGGCACAGTTTAAAAATCTGAAGGTAGTCTTGTTTACCTATCCTCAAATATAAGCGTGCAGAATGAATAATTGCTATGAAGTCAGCAGACAACCTTCTGAGGAGCAGAGCTTTACCTTGCATCCTGTGTTTTAATTTTTAGCCTTTCTGTCAAAACAAACCAGTCTTTGTTTTCATTCCATTTGTTTCTTTGTTATTGGAAAGATTTACATTTACCTTTCCCATGGTGAAGGTCACAAAATGATGGATTAAGCAGTAAAAATAACCAGAAAGCATAGCTGAAAGACAGAAAACCTATTGAAATAATGGATCTTTTTTGTGATGATGTTTGAAGATGAACACTTTATATTCATGATGAGTATTTCTTAAAAAGTAAACTGAAAGTCAAATCATTACACACGAAAGAGAACATTTAAAAGAAATGTGTGGTACTTTAAGGCACTACATATTTATTATTCCAGGCAAAACCAATATTAAATTTAAGTTTAATGTGCTTGCTAATCTTAATCTCATATTTCATTAATGCACTGTTTTCAAACTGGAAGGATTTAGAGAAAAGGGATACACTGTATACAAAGATGTTGGCCAGTCCACAACACTAGATACCAGTCACATGGGGATGTCACATGAGACTCTGTAGATGCAAGGGCTCTAACTCCAGGCTTGAAATATCTGGTCAAGCAGGGGTGCAGAGATA
>JAWWES010000133.1:7492948-7519689 GCA_035583135.1 Lophotriccus pileatus | reverse complement strand
TGTCACATGAGACTCTGTAGATGCAAGGGCTCTAACTCCAGGCTTGAAATATCTGGTCAAGCAGGGGTGCAGAGATATGTATTTTCACCTACAGGAGAAACCACTGATCTACCAAATGGCCCAATTCTGTTTTGCAATGTCGCTTTGTTCCAGTGTCGGAACTGCTTCTGTAGGCAGAGTGCTCCGTGGGAGCTTTGCTTTCCATACATCATTTCAAATACTTAGATCTCTCACTTTGAATGAAATAGTGGTTAACTTAAAAAAAAAGAAAAAAAAAAAATGAAACATATGTATTTCATGGTATTTTCAAGTTAATTCGTAAAGAAGGCCTTCTTCTCTTGATCATATTCAGCTTGACAAAGATCAGCATATTCAATCAAGGTAGAAAAAATGAATCACATTTAGAGAAAAGGCAATAGGAAAGTAGCTTACATTTTGGGTCATTATTAAAAGGCTAAGAAGGATTTCATTTTTCAAAAGATTGGCAATCAGCACCATCCTTAAAAGCATCAGATTTTCAGTATGTGGAGGCAGGCACACCTGTATGCAACACAAGTGCCAAATCTCATTTGCCCCTTCCTATACACACTGTATTTTAACTGCACTTTTCATGCTGTACCAGGCTGAACCAACCTTGTGGTGCAAGCATGGATGGGGACACAGATAAGATGCAATCAGGGACTTGAGCATGACAGATACACTTGAATGTCATGAATATCTCATCCATGGCAGATATCATCAGAAAACAGCAGCCCCTCATCAAGAAAACCACTTTTCAGAGGTATTCTGAAAGAAGCAAACTCTACATAACTTTTCCTACATCTCCAGGAATTACATCCCCTCTTCTGTCAGGTTTGGCACTGACACAGCTCAACTTTGTCATTCAACAGCATGCAATTACGCTGCAGGATCTCTACTTGCCATTCTCTCTCCCACGTTGTCTCACTGTCTCTAGTGAACTCTGCAATGTATTCCAGCAAGAGCATCTTCATCTCCTTGCAGGAAAGCATCAGCCTGACTCTCTTGCGATTGCTTCCCATATACTCAATCACAGAAACATGCAACAACTGCACAGTAAGTTGTGAAATAACAAATCCAACAGTTCTGTTGTTCATCTTACACAGTTCCTTCTTTCACTGTCTGCTGACCACAGATGTCTAGCAAATGATTCAAATCAGGAGTAAACTTGAAAATATTTTAAACAATTGGTCTGGCTCTTTGAACATCTCTTGTCATGATGAATGTTTAAATGGGGAAGGTCACAATTTGGAAAATGCAACTGGGCCTTAATACACAATAATTCTGCAAGATAACCTTATACTGCAAAGATAGAGATGAAGAAATGAAAATCTGTCCAGGCATACAAAGAAACTGTAGATAAGCATTTTATTTAATTTACCACTGTTTTTTCCTGTTGGAGTCAAGGTTTGTAGTATTTCTGGTGTTATTTACCAAAGTCACAGCAGATACATCTGAATGTCCTCGATATACACCTTCCTGTGTATATTATTTCTCAGGGTCAAACTTAGGCCAAGAGCAGATAAGGCCAAAGAAGATCAAAGCTGAACCAGGAATTCTGTCATAATACTGACTGAGTCTAAAGTTAAATACATCCAGTTCTAGCACTGTATTTCTAATAAAGATACAAAATTTTAATTTATATTAACATGTTCATAATATTTAAAGTATAGACGGCTTCTGAAAAAATGTCAGAAAGCATCAAGTCTCAATTTAACGGTCATGTTATTAGGTACAGTAATTACCAAAGGAAAGGGGAAAAGGGGAAAAGTGGTTAGAGACTTTTGTTCATTAATCATATCAAATTAACTTTTATTATTTTTCCATTTGCATTTAATATGGACCTGGAATGTTGACTGGGATTTTCAATCTGCATTTGCATTAAAGTATCAGTAACAATTCTGAAAAAGCAATCCTGAGGCAGATAGAAAGAAAAAAAAATTAAATACATGTCAAGTGTGGTTTCCAGATGCATGACAAATCTCATAGGTTGCGGCTAAATAATCAGCAAAATGGTATTTTAGATTCGCTAATTTTCAATAGGTCTATGTTTTTCTTGTTTCTGGCATTTCAATTATTAAATCTGACATTATTTTCATAATTTTACCTTTACATAATCTTCCATGTTGCTGAACAGATGCCTTTGTCATCTCTGTGGTCACTGATTTTGATTTCATATGCTAGGAAAAATAGGGTTCTTCCAGTTCATCTTGTATGGAAAAGAAAAACTGTAAAATTTTTAACAATAAGAATAAAAAATAATTAAATCTCCTTCAAAATGAACATTGTAGTTCAACACAGTTTCAAGGACTTTTGCAATTTCTGGCATCTCTTTCTTAGTAATCAAGCATACTGACTCTGCTAAACCAAGAAAAACTTACTCTGATAGAGCTCTGCTTTGGCAGTGACAGAAGAAAGGTCCAACTATTCTGTTTCTCCAGCTTCCTCCTACCTTCATAGAATTCTCTCTTATGTTATGAACGAATATTATGTTTTTTCTTGCCTTGGCTCTGTCAAGGAATGGAAGAAAAGTGACCTGTCTTAAAGAACTAAACTGACCAATGCTCAATAACTTCTACTGACTGTAGACTTAATGCTGAATTTTTAAAATCCTGTAAATTGGTTTATTATGCTTTTAGCCAAGGAATAACCTAATTTCAATTTTACTGATTGCTGATCATGCTTCCCTTAAGACATTACGGTGCATGATGTTATTTGATATGAACTACAAAGTCACTGACTATTCCAAAATAACATTTTTCCAAGTGCAGGATGATAACTCAGGGATGATTTGACAAACACATTTAAAGAAACCATAAATGTTATAGTAGTAATTAAAAAAAAATCT
This sequence comes from Lophotriccus pileatus, assembly GCA_035583135.1. NCBI lineage: Eukaryota > Metazoa > Chordata > Aves > Passeriformes > Tyrannidae > Lophotriccus > Lophotriccus pileatus. Next base: position 7,516,823 of record JAWWES010000133.1, on the reverse strand, counting down.
TTAAAAATCTGAATTTACATCTTCATTACTGTGTTTATATGGTGTTGTTTAAAAACTAAAACCAAGTGGTAAACCACAAGGGATCTTCTAAACATTCACTCCACCACAAGTGCAACTACAGGTGATATGGCACTGGGATTGATGTTTCTGTGCTGTCAGCTTCCACTGTCGCCCAGGGGGTGATGAAAGACAGGAGGACCAGGGAATACATCAGAGTAGGAAGAAACTAAGCGTGAAAATGTGTCATACTAAATGTGCCATTCAGAAAGGCTAAGTTTGGACCATGTTTGGAGGTGCTGCAGCCCAAGTGCCCACAGCTTTCCTGTGTGTAAAAACAAAATGAGGAAAAATGAGGAACGATGCTTGTCACCAGCTTTCAGTATGATATGGAGTTGCGACATGCAGTGGGCAGCTGTACCACCATATCAGACACAGCCGTGACCAAGAGCGGTGCGCCTGGGATGCATCTCACGTAATCTAGACCACACAAGGAATCTTAAAGTTTCACTTGACCACGTGAATATCTCTTATCTGACCTGCTTTCTGAGTTCTTAAAACTATAATCAAAGAGTTTGCAAAAAGGCCCTCCCTCCTTCAGTATGAGATGGACAGTGTTAATGTCCATGACCCACATTCCCATAAGAATCGAACAGAACAGCCATGTTGATGTGTTATAAAACCCTTTCCGCTGCAAGTTTTATAAGGGCAAACTATTCTTGTGCTTCCCAGCTAAGATGTGCTTCCTAATTATGATATAATTCAAGTTTTTTCACTTAGATCTTGCATGATAAGCATATTAAATTGCCATGATGGGTTACAATTTATCATGATTGCTAAAAATGGGATATTCAAATTGTGGTTGGTCATTAATCATGGTCAGTAGTATAACAAATAAATGGAGTGTAATGCATCTTGGAAATCTGTGAAGGATAATTAATTTGAATTGTCAGAAAAATAGAACAGATAAATTTTTAGATACAAAAGCAAAATATAAACAAATAAATACCATAACCCCTATGAAATACAATTCTGAATTTTTTTCGTTGCTGTCGGTGTTCCCTTGCCTTTGCCCAGAACATTTACAGATACATCATTGAAAACTCTCCCAAATAGATGAATACCAATTGATGCAGGCTTTTTTACTTAAAAGCTTTGAGCAAATTTCACTGATAGTTTGTTTTCTCTTCTGTAAAATTGAAATAAAAGTATGTGATATGTTCTGCCATTTAATACTTATCAGTGTACTTTAACAGCTTCTACTGAAAGACTGCAGTGAAGACACTGAACCTCTAGGTTGGTAAAATAGATAAATGAGGATGTTAGAACTTCCTTAACATTTAACTATGTTAAAAAGTGAGTGAAAAATGTTCCCATAATAGCAGGGAAACTCACTAGACTGAGAATTCTGGGAAGGCTTCCTTGAAAAATTCCCAGCCTCCTCATCCTCTGATGATGGGATGAGAAGGGAATTATCTACAGACTTAACTGGGGAAAGTGGCAATGAAGACAGAATTTAGTCCATTTTGGCTAAAAAGCCTCATCTTACAGATGAGGCCATACAGCAGTAAAAATACTTTTACGTCATACAAGGAATCCAGGCAGTTTTTGCAATAAAAAAGACAATTCACAGCAGTCAGTGGCTAAAACAGCTACTCTATGGTCAGAGGAAAAAATCCCGAGGATCCCCAGATTTTCCATGTCCATTAAACAGAGCTTATTCCACAATGGCATAGATGAAATCCAACGTCTAACAACATATTGGTTATTGCAGTGGGCTGACAATCACAGGAAGAAACTTCCAAAATGCAGAGCTTGGTCTGGTTTTTTTATAGCTCAGTATATCGGGAAGTAGAGGCTGATGCAAGAAGGTTCTCATTTCTCATTTAGAAACATGGAAATCAGTAGATGTTCTGAAGTCCAGATCTTCCTTCTCAAATTTAGGTAATTATTATCCCATCTACAGAAAACTATGTTACTCTAATTTTAGACCTTAATCACTGCTGCCTCTGTTGAAAGGTGTATTTCCAAAGGTAGAGCTCGTTCTTAGGTGATTTTTACTACCGCATTACAATATTTATAAAACTAAAGCCTCAGGGAACCCAAAGACATCTAAGCATAAATGGTCACTAAAGGAATGGGGCCCTCTTACAGTTTTGCCTTCATATATTCATATAACTTAGGCTCATGCTGTACATATTCCTATTTGCTGTCTTCTTAAAGACAGCCTGTGGGAAAGAGTGAAGAGGGAAGAGACAGTGAAACATGGTGCCATATGCTGAGAAGAAACATGTATATAGAATTTGTCACCTGAACTGCAATTTTATGTATATGAAAAAATTAATGGAATTGTTCACCTAATGCTAATTCACCGCACAGTTCAGGATTTCAACGTGTTTGCACTAGACCAAATCAGAATTATCAAAAAAAATGTAGCTCTTATTTGTCTACAGCACAGAGCCACAGCGTGCTAAGGATCAACTTTCATAAATGATCATTTCAAAATAGACAAAAACTAACAGGGTGCGGGTATGCAGGGCTGACTATCTTGAATGATATATATCATTCTCCACTGTGCCGGTTTTTAAAAAGAGTACTCTCAGTAACATGAAAGCCATTCGCATTTTGAAAACTATAATTAACTTTCAAACAGTTACTGAAACTTTGTTCAAAAGGCAAGGTTAACTTGCCTGGTTAACCTGGTGATGGCTATTGTTTTGGACCACAAGAAAAATAAAAGTTTGGATATAGATCAAGGCTTTGTAGTGTTTTTTTTGATACACAAAAATTCTTATTGCTAACTGAAAGTATGCAAAGGTGGTACCCTAAAAATACAAGGCAATGAGGGTACTATAAAAAAAAGACACAAACAAACCAACAACCCAGTATTTGTGACTGCTTGCAGACTATGCTCTTTTGACCAATTTAAGTGAACATAGCTACTTAGGGAAGATGATGTCTTGGTTTAAAGAAATAACATAATGCCTGAAAGTACAGTTTCCTACAAAGGAAGCCTGTTCCATTGTCTGTCCCTTTAAGAAAACAGATTGCTCCAGAATTCTGTTCAGGAGACTTAGCACCAAAACATATTTTTGAAAAGCATAGCAGGAGTTCATGGAGAGAAATCCTGGAAGAATCCAGTGGAACTGTAATGTGCATACACAACAGGTGGAGGGAAAATACACAAAGTTCGGTTTTGTACTGTGCAACCGTACCGACAAAAATCTAAAGGATTCCAAATTAAACAGTGACTTAAACTTGCCTAACTGCAAACACAACTCGGGGCAAGATTCAAGCGTCCCAAATTCCCACTGGACTGGAGAGCATGAGAAGCTGCTTGACACAGAAGCAAGCAATGCTCTTCTGCCCTTATTTCTTTTAAGAAGAAAAATGCTTTGGGCAGAATAGACTGAGCTGGTCGTGGGTAATGGGAATTTTCTGGACAGGAAGAAGCTGCCAATCCATAACACAGATGAGACAGTATGAGTATACACTATCCATGTTCAGAAAAGTTGGGGCTGGAAGACATTTGTGAGGGGGTTGAACATCCAGCCCAAGCAGCCCATCCTTCTGTGACACTGTGTTTTTAAAGTCACAGAGCCAGGGGCAGGAATCTCCCAGGGGTCTTCTCCTCTAAGACAGTGGTGATGTGATTTAGTAACGTAAGCTTTTCAACACTTCAATGACATTTCAGTCCAGCTCCATCCTTCGACTTCTTATAAAAAGGCTGATCCTAAACCAGTGGAAACACCTGTGTTTGAAATGCCAGAACCTTTGACTGCAATCTGTAAACAGAAATATGAACTAACTCTACATTAAAACAAAAAGCAAAACACAGTGAGCTTGACTGCACCATCCACTCAAAATATCAGAGATGGCAAATAATGGATGGACAGATTTTCAGATGTTTTCATTCCATAAGGTCAAAAACTTCACAAATAAAGGAGTCCAACATTATTTTGGCATAAAGATCGATATGAGATTTTTACAAGCAAAGGCATGTGAAGACAGAGGGTCAAAAGCAACTATCTTTTACACCAGGGTAAATCCCAGCATTGCTTTGGACAATGTCACAAAGGACAGAGCAGCACCCTGTCCAGCTCTGAGTGACTTACCCTCTGCCATGCAGCAAACCGTGGGGCTGTGTGGATTAAAGTTGGTTCCAGGGAGTTGATGTAAGTGCTAGATCAAATGATGTGTCAGCAGACAGTAACGTGCTAAAGGTACAGCAGTGTCCTGACAGAAATCCCTTGGCAGAAATTCAAGGAAGTATGCCACACTATATTTTATCTTCTGGTTGGACTTCAGAAAAGCAGAGGATTTTAGGACTGGTTTGCAATGTTTTACATCTTCTGGTCCGGCTTTTTTCCCTTTTTGACTTTGTAATGAGACTTTCAAAAGATATTCAAAGCAGATGATTTTACAGATGCTCCTGACTGAGCATAGTCCAACAAATTTATCTCAACACAGTATAATATAGTTTATTGAAGCCACAAGCAGATACAGACATCTGTCATACACAGCACACTTTTCCTGCAACATTTTGCCATGAAACATTTACCCGAAATATTAATTTTCAGCAATATTCACCTATTCCTCTTAATATTTTGAAAGTGTCACAATGGTAGCAACTGTTAAATATTGTATTTAATGATAAGCTGTGTCCTTGAACTGACAGATTCATTTGATAAAAGCTCTTTCCTTTCACTAGCTGATTTTTGCTATTAATGCCGTGAGAATAAAATGTTGGTGAATGAACAGCAGGAGCACAAAAAAATCTCAGCTGAACTAAATTATTATTTGTAAGACATTCTGAGATATTGATCTTCCTATCTTATAAGTAATTCATGCAGTTTAAGGCTGAACAAAAGGTAGAGTTTTTAAAAAATGTGCTGTAGGGCAAAACTTGTAGAATAATTAAAAACTTAAAATTACTTCTTTTGACTTAACACCTTTGCTTTAGCTTCAAAATAATGTTACATGACTCAATAGTATAAAGACAAGACTTTTATATATAAAATTAGGAACAGGTTTTTTGCACTAGAATTGGAACTGTGAGAATTTCTCTTGTATAATCTGATCGATACTTTGCCTCTCCCCTTGACTTTCATACACAGTAGATCATTTAAAATAAGTAGACATAAAAATAATAATGAAAAGACCGATCCATTTAAGTGTTCAAACACAGCTATGCTTAGAAAATTTAGACTTGGTCATTACTCTCATGAAATATGAGATTTTTCTTTAATGATTTAACTATGACGTAGTCTGTTAAAGGTCTTCCTTTTTATACTACAAGCCATCCAAATTTTTGTGTTGGATTTAAATGTATTTGTAATGCCATAAATATGGACAGGAGGCGAGGAGTGGTGAAAGAGGAAGATTGATAGGAAATGACCTTAATAAGCTTTACAGATTGTTTAATCTCAGGAAAAAAATAAGTTAGAAGCTAAAGATCCATTGAAAATATGTCTAATTTGTGGTTTAACCCTGCATTTGATATTTAACTTGGTTTTACCAATTCCTTAATCCTCCTGGTCTTCCAGTCAAAATGTCTTTTAATTAAAAAGCTATAAATGTGCCCCTCTGGCCATCTCTTAAATCTGCAATCCTCTTAGATTTCCCCTGAAAAGCCTAATCCCCTTAGTTCCTTAGAGAAAAATGCTGGCTGGGAGCGCCTGTGGCACAGGGCCCAACAGAGCTGAACGCCTGTACGGACTCTGTGCCTGGTGGGCAGCAGCACTCTGATCCTCACCTCTCCCAGACCAGCTCAGGGAACCTGAAGCTGCTCCGTGATTCAGGAACAGCGCAAAGAAGCAGGCAGATGTCCTTTTCTGACTTGGGCATAATACCTCTGCTCTCTGCTCAGCACCCCACTGAAACCAAAGGCAGACCCCTTCTGGTGTATTGGGATCCAGATCTCACCTGAGATGATTCCAGGAGCCTGAACAGAATGAGACTGCTGCTTCCTCATGTAGCTCAAACAGTGCCTCTCCACCACCCAGCCTGGACTCTAGTGCAATTAACATCATTATGCAACTCAGGCAGGGGAAGAGGATAGGTTGATAAATTTCTGGTGTATCAAAGAATCCTTTGTCTCAGGCATCATCTTTTTAAGTAACAATTATGCCAGCCAGATCCTTCATACAGACCAACAATAGGTCTTCAATGGCTTAGTCTTTGGATTTTTAATTTCCATCACAAACTTTTAGTATCAATAGGAAATAAAAACAGCCACATTAATTCCAAACTGTTGTTCAAAAGAACTGAGACAAAAATTGATATCTATGAGATATACAAGGAAACACGAGATTTTCATAAAAAGTTTTTTTTTTCCATTGTTGAAAAAACCACATTTTTACTTAACAGGGAAAAAAAGAAGTTTTTATGCTGCGACAAATTATTGTTCTTCTGCAAAACTAAAAATCAAGATTACAAGCCAACCATATTTCTCAAACATGGCATGTTCTCTACACCATATGCTCTGAAGAGAGATTCACTTAATTGTTTGGAACAAAGCCATGTAGTTGTCAAATTCCAGGACTCCACCCAAAGTCATGTAATAGGTTTCCTCAAGGTGTGTGGCATTACATTATGTTGTTTTCCCTATTTGAATTACATTCTTCAATATAAAAGTCATTGACAGCATCTCAGGCTGGTAATTACCTAACTTTAGGAATCAATGAGAGCCAGACCAGTGCTTCAGTGCTAAAAAATGACAACACGGAATAAGATCCTTAAATCATCCACATTAAATATATAGAGTTAGATACCTAACAGGCATGTTCACAATAGCCAGCCTGCTGGAACACCAAAAGCCAGATAGAGTAAGGGAAATTGTCACTCAAAAGGCAATAGCTAAATTCCAGGACACAAATCACTTCCTCTGGAAGCAGTTATTCACATCCAAGCAGGTGCCCAGTATTCAAAACTGGACAACCAAAGTTTGAGAAAATCACCAATTCAATGTAGCAAAAATTTCTTTGTAGTCTCAGAAGTGTTTTAACCTGACCTACTTGCTTCCAGAATCATTTACATTTGGGACATACCAGCATGTACCTAAACACTAGTCAAAAATGCCTAAAGGAGATTGAGCTTTTAAATGCGGACAGACCAAGCCCAGTTAAACAGACAGAATATAAGAATGGCATCTGTGAAAATACAATTCACCTTTTACAATGGAGGCAATGGAAGGCATTGCATTTACATGGCAATGGAGAACTTGCTGTCATGGTTATGTCATTGGAAATATTTGTGAGGGATGGAAAAGGGCCTTTGTTTTTTTTGCCCAGGCTGCTCACTGAGCAGTATCTCGCTGAAACAACTTTCCCAGTTTCTTCCAGGAGCTGACCACCATTTTCTTCTCTTCGCAAAACTATTATAAGTTTATAAGTTACAATGCAAATTAATTTTCTTTTCTCATTTAGTAGGAAGTTCTTTTACAGAAAGTGGAATAAAAATGGGTTCAAGCTCTCTTCTGTCCAAACCCACTTGAAGCCCACTTTCAGCCTGTTCTTCCTATTGGGAATGCTCGAGTGCACCATCTGCTAAGCCTGATCAACATTTGATGCTGTTTTTTCCTGGCCACCCAATGACCCCAGTTCAATTGGAATGGCTGAGTACTCTCAGGCAGGGCAAGGGCAGGTGGCCCCTCCTTGGGAAGGATTTTGTGCAGGTCAAAGCACTACCTGCAATGGTCAACCTCGATGCTAAGGGCTGCACACTGCAGGTGTAAGTTATTCTAATTCTCCCTTTAAGTGCTAATAAGAAAACCTGACCAGAGATGGCCTGGTTTCTCCAATTCCTTTAGGAATTCCCTGGGTAGGAGGGATGTATAACCAGCTTTCAACCAAAAGTGCACTCATCCTTTTTTCTTGTTAGATAACAATATTACTTGGATGCAAGAATGCAGTTTAAAGCAAATAAAGGTATTTTAAATGCTTAGTAGCAATCCCAACCACTCATGGTCCCTTTATCAAAGAATATTATATACTAAGTTTTGTTCTGAGCTAGGCAAAATTTAGATATATTTTAGTTCAACCACATTACTGTTCTTTTGAATTTTAGCAATGTATGTACTAATTTGATTTACTTTACTTTGGATTTAATTTGATAGCACTAAGTGCTAATGGGAAAATTCTCAAAAGAAACCCACGAGTCTTTCTAAAATTTGCATTTCTGCAAATCAACATGATGATATTTACTGACTTCTTTTACGAAAGAAAACATGGGATTTAAGTGTGTACCTTCCATAACTGCTGAATGATTCTACTCCTTTTTATCAAATTTCAATTTGTGTTGTAAAGAGTTTACACAATAAACGCCTCAGAAGGTATGTTTTCTAGATGACCCAATGTGAATTACAGGCCAATACCATTTTCTTTGCTCATTGTATGGAAGCTCTTAAAAGCATTATAAATCATTAAAAGCTAATGGCTCCCGTCTACCTTTTTGCCTTCAACACAGCTCTAAAAAAGGAAATTACATTAGGCTTTCTACTTATGATTGTCAGTTTTGCTGCATTCATATCTCTTTGTACCTTTTATGTACTTCCAATAATTGCAACATCCAGCTTTCACTACATTCAGTATTTCTTGACATAATACATACATATTTGTATTTATCTTGAAAAGCCATGTTTTGGAATGCTCATGATATTACCATAAATAACTTCAGTGTACCCACTATACCTCAAAACAAAACCTACATGGATCCTCGGAAGGAAAGTTTTATTTGTAGCAACTGTTGGTCATTGCATAACAGGTAAGACATACGTTCTTTATAAGTGCAGAAAAATGGAATGATGTGGACTAAAATAAGGTAGAGAGACCTACATGATGTTACAGAGAAACTTTGCATTAAGCAACACTGAAAAGTTGCTTATCCTTTTACTATCATAGAGGACTCTCCCACTGCCCTTGACTTCTTATTAACACAGTACATAAAGTCACAGATTACTGATGAGATAAATTACAGGGTTTCTAAGAAGAGATGGCATTCTGTTGAACGTCTGAACAGCTTCAAAAGGCTTCCAAAGTGTATCTTTTCCCAGAGGTGGTGGTATTCTCAAGTACACAAACACAAAAATTACGGAAATGATAGTGTCAATCACATGGCTCATTTACATTTGTATTCACATGAATATGTATTCAGCAGCATAATCAACACTAACACAATTATTTTTCACTATATTAAGTCACTCTCTTTTATGCTACAGCAATACAGAATTCTGTTCTCTGTCCAAACAAGCATTTTTTTATAGGTAATTCTTGGAGAAATTCTACACCTATTGATACTGAATTCCTCTGACGTCGCAAAGAATTAATATAATCAAGCACATAATTTGTGCTAATTCATTTACAATGACAACATCAACAGAGAAGAGTATATTGGAAGAGTGATGGCCATCCTCAGCAGCCTATCTGCACATCCATATTTCTCTTTGACATTACCAGTTCTTTGGTCACTTGTATGGATTTGTTTAGGCTCAAACCTGAAAGACAAAGGAAAGCATTTCTGGCACATTTAGTGTCTTGCCTCAGAGACAAGACAGTTACTGTAAATCACTGGCTAGGGGACCAATGCTACAATCTTACTCTGGCTTAGATAAAGTTTTCTATACCTGTATCCAAATGATCTGGATGAACATCTCTGTATTATCTGGAGATAAAGAGACGTAAATTGCCATGACCTTCATAAACCGTGGTGGTTTTGGATGTTGCATGATCCAAACTATTTCCCTTATTCCTCACTGTCCCAGAAATGCTCCTATGGAAACATTAATTTTAGGACCAAATACACTAAAAATATAAATCTCATTTATCACATAACATTATATGTCTTAAGTATGGATTCTAAAGGAACAGAAATAGTAGAGAAGTTTTAATGTGTAGCTCTCTCCATAGGGGGTCTCTGCTAGGAGGTTCTCATGCAATTAAAGTCTTCTGTTTTAAGGTCTTTGGGTAGGTAAATACAACATCTAATGCATAAACAGTGTCTGGCACCATGAATATCACCAAAACCTGATAAAAATATGTAATAAATCAAATGGGCCCTGCTGTGCAAGAAGAAGTGCAATTCCCTCTGATTAAGGCCAGCCAGAACAGGGATGCTCACAGCAGCACACGCTGTGATAGACAGGGGACCCTTAATTTCTTTTTATGTTCCAATCCCCCAGAAAACATATATGCTGGTAGTGTGGACAACTGAAATGATTCAAGGATTAGAGGATATTACAGAGGAAGAGCAAGGAAGGGAACTTAATTTACACAGCTTAGAGAAAAGAGATTAAGAGGATATAAATCTGTATAAATATCTTCAAGGATTGAAGGAAATAATATCAATGCAGGAAAAAAATTGTGTACATTACCTAAAAAAGGTTAATAAATTTGCTATCCTGAAACTATAAAGTTTTGGGTAGAGAAGAGAAAACAACAGCTAATGAGATTGATAAAGGAAATGCTCAAGTAGCGAAGACAAGTCAGGTGGCTGGACCAAAACCTTAAGAAAATTGAAGAATGTAGAGATTGCTTGCAACTGTGCAATAAAAATAAAATTGGTATTAATCCCAGGTATTTATTCTGTTAACATAATTAGGGGCAGCACCTTCTGAACCTAAGTTTTTTGGGCTTGCTGAGGGATTTCTTTTCTTCACGTAAGATATGGACACGCCCAGAAGTGCCAACTGTTAGTTTTAACCATGTTTTGCAATATCCAGTGTTTCTTGAAGTTCATGTATGTGAAGACCTGACAGCCTCTTTTGCCATTCCACCTTTCTGAGCAAAAGGTGAAAATACTGTCTAAGCACTTTTGAAGGAACTGCAGAATTGAAATAAAGCTAAAACACAAAACCAAAATAATTTCTTATTCAAATTCTATGATTAACAGTGTTGGAAAAGCAAATGAATGATACTAAATACAATTTTTATCATGAAAAAAGTGTTAATGAAAACCAAAAAGTTCTTAGCAAAAGGATTGAAGTTAGCTATAAAGGAAATAAGGTGAATGTCTAAGATTTTTTTCTATCTTCTACCCCGTCATCTCCCTATTATCTCTACAAAATGAGGGAGAATTTCAACATTTCACAAGTAAGTAAGTTCTTCAATAGGAACTTTCAGTCAGTTTAGTGATAATTAGCACTCAAGTAGAGAAGAGTGCTCAAATAAATACCCTCATTGCGCAAAAAGCAAGAAAATAAATTCACCATTTAAGATCTACTCAGCATGCCAGGTCTCTAATCAACAGGAATGAGGGGGCTGGTAATGCTTGGGAAGTAGGGCTGGGTGCAGTAGGAGCTGCCAGGTGGTGGTCCAGGGAAGAGAGGGGTAAGAAAGAGAACTGGCTAATGTGGAGACAGTGAAGATGGTATTTTGTGGAAGATATTGTGAAGGAATGTGTTAGGAAGCTGGCTGCCTCACAGCTGAATACAGAGAGGACTTGAAAAAAAAAAACAGAGAACTTAAAAAGTTCCACTGGCCACAGTTTGAATATATTTTGTTAAAGCCTGGGTCAGCTATGAAATCACAGTTATTCCCATTTGTTTCTGTTATGTACTGAGACTATGTAAACTCTCTGGAGCCTATATTCTTTAATCTAAAACCTTCTAACCCACCTTATAAAATTAAGGGCCTGTATTATATTGATCTTTCTGTTTAATTCCATGTTCTGAATAATACATCACAGAAGTGGCAACGCTTTTATGATATGTTGGTGTCATACATCATAACTAGCACCACTGCTCTTGTGATGTATTATCCACACAGTGGCACAAACCAGAAAGATAAATGCTCGTATGTGGACAGCTACATACATCGCTTGTGAAATAGGGATAAATACAGATTAATTTACACACCTCCTACAATCCAGAAATAAAATTTCTATCTGATACAGACTTCATACTACTTTTGGCAGGATGTAAATACACCTTTACAAAAGAAGAAGCTGGAAAGATGTTTTTGAGTCAAACATTCAGCAAATAAATCTTGATTCTCTGAGTGAAAGGAGCTCCATCAGGAAGGCAAACACTGAGTATCCTTCCCTTACTGAGAGAAGTTGAACCGAGGATGGATCATTCCACGTGCTTTTCAATGCCTCAGCCTATTTTCAAGAATAAATCCTTTATGCTTAAGTGTTTTCAGGATCATTATACCCATGGTATCCACCAAAGCCCTTCTCTGCCAGCTTTCTTACACATGTACTCTCATAGGAAGAGTAGAGCTGTGTTGTTCCCTCATTCACATCTCAACAACCAGAGTCTATTATTTGCCTGTATGCATGCTATTTTGTTTTAGCTGCCTGACACCTGGGCTGAGCTCCTTGACAATCTTGCACAGAAGAGGATTTTGCAAAAGGCCTTCTGACTCAGGAATATTCATTGACCGCTCTGTTTTTCTGACAAATCATTTTTAATTCCAGCCTCGATAGCCATGAATCTGGGTAGAGTATTGGTAGAGTTGGTTACACCATGCAGAGTAACCATGACTTACGCTGGGATAACAGAGAAGACCCTCTATGCACTACTGACCACCCCACCAGTGCCTGCTGTGGAGCCCCCTGTGCAAAATCACACCCTGAGAGATGCTTTGAACTCCTGCTGTCATTTTTTTCCAGTCCTTCTTTGTCTTGCAAAACAAACACAAACAAAAGAACAGGAATTGGGAAGGGAAGGATTCATCTTTATGACATTTGAGACTTATTTTCTGGATAAAATAACTGGAACATGCTTCCGCTTTCCACCTATGTAAATGGACTTGAGGAACTAAGCACGTGCTGCAATAGATAATATTTAATTATCTCAAAACCCACGGTGGTTATTCCAGATTTTGTGGTCTATGAGTGAATCATATTAATTAGGGCAGGATGAATCAGCTCAGAACTAATGGACTTGACACCATGCCCATCCTCTCAGCAGAACGACACCCAAAGTTTTCTGAGGCTTAAAATGCTTTGTTAGCTTTTATTAATTAATCAATGCAGGCTAGACACAAAAATATCTCAAGAAAGATTTTAATTTTTCTAAATTATTCACAGCTTACTCACTACTGTAAGTAATGGTTATAGGACAAGAACATCAGTTCCTGTGAGACTTCAAGCTTGATTTTCTGCATTTGTGCCTGAGGATAATTTTATTCTCTTGGCTTCTAGCTTGTCTTCTTACCATGAAATCACGAAAAATACTTAGGAAATGCAGAAGAGAACCAGTTACGTGGAGGGGGAGGGGAAAGGAAACGTGTGAACACAAACATATCCTTCAGCCAACTCCTAACTACTGAAAGAGCAACCCTATTGGAGTAAAATTAGTGGTAACGATTTATCAATAACTACTGTGTGCAGCATCTAATGCTAACAAGTTGGTCTGTCAAGTCTCTTAGCAACATTAAATCAGTCAGTCAGATGGTAAGAGTGATAAGACAAGGCATATGATAATGGAATTTTCCAGATTTGTTACACTTCCTGGGTTTTATCTTCGTTTGTAGCACAACCCCTTCCTTCCCACATGGTTGAAACAGCACATCCCTTTGCTACCTCACCATGTGTAAAAGGCTCCATTACTTCTTTTTTGGTCTGGAATTGGGAAGTGAAGATGAGGCAGAATACTGTAGATCGATTAAAAAAGTAACAATGGCAGCCTTTGGTGGGTGGATGCCTCTGTTTTAGATTTAATACTGTATGTACTGGCAAATTTGCCAGGTGCTTTGTATGAAACAATTGGCATGCACAAGTTGTAAGACCATATTCTTATGCTTAATTACAGCAACTGTAGCATCAGCACAGGTTAAACACAGTGGCTTTCAATTTGCAGTATTAATCAGAAGAAAACAATGAAATTCAGTCCAGTAGGCTTTCAATTCCCTGTCCTTGTATTGTGGTTTTATCATTCTCTTCTCTGAAAAGGTTTTATTCAGCTGCTGCCTTTTATATCAAGCCTTGTGAATCATCTGAAATAAAATAAAAACATGGTAATTTGTTATAAAGCTGAGACTGCATGTACATCATGAGTTCTATTGCAAAATAATTTTGTAAAAATGACCAATGATGTTGGTTAGTTTTGTATTTGTTATTTTGTCCCTCTCTTTATGCTTTTGTATATCTGTTCCCAGAAGATCATAAAATTATTTTAATTAGGAATGTCAACTTCTGCCTGAGAAGCTGAGGGGGTAATTACATCATTTATATGCAAAATGGGTAATTTTCTCCCTGCTCTTCACCATTCTCTTCTTTCCATTTATTCCCCCATATCTCCACTCTTCAGAGTTGAGCTATTTAATTTTATTCTGGTCCATCTGGAATATCTATGCCACTTTTCCATACAGTCTCAGACACAAAAGTAGGAGTTACCTTTAGTCTAAATCCTCACAGCTCTTTTTCTCCATGTACTCCTGATTCTATTTAATATTCTTAGTGAGTTTAAGGTCCACTACAGACACACGGAAGTGGCTTCTGCCCTGTTGCACTTCAGTAACTTTTTACTAAAATAGAAAACATGCAGAAATGTGAAATCAATTAATTTTTGAAGAGAAAAGTCCTTAAATCTGGGGGAATTAGTTCCTAGTAAGCAACCAGAGACTCACTGGTATCTAGGACAATATACCCAGACCGCTGAAAGATTCACTGCTACTATCTGAGTGAAAACTGACTTTACCACAGTATCACCAAATCCGAACTGATAGTGTTTTCACACTCATGCTCTTATAGAGCATCTTAATAAGACATGAAAGGAGGCCCAAGTAATACAATATGGACAAAAAAGAGTGACCTTTATTCAGACGATTTTTTTTCCAAGAAGCAGGGGATTTAGCTATTAGTCTGGAAGCAAATACATATTTAACTCTTCAAGTTGAATGGGCCCTGGGGCATAACTGAAAGTAATGGCAGAGACAATGTAAAGCCACAAAAGTAAATGGTGAAATTCAGGATTCAGCTACAGAACTTCCTGTCTTCCCCTTTCATGTGCAGGAAAGATCAGAAACCAGCAACTGAAAATCTACAAAGAAGAAAACTGCAGCACTTTTTAGGTGAATCAAAAGTGCTAAATCTAAAGGGAAGACGAAAATAAAATGTTAGCTTAACAAATGACATAGGATACTGAGGGAGAAAATACTGTTCGGTGGAAAATACAACCATATGCTTGGTTTCATAACTCTACCCTTTTCAATTCTCTTGAAGAAATCATTATCATAAAGCAATAGGTGAAGGAGATGTAATCAGTTCTCTATTGAGCAGGCAATGCAATTATTCTTCAGATTTCAGTTAAAAAAAGAAAAAAGAATGTAAGCTTTACATACAAGGTATTTTGAAAGACAATAAAAAAGACAAAATGAAAGATTTAACAAGTCCATGAAAGAACCAGGCTGCAGGTCTAAACCTCTTTTTAAAAAGGAAATAGCCCTACCATTTCATTTTTGTTAAAAAGCGAAATCACGCAGAGAAGTTAACATAGTCAAGTATCTGAAATAATCACAAATATGTATATCTTGGGCAAGAGAATCATATAAAACTCAAAATAACAAAATATATCTTAAAGATGTCCTTTGCTGAGATGCAACAATAATGTTCTTCACTAATTATACATGAAATCACTGCTTGTTGCCCACAGAGATCTGGCATCCTCTTTTAATCAGTTCACCCCTCCAGAAGTGGGGCACATGTCCCAAAAGATCTAAGCCTTCTCACAAGTGAATAAAAGGCTATGATCTTCATTAACCCCGGATCACAAAGAGGGAACTCCTGGATGTTAATTGGCACAGTAACACTGCCTCAGACATGCTGTAAGGTAAACATGCAGACGTTCTTCCCAAGAATACCAAGGCAGTGGAAGGATTAAAAAAAGGCTTATTTCAGATGCAAGGACCCCTTTTTAACAATGCAGCACATCGGACCTTCAGGGGCAAAAGGCAATGCCCTGACTCCTCCAAAGATTTTTGTATCTCCTCTCTCTCCTCCTCCACCCTCTGGAGGCCCAAAGAGGCCTTACATGTCTGCAAACATGTTATCTCTCTGCATACCAGGGAGAGAGCGAGCTTGCTCACAGCTTCTCCCTGCAGCTCTCTCTGAAACACAGAAGGTAGAAAATGAAAAAAAAAAAAAATCATCTAACCCGTTTGAGAAGGCATTTTACAGTTTTCCTAAGAGAAACAAATTCTAGCTTTCCATTACAAATTCTTGCACAGTTGCACCTATCCCTACATGTGCAGTGCAAACCAGGCCAGAGACACTCGGCCCTGGAGGTCCCAGGGACAGTGCCTCATCACATCTGGCAGGGCCACCATCTACACCAGTGTAGACGCCAAGGACAGATACAAGAGCCCAGTCAGGCAGCTCGGCCCCTGAACTCTGTGACTTACCCACACTATGACTATCTTGGAGGCAAATGAAGGAGATTTCTCTCTCAGTTTTATGTTCTGACTATTTATAAGGTGGTGACTGTTAATAACAATTTTACTAAACTGCTCTCTGCTGAAATCACAGTAAGATGTTGCTATTTCGTAGGATTTGAGTTTATTTAAACATCCTGCTCCAATCTTTTAACTGATAGGTTTTTGCAGGCAATATTCTGAGAATCTGGTCCATTATATGAAATGGGAAGCTTTCAATTTGTTCAGAGATTTGCAACCTTGTTGATATTCATGCCATACAAAAAGCAAAAAAAAAAAATCAAATAAATGCAAAACATTTCTAATTTCTAACTTGATCTCTAGCTACTTCTATGTCCAAAATGCTTTTTTCAGTCTCAAAGCCATAAAAATCTGTTATTAAGAAAAAATTTACAGAAAGCATTGGAAAAATGAAGCAATACTTGTATCTTTTCAAGCTGAAATGATAACTTTTTTCTTAGCTTCATACTCTGAATTGCTGCTCAAACACAACTGTCTTTTCAGAACACAAAGTTTGTAGGTTTTATTAAAGAATGACAACCCAAATTAACTTATATTTTCCTTTGTTGTACTTACAGAAACTAAAATAGAACAAATCCAAGAATATGAGTCCTTTGCCAACTTCATGTCATTTATCTCTAACTTGTTTCCTGGACTTCAGAATAAGACATAATATGTCTAACATTTCCATCACCTCTGACCTGAGTAATAAAAAACTCTTCTGCTACTCAGCCCAGATTCTAATTATCCAGTCTCCAAGGTTAATTTCAATGTGGAGCTGTAAATAGAGTAATACACTGTGTTCAAATAAAGAAAACATTTGCAGAAAAATCACCATATGGACTCTATTTAGACAGATGATCTAATTATCATAATGACCAATGAGCTGATGCAGGAAAGGTTTCAGAGCAGGATGCTTCTTTCTGGACTTTGCTCTCCCATCTTGTACTACAGTAGAGGTGAAGTTGTTCTCTGAAACCTTGTGACCAATACATTCTCACTGTTCATGACAAAGCTTCTCATTTCTAATATGTAAGAGGTGTCCTTTACCTACTTTAAGTCCCAAGGAAAGCTGCAGCAAATAATGAGAAAAATAAGATTGGTAATGAAGAATGAAGATGTAATTCTGTGAAAGAAGCTGTTTTAAGAGAGAAGGAAGAAGAATGATTCTAATATTACAAGCGACAGTCAGATGTATGTCAGTATGGCTGGTTTTGAACTAACCACTATAAATCTGTTCCTAAATTGTGTTTGCACTTCTTTTCAGCCTTTCTCACTCCTCTTTGTGTTCTCATGGACTCCACTTATTGCTTAGCCTTCTTGCACAGACAACACAAGATACCTGCCAAGTCCACATTTATTTTTAGTAAGAAGCTAAATTATACAGATACCTGGGAAACAGGATCATTCCCAGCCTTTACCATTCAAAAGGTTTTTACCACCACAATGCACTAAACTGGAAGAAAACCTGCAGGCTACCACATAACCTTAATGCACAGAAAATCAATGCGGAAACATCCATAGTGCCCTTAACCTTACAATACCTGTAAGGTATTGTACAATTACAACACCTGTAAGGTATTGTACCTTACATTATAGTCCACATTATATGTTCATTATACCCCAAAACATCTGTGCACAAGCACCTTAACCATCATTAATGTGTAGTGACATATCACGGCCCAGAGAGATCTAACATGCAATTTGACTAATCACAAGGTGTTTACTCACCATTATAAAGGAGAGAGACCACTTACTCAACCATGGATGTACAGAGATCAGCAGCATAGGTAGAGGCTAGAGATTTCTGGAGTGTTATTCTCAACAGTAATGAGGAACTAAGCCTTCAGGGTTCCTACTGAACTTAGAGACTGATGGACTACCAAAGCACTTTACCTGGAATAGGTGAACCATGAGTGCAATAACACTAGGTGAAGTGGAGAAATATCAGTTCAGTTCTGCATCTATCCTAAGTTATTTCCATTTGCCAGTGACCAAAGTCTGTAGTTGATTCCAAGTTCAAGTTCTCAGCTAACCTGGGTTTTGTCTCTTGGCACCAAATTCTCTGCTTTTATTGAGGATCACAGCCTTTAGCTAATTACAGTCCTGCACCCAAATACACTGCTATACAGAATATATCAGTCAAAAAAAAAAAGTGGAAGATTTTGAGAGCTGTAAAATAGCTTTCAATAACAAACAACACATATTTTATTAATCACTGTAAACTCTCATTTTAAACAATTCATAATACCCCAACACCTATATAAGGTTATTTAATAATTATAAGCAGTAACAAACAAAGTGAGTTTCAATCAGAAGCAGAACATCCTTGATTTCAGGAGCATTCTGAATACGCGTGGAGATCTGTGGGTGGAAAGATCTGTCCTCAGGAGAAAAAAAAAAAAAAAGTTAGATAGAGATTCTGCAGAGGTAATTAAATGAATCATCAAGAATACTATCACCTCTCTCTTGGAATTGCCAAGATAAAAATGTAAAATTAATATCCTTTTTTTGTTTATTGTCATTCTTTTCAGTATTACCAGAAATCTTAGAAAGCAACCTGAGGCAACATATGATGAAAAGTATATGTTTTAGTAGACTTAAAAGGCTTAAAAAGCAGAAGGCACTGCAATTAATGACTTCATACTAAGTTATATTACAGTATTTTATAGTCAAAAAAGTGTTTAGTCAAAAAAAAGCGTTGAATGAGAGAGTAGAGCTTTCTTCAGCACACAACTTGGCTCTTTGGGATTAGTTCAAGGCTCTCAGTGACGCGAGTGCCGCCCACATCACTGATTTCCATGAGAGCTGGTCCAGAATCTACAGCTCTGATTCATTGCAGCACCTTAGCTCATAAGTAGGGCAGCACAGTTCAATGGCTCCAGTCATTTACTTAATGTTAAGCACACGCTCAAGTGTTTTGTTGGATTAATGCCTGTGGGCAGAGTGGCTCTACATGAGCTGTACAAACCAAAAGACAATGAAAGAAAGCAAGTAAAATTTAATGATGGGAAGGGCACAGCTGCCTGCTTTATACACGGAAACTATCTGCACGCCTATGAACGATATTAACAGTTATGGCAAAGAGTAGTCTAATTTCCATCACAAAAGAGCAAAGGTAACTAGCATAATACAATAAAGCTTTTACTACCAAAAAAGGAACTTCCTACCCCTGAGGAATATTAGGCTATACAACTTTTGCCCTGGGTGGCCTTAGCAAATAGCACGGTTGGGTGTGGGGAACCAAAAAAATCTGCTTTTCTTTACACTTGAGAATTCTTTAGAAGCTCCTTTCCTATAACATACAATGATGGAAGAAAAAATATAACATCTCTACCATTTTTAACAGTCTTGTTTCAAATGCAGTGCCTTTTTTTTTAACATGTAAATATTAATGCTGCAGTAAAATCAGCAATTATTGATAGATGAAAATATTTAGAAGAAACATTCTTAAGTGTGGTCAGTTTATTATGTGCTTTATCTCTAATTTACATCCATAACTAGTGCTTTTGTAAGGAAAGCATTTTATTGGTCGTGCTAGTAATTTGTTTTTAAAGCAACATAAAGAAGTGCTTTGAGATATTCAGGTTTTATATAATAACTAAAAAGGGAATAAAACATTGGCAAGAGATGCACAAAATTGCTTTCATCTTTTGTTTCCAGATTTTCCAGCTTGCTGTGTCCTTTGCAGAGATCATAGTACCAAAATGCTATTTCACAAGTTAAGATGATTCACAGTAGGGAAGCACTTTCTTATATTATTTTCATCAAAAGAAGCTTACATCTGAATATTACCATTAGGCTGCTAATTTACACTTTGGTGAAAGGGTCAGGAGTATTCAATTTTTTTGATGACTTGATATTAGCTTGAAAGAGAATTTTTAATAACTCTCGTAATTCGCCACTGTAGTTTTGCCATCCAGTGTCTTTGAATTATATATGTTTTATAAAACAAAACTCTGAGAGAATTAATGTGTCAAGGCTTTTCAGATTTCAGAATAGCCTTTGCTACTGTCCTCCATCCAAATGGAGAGTCTCACGTCTCAGCAATAGTACCTTGGTGAACTTGGCATTCAGTGTATCTTTCAAATAGTAATGAAAGCAATAATGCTTTTTATATTAATATTCAAAAGCATACAGACCCTACGTACAGCAAGGTATCCTTCAGCACTGTTTCTCCCTCCAAAATAAACTGAAATTCATAACAGGGTTCATAGCAGCAAGTGGTTTTCTGAAAGTCTGTAAAATATTACTGCCAAGTACTACAAGTGGCATAAGAAACATCAGTTTGTCGAATTTGGACACTGTCTCAGGAAGAAACCTATTTGATCAGGGGCTCTTATAAAGCAAGGGTCAAGTCCTTTCACTTGATGAATTGATTGATGATGACAGCTGGTCACCCGTGGTCCAGCTCAAGCAAACAGAGAAGCTGAGCAAATATTTGCTGTGTGTTAAGGGAATTGTATCACATAGAAGGGCCATGTGGGCTGACACTGAGGATAATGAGAATAAAATATCATTTTATCTATCGCATTGACATCGGGTCAGATCTTCTACCCTTGTAAATCGTTCTAGCTCCACTGACCATGATGAAGGTATGGAGAATACTATTGCTGCAGAGGATATGGCCCATAAATTCATTAATCCTGAAGGATGTTTATAATCCAAATGGGAACAATATCCTAATTGGGAATTGACAGGCCTTCTGTTTGTTTCACTCAGGTAATTAATTATAGAAGAGCTGTAAGACAACAGTCTTATCTTCTGCTCTTTTCAATGTTCTTTCACATGTAAAGAGTTTAATGACATCGTTAAATATACCTTCTGGTGCATCTAATACTCACTTATATTGCTAAGGGCGAAAGATTGTCTGCTTGGAGTTCACTGACCTTTCACAAGATTTGGGTGGGTTCTGCCCTGAGTTTTCTTTTCCCTCTTTGAAAAACAGGTTGAAATAAGAATGAGAATGAAAAAAACAGTGTGTGATGCTTAATCAAAAATAGAGGATTAATTCCCAGGCAGATGTTTCACTAGTTGAGACATAGTTATAAGAAGACAAACCCAGTCAAACAAGTGAAAAGGCTCCTGAGGTAAACAAAAGGTAATTCTGTCATCAGAAACAAAGAGGATCTTCTGTGTAAAGTACAGGCAGCTGGAGCTTGGCACATTTGGGAAGTGTAAAGATTGTGGCAGCTCATGCCCTGCCAGCTCCCTACACACATTGACTGTGTCTACGAAGAGCCATGGACCATTTCTCTTTTGGACAAGAATTTTTTCCTCTCCCATGTCTAGGTAATGTGAAAATGAACCTCACGCTGAGAACAGAAAAGGAGACAGAAGTGCCAAAGGACTTGGCACTTGTAAATGACTCAATTTTAAAGAAATATTGAATATTAAATGACTCAATATTAAAGAAAGGGTCTAGGTTGAGAAAGCCTCCAGGCTAGAGTTCCTGTTAGTTTTTGTTTTTGAACAAGGTTTACTTGTTCAAAAAAACAAACAAACAAAACCAAACAAACAAAACCAAAAAAAACCAAGGGGGAATTCTTTTTTTTCTTTCCCCTGCATCGCTGTAAAAGAAAGATGTTGAGTGGGGGAGGGTGGTTTGCCTTAGGTAATTGATCCACAAAAAAGAACCAGCAGATCCATATTCCAAGCTGATGGGCCTCCTAAGACTGTGGGAAGGAGTGATGAGTTGTTTTTTATTTCTCTCCTCAGAAACAGCAGTCACTTCCCTTCTGCCCTGACACAGGGAAGGTTGTGGGTGGAAAGACGCTGAGGTTTACTTTGTTTTCTTCCTGGTCGTCTGTCTGTTTTCTGGCCCCGATTTGCTTCTGTTTTTCTGTGTCCTGTTCTGCCCCCAGCCCAGACTTACTCGGACTTCATTGGAGAATCTTGACCCACCTGCAGAGGAACTTTTTGGGGAGGAGGTTATCCTTTCCCTCCTCCGCTCCCGTGTTGGCAGCGGCGTGTGTCCATCGATAAAAGGGAGGAATTCCCAGCCACAGCCAGCTGCAGACAGCGTGAGTTTCGTGGGAAGAGCCCCCTTTCCCCTGGTCCTTCTCAACGGGAGGGGTAGATCTCCATCTCGGCTTCTCCCACATGCCGGGCCCCACCCGGAGACCGCCAGCGCCCAACAGCGCCCCCTGCCGGTCGTGGTTAGAACTGCGCCAAAGGACGGGAAGTACCAAACTGTTTCCTTTCTGAAGGGGACTTTTGGGTACAGGATTACTGTTTGGTTGCTTTTGTGTTCTTTTGGTTTTCTGCCAATATATATCCTTTAATAAAGTGCTGGGTTTTTTTTCTCTCTCCATATTTTCTCAATTGGGGCCTCTTAATTTTGGATTTTACAGCTGCTTAGAGAGAGGAGTTTGGTCTTCCTCATAGCTCATCCTCCATAGCAAAACACTTCACTCTCATTAAGCTGAAACAATTTTAAAACTGGCTTCCTTTTTTTTTTTTTTAATTTTATTTTTTTTTAAGTTGAAGATGTTGGGGAACATGGCTGGGTGTGCCTATATATGCCTGCCTAACATGAACATCATTCTTCTACTTTTGTTTCTCTCTTAGTTCATTTAAATGACACCCTTGGCTCTGTCCCAACGGCTCATTTATCACAGCCTCAGATTTCTTTCCCTTCCTTCCTGTGCCCTCAAGTTCTTCAGCTTTCTTGCTGCAGCCTTGACCAGTTCCCCTTCCTTCCTCAGCACCTACTCACCCCAATACACATATTAACCCTCTGATCCTAATCCTAGTGTTTGGCCCACAGAGAAATTATGGCACATACTGACTGCTGATTATGTGCCATTTCTTTCATCTTGCCTTCACTTCTCTTGTGCTGATGACTGAATCCCTTTGCAGACCCTTTGTTAAGACATTATACACAAATTATAAAGGAACAACATTATTTGGATTTTCTAGACAGTGACTGCAGGTGTCTTTATTTCTTCCATTACATGAAACTGCTTAGTGCTGAAGTGGGACAAATTAGCCAAGGAAAAGTGTACTTGACTGGCTTGCCACTGTCAATAACATTGAAGATCAAGAGGAAATAATACTAGTGAGAATGGCAGTATTCAGAAAGATAATTTCTGGAAGAAGTACTAGGTGGTAGCTGGATCTCATACTGGTGTATTAAGTGATACGCACAAGTGAATGCAATCTCATTTCTAAACTTTCAAAAAAAATTAATAAAGCTATATTTCCACTCCTTGCTTTTCATGTATCGAACTTGTCCCTCTGTGCACCTCCTGAGTGAAGTACGAGATACCCAGAGCTGCTTCTCAGACAGTGTAAATGCTGAACAAAATGAAGACACATGCTTCATGAACCCAAAGCCTTGATTCCTGGCAATGGCACTTCACCAAGACTGGCATGTGTAAGGCCACAAATCCTTATGAACATGTCCTTACACTGTAACGTATCAAGAGAGCATTACGAAAGCTTTTGCTTGGCAATGACAAACCCAAAGTAGAAAAAAATACTGGGGGGGGGGGGGGGGGGGG
>JAWWES010000133.1:7463965-7492938 GCA_035583135.1 Lophotriccus pileatus | reverse complement strand
CCCCCCCCCCCCCCCCCCCCCCCCCCCCCCCCCCCCCCCCCCCCCCCCCCCCCCCCCCCCCACAAACACTCCCCAAAAGTTTGAAGCTTATTGTACAGTACATGATCTATTTATGTACATGATCTAACAGCTACATGAGTGACTGTTTTGAAAGAAGTCAGGAAGGCCTATTCTTGATGGCATGCATTGATGAATTTATTTGTATATATGTATTGAGATAAATGGCAGAAGAAAGATTTACAGGAATTTATACCCAGAGGTATAAATTACCCTGGAGCCAGAAAGATAGGAGGACGAAGGTAGTCAATTAAAACACTCATTATACTTAAAATGTTATGTCTGACAAGTCTACTTGACCAAATGACTGTGTAAAAAACCTCATCTCAAATTGCTGAAAGCATTCAAAATAAATGTAGCTGGATAAGGGTTAATATTAAGCTGCACCTTATCTGACATATAGCAACCCCTTCTTCGATATTAATCATATTTGACACTTTACAACTTTTCTGACCCCTTACTCCCTAGCTTTTAGATTCCTCCTTGCTCAAAAGGCAGCACCACTGCAATCAAAGATCTGCTTCGCATTTTTAGCGGTCCCATTCTTTTCCTTTATTGCCTATTATGCCGGTTTCTTTACAGGACAAATTTGGCAGTGGATAATCTTGTTATCCTATAGACAATCCTGTTTCCTGGACATGCTTTCTTCAGTGCAATATTACCAATAACCTGTTAAGGATCACCTCACACTCACCTTTGGTCCATTTTGTTAAGTGAATCATATAAAGTCTGCAGCTCCCCTCTGGAGAGCGATAATGGCTTTACCAGTCAGCAGTTGAAATATTTCATTAAACTACCTTCAAACCTTTGAAACTCATCTTAAAATAAGCCATTGTTATAAGTACTAATTAAGTAATATTTTTTGAGGGAAGGGGTTGGAAATGGGTACACAGTTACCACAAAAGCAAAAGATGAATGGACAATTTACCTGCAGCAGGAGGCAATGCTCGATGTTCCATTAAGAGACATTAAACTTCTTGGCTAATTGTAAGAAGCAAGTGAAGGAGGAAATTTCTTAGTGAGCTCAATGGGACATTGATTAAGCCAAAATACTAAGATCTCTATCCCCAGTGCAGGTGAAGTATTTAATTTCAAGAAAAAAGTGTAACTCTTTTATTCAGCTGGACTCCACAAAGCTTCAATAGATTAGAGTGAAAGCATTCACTCTGCTAAAACTCCAAACTAAAATATCATTTATTTTGGTCTCTTTAATAAATAGATTTAAAAAAAAAAAAGACCAAAAGCAATTTTAAGAACTATGACATCAAACTCTTCTGCACATACAGAGAGACATCATGCTGTTTTGTTTAATTTAAAACCTCCCTTTTTTGTTGTTGTTATTTGTATTTCTATACAACCTCTGTACTGTATTTTACTCTGAAGGTATTAAGCAGATATTAAATAGATGTTTCTTTACATTTTGCCACAGCACAAACAGTTACAAATATGTCTAGGAGACAGCACTATTTGGGTTCCAGGAATCCCAGTTTTCTAATTTTTTTTTTTAACTAGGATACAAGGGGTCAAGTATTATGGTCTTCAGAAAGTGTGTAGCTGAATGGAAACAAGAGCAGGCATTATATCTTTAAGTAGAGAAGAATCTTTACCATGTATTTACACTTATCAGTAATTATATGCAAATTTCAGGAAAGGAAAACATTCTACAAAACTCTAAAGACTCATTTCAAATTTAAGACCTTAAATTCTTTTATTATGAATGCTACAAGAAGTGAAGGATGAAAGTTTCATCTGCTTTGGAGGTGACTTTCTTTTTCACATCTTAAATGGTAGAAGAAAAACCAAACACTACAGACAAGTACCTTGCTGAAAGAATGAGCAGAAAGCTTTTACAATTGGAAACCAAACAAGGTGCGAGTTTATTTTGTTAGATAAAATGTCAGAGTGGTCAAATCTGTTTTTTAGAAGCAAGAGTAGATTCATGAAAAAGGAGTTCTCAGTTTCAACAGGTTTGCACCAAATGGATTCCCAAATGTTACATCAGTAAATGCATGACACCAGTAGGAGTGGTGTCCATTTTAGGATAAGTTGTACATTAAACTATTACTATTTTTTGCCTTCTACACTTAACGTATGTGTGTGTGTAAGTTTATAGCTCAAATATTTTAGCATGGAAAAGGCACACAGGCATCATCTGCCTTTCTTAAATACATTGAAATAGAGCTCTACAAAAAGTTAGATTGTGAGCAAAGTAGCATGAGAAATCAGAAACATTCATCTTACAAGTCTTACTAGTACAATGCAAATTCTAGATGCTTAAAATCAGGAAGAAACCAAGGGCTTAGTTCCCATATTAGGTACAGAAAACAAGCTGCAACTTTTAATTATAATAATGCAATGCAAACAATGAAAAAATAAAAAAAACAGGGTAGCACTTTACCTTTATTTTGACTGGCAATTTCTGTGAAAATTGAAATTAGATGACTTATTTCAAATTAAACAACTCTACTGGGAATATTTTGCTCCCTGGGAATATTTTGCTCACTAAATTGTTCTCATAATTTCTGATTTTTTTTTTGTTCAACCAAGTCGTTTGCTGTCATAAATGTTACAAGAACTTCTTTTTATATGAGTTTTTTTTCTTTTCAGCTTGAACACATTTGGATAATCCTGCCAGGAATCTCATGAAGACCCAAAATGGACACATCGAAGGCACATAACTTCCTTTTCTCTACCTGAGTGAGTATGCTGACCACGAGCATCTACTAACTTGACAGAAATACTAATACTTTTTTGAGGAATACTTCCAAAAGAGAATGACTTTGAAGATTCTGTCTCTGTCCTTACTGCAGGAAAACAGCATATATTTCTCTGACAGATGCATATCGATTTTGTCTTTCTCCCCTGGTAATCATACAGAATTACAATTTACACTATCCACAGAAATGTAAATGGTGGAAAGCTTTGTTGCTCACAAAAGCAAGGATCTAAAGTTTGACATTTAATTCCTTCTTAACTTGAAAAACTTCTGGACTCTGCCTTAGCAACACTTACTTTTAAATGCTCTGTACCTGTGACTTCCTCCAATTTAAAATATAGAGCAAAGGCAGCTGTTGACAGACTTGTAGAGTGAAACAAGTTGTATGACTTGGAGAACCAAGAAAGATAGATGACTAAATGATTTATTTTGGATGTTAGACTGGTACAGAAAAGCAGAACTAACACTTGAAGAATCATGTACTAGTGGTTATGCTGAAAGCAATTATTGGTGTCATTTGAGAGCTGAAAATAAAGGATGCCATAGATGAATTTGAATACTTTACCAATTTTAATTTATTAAACTGACTCAAATATAGAGATTTTTTTGCCTTCTGAAAAAAAATCAACATAATAATAGCAATTCTCCCTTTAAGGAGAGGAAAGCCCTGTCACCACAATAAATGCTCTTGTTACAGGTATTATTCTTTATAATAGCTTTGTCTAAAATGCCTGCTTACTAAGGACTGACTGATCCATAAAGATATCTGAACAATACTAGTTCCTCTCTTCTGCTACTAAATTGCTCAATGCAAACATCATGTTCCTTACAGAAGTTGTAATTTTTATAAATTAAAACCCTTTAAATTATAAAATCCTTTCCTATTAAAGACATTATCCTCATTACAGAAAACTGTTCTGGTGGCCATGTGGTTTAGTTATTTTTAAATTTTTCAAATTCTATGTATTTGCTCACACAAATGTTGCAATTACTTTAGTTATTTTTTGTGGGTTTTTTTGTTGTCTGTAGGGGGTTTTTTTTTTGTTGTTTTTTTTTTTTTAGCTGGAACATGTTTGGATAATCCTGTCAAGAATCTGAATTAATTAGCCTATCAAATCTCATTAAAATCCTTGTTGTACCCAGTTTATATGCCAATAATGTGTCTATGGATCACATTTGTAATGGTTCATTAAGTAAGTGTCTGATTACTTATGTTATACGTGCTGCTGTTAATCTACTTCTATTTCTTTTTCATTTACTGCTGTTTTAATTAGTGGACAGAAGATGGATTTTGAAGCATGCCAACTTGGATGCAAAACACGTTCATCATGATACCCAGGTCTTCATGAACTCACCATGGTAGCAGAAAATGAGGCTGGTATTTCAAGGGGAACTAGAAGCAATATATAGGTACTCTGGTTGATGATGGGAAATAAATGTTAAACTAAGAGTCCTGACTGTCAGCACTGAGTCATAAATGGACTCTGCTAAACACTGAAATATTCCAAGTATAAAACACAGATTTAGCACAGACACTAGGGCATCACTTCATGCCAGGATACCTTTCCACTCGCTTTCCAGAGACTTGCTGCCTGAGGAAGGCAGTTAAGACTTTACAGCAACTGAAAAAGGTTGCAGCAGCAGTGATGGTTAGTCATAGAATCATAGAATACCCTGAGTTGGAAGGGACACCCAAGGATATAAAAGTCCAACTCCTGTCCCTGAACAGGACAGCCCCAGGAATCACCCCATGTGCCTGAGAGCATTGTCCAAACGCTCCTTGAACTCTGCCAGGCTTGGGGCTCTGACCACTGCCCTGGGGAGGCCAAGTTCCAGTGCCCAAGTAGTATATAGACATGATACATCAAGAAAATATGAATAAGCAAGTAGGGGTAAAGATAGCCAAAATAACAGTCCTAAGTGCTACAAAACCTGTCTGGTAAAGGTCTGACCCGAAAGAAGCGAAAAATATCCTTACCTATGAGCACGGCTAACAAACCACAGCACATCAGCCAGACACAGCTAACAAAAAATGTTATGACATTAACAAATAAGAAAGAAAAGATCAAGATTGTAATACTGTCTTTCTTCAGTTACCCTTCAAATGTCAAGCAGGCTGATGGTTTTGGTGGGTTTTGCTGCCTTTTAAACAATTTAGCAAAACGTAAAACTATCACCAAAGAAATGGCAACTTTATTAATAGAAACAAAAATTGCATTAAGGTTACAGATACGCTATAGATAGAAACAAATCCTAAATGAATTGCACATAAGATGTGAAACGATAGAGTTTCTATTTTGTATCTAACAGATAAAAGGTTTATTCATGCGAAAATTCAACGCTGCAGCTTACTTCTGAATGAGGAAGAGTGGTATTACAGCTTTTCTAAAAAATATTTGGGAGTCTTAGAAACAGTAAGCTATCATTACACAAGCAATTCAATTAAAGTAATCCTTTGAGATTTAATAACTATTTTCTGTAATGGTCATAACCGTGAGAGAGGAAGACACAAAGTGTTCAATTTTATTGCAATCTTTTACAATCTGTTTCACTCTGCTGCCCCACTAATTTATAAGCTATATGTTCAAGACCGAAAAAAAAGGAGCAAACTCAATTATAAACTATGCAGCACAAGACATATTCTGTTTTATATTTATTCTGGTCCAATTCCAAATATAGAAAATGGGGTTTATATTCTTAAACATACCACACTAATCATTTAGGGTCAGGAAAAGGTATTCTCTATGAAGACATAGAACAGATTTTGTCCTGTATTTCAACTATAGCTCTCTGTGGAAGCAGTTGCAAGACCAGCAACCGAAGAAAGCATCCTGACAAGAGCCCACACATGAAAATCTTCCTCTGCAAGTCCTTAATACAGAGGTACTTTGTCTTTATTACAGACAAAGGTGGACTCTGGGCTGGTCCTAGCTCACTCTCCAGAAGGAAAGATGTAAATACTCATCTTATCTGTAACTAGCTAAAGTTAATGACTTTAAGTTCATATCTCATCTAGTCCAAAGTCAACCACCTTCTGCACGTTTGGGATGTATTTTTTTCTCACAATTAGATATTTGGTATAGAAAATTACATTACAGACTCAATACTGTTGCCAGTATTTAGTATAACTATTGAGTATATAGTATAACTACCTGAATTTGTGTTTCCCCTTTTTCTTGCTATGCTTTTCTGTCCTCCCCCTCTTTTACCTGTATCTCCTTAGCCTCAGTACTCCTCTACTGTTTTACTCTTCAGCCTTCATTTTCCCACTTTCCCTTGTCCAGTATCTTACTCCATATCCTCCATCAGTACTTCCATCTGTCCAGATGTTCAATGGTACTGACTGCTGTCTGACCACTTGGGCTAAAAAGTCATTGCAACCAGACCAATCCACTTATCCATCCTCACTGGATAGGCAGGATCTGTTCTAGGCACTCCTGGAAGCAAAGGCAGCTGAATCCTGGGACAAAAGCACTGCACAGACTGACAGTCCCCCTTGAGGTAGTCTCATCTCACTTTTGACAAGTACCACAACAGCAACTAGGCAGAGCCAGTGTTGCACAGAGACCTCTGGAACAGCATCTCCTATCCCTGGAATGGCTTCAGGGAAGACGAGGAGGAAGGCTGAAGAGAAGAAATGAGAATTTATTCAGACAGGAAGAAAGCTCAAAAGGTCTGAATTCAATCAAATATTTCAAAACCAGTTCCAACATACTTCCCTGTAAAGCTGTGAGCAGGAACAGAGGGTACAAACCATGATCCACTCATCAACTCCTTTCTCAGAGCAGCAATAATATCAGGCAGTTGTGTGAGGGATCATCAATAAAAGCCTTTGAAGTGATGCCTGCTGCCAGGAGCTCATTTAAGTGACTCACTTTCACTTCCAACATCCAAAAAGGGACAGATTAGAATTAGCTATAGATACAAGAAATTAATGCAATGATTTCTGAATGCCTGCCACAGAAGAAATGACTGTAACTCAGGGAAGAGACAAAAGAAAAATATGAAATAAGGGCTGATCATTATCTTTTCTACTAGAAAAAAATGGGAGGTGTAAAACAATACGGGGTAGGTTCAAAACAAACAGAATGAGCTATTTCATGAGGCAGTATGTATGCTCTGCATATGCTCTGTATGCACTGCAGAGCTCAATTCACTTTTGGAAGTCAGCAGAGATTCAAGAAGCAATTAGACAAACCAACAGAATGGTTATCTAGGAAAGAGTGTTTAACACAATGCCATCCCCTCTTAACTCCGGAAGCCTAGAAGATGGGGGAATATTCTATGAGCATCATTATGTGCTTGACTTGTCCTTACAGCCTTCTCTAAGCTTCCGGAACACCTATCAGTGACTGTAGGAAACAGAATGGCCTAGAAGGTCATTTGATCTCATATGCTTCTCTCACGCTTTGAAATTCAATGAAATTAACTCATTATGTTTTACACATGTGACAGCAACAACCTTCTCATCTAGCAAGACAAGTGCCCTGAGTGGTTAACAGCTCTCTACCTCCCTGTATCACATTTGATGAATAGACGTTTTGGAGCACAAAGATACCCCGTGGGCAAATCTTCCAGCCTAGCATTTGAGAAAAGCAAGTTAGATAATATCAGGGTTGACTTGGCATTTTTATAAGGCTGCTGATTTACTTTTCACTTCAGCACTGTGATGGTACATGGCTTGGAAGGAACAGATATTCAAGACTCCTTGTGCTCCCACCAGAAGAATGACCTGCAAAGATACAAAAATAATAATCCTACCATCCAAAGGAGGGCACGGGTATCAATGAAGATCACAGGACTCACG
The DNA here is from genome assembly GCA_035583135.1 of Lophotriccus pileatus. Lineage (NCBI taxonomy): Eukaryota > Metazoa > Chordata > Aves > Passeriformes > Tyrannidae > Lophotriccus > Lophotriccus pileatus. The sequence continues at coordinate 7,485,358 of JAWWES010000133.1, read as the reverse complement.
GATATAATCTGTATCACTAGGAAAAATATATAATCTCCTATCACTAGCAAATAAGTATAATACAATCCATATGATTTTGCTATCATTCCCAGAACAAGAGCAAAACCAAAGAGCAGCAAGGAAATCTGAGGTTTGCAAATCTTGGTAAAGTTGTCTTTTTCTTTAGAAAATTCTTCAAACAGGTTGGTAAACAGCAAACAGCCCTTTTGAAGGACTTCAAAGGCCTTCCTCTCACGTGGGAGGGACTGGCAATCTCCCCAAAGCAGGCTTACTACTATTGTACTGGCTTTCTTCACTTCTAAGAGAGAAAAATCCAGCCTGCAGACTTTGTAGAAATCAAAGGGGCAGTGAATACCAGAGGGATTGACCCCAGCTAAATGGAAAACAAAAGACACATTGCATTTTGCCTCCTCAAACCAAGGGCACAGAAATCTGGCTTTTGTGATTGAATGTTGATTTCTTTCAGAAGTTTCCCAAGTCCCTCAGCTGGCTTTGTAAGCACACAAACAGTCCTCACAGATGCATGTGCCACATCACAAAAGCAGACAAGAGAACCAAATTGACAGAAAAGTAAAGAGAAGCAAAGCTCCAGGACTAAATCTCGAGCATGCTATTTATCAAGTTTGTCAAATCCTGATGCTCCTGCATAGGTACAGAATGAAACAGTGTTTCTCACAATGGCAATGGAAGTAAACGTGACCTAGTGTGAGATTTTTGGTGCCACAACATTTACTGTGCCATTGAGAATATCAGTGCCTCTAAAGGATCAGATCATCAATCTTTATCACAGTCTACAACTTCCTTGTGAGGGGAAAAGGAGGGGCAGGCACTGATCTCTTCTCTGAGGTGACCAGTGACAGAATCCAAGGGAACAGCCTGAAGTTGTGTCAGGAAAGGTTTATGAGATTAGGTTGGGTATTAGGAAAAGGTTCTTCACCCAGGGGGTGGTTGGGCACTGGAACAGGCTCCCCAGGGCAGTGGTCACAGCACCAAGCCTGACAGAGCTCAAGGAGCATCTGGATGATAGTCTCAGGCACATGGTGTGACTCTTGGGGATAGTCCTGTGCAGGGCTGAGGGTTGGACTCGATGATCCTTGTAAGTCCCTTCCAACTCAGCATATTCTGTGATTCTGTGATTCTTAGTATTCTTTAATGATTCCTCTAAATAATGTATTTTGTCATTTAGTATTTCATTTACTTTTGTGATCCAGTTGTATAATGCATACACCAAACCCTACAGCCTGCTGATTGTTCATTGACTTATGTACATATTTTTCCATTCAAATTGTTATGCATATGATAAAAAAAATTTGCATACTTTAGTAATTAGGACACATCTTTCACTACTTTGTTTTGCATAGTTTAGTAGCAAAGATCTGTGTTTTGTTAATCCACTTCTTTTAGGAGTTTCAACTGACCACACCCTCCAGGATGAGTTACTGTACACACATTAACAGTTGGCATTTCACAAAGCTTTATTTAACAGAATGCATATTTCAGGAGCTGGATGTCTCATGTTCTTGCTGAGCTACATATCTCACCAGCTGAACATATTCCACCAATAGAGATTTCCAGTCACCACAAAGCATCCCATACTTTACCACACAAATGCATGCTCCAGATTAAATTACGTGTAGTTCTGCTGGAGACACATTGTAAAACAAGACTGATGTGAAAATTTAAATGCTATCTCATAAATTCATAGGTCACAAAATAGTTTTAATTCAAGCACTTTCACCTTGCTTTTTGAAATGGATTCCACCACCCATAAACTTATAAATATCAATAATATTTTAGGTGTGGGGTTTTTTTTTTCTTTTTTAATGTGTGGATAAGACTTTGTCTTTTAAGTTCCATTGGTGAATATACTTTTCAGTCAGAGAACACATGATGCAGACTAACATGGTAAGAACAGCAACCAGAACTTCACTTGTGGCATACAACTGGAAATCTCTTTCTCACAGACACTTTTCACTTATACGTAACAAATTTATACCTTTTCCCAGAACCTGGAAAACAAAAAATCTGAAGGTGGAATGACTTAACATCCCATACTCACCAGAAAGATCAATGCCTCTGGTTGCGATCCAGCCTTTTCCCAGGACAAATAACGACCAATTTTTAAGTAAAGTAGGAAGAGTCACTGCAATAGAAAACAGTAATTTCAAATCATATCAATAGGCTGCAGGCACAGCAGTGGTGCTTTCAAATTTCTGTAGTTTATTTCTTTGGCTAAAATCCTGATTCTTATTACTCATAGTGTTTAAGGGACACTTCCTGTACTGTTCAATATATGTGGTGAAAAACTGTGTTTCTTAAGCCTAATAGGAACAAGCACAAACTTGCACACAGAGGAAAGAAAGACACACCAAGAGGCAAGGCAGCAGTGAATGCAACTCCTCACTGTGTGACAAGCTTCCTTAGTATATCTATACTAATATATAATTTTAGGCTAAGGAACAGGTTCCACTCTTGAAGAAAATCTGAAAAGCCTAGATTGGTACTTCTTGAGATCAGAGGAAAAGCTCAGGTTGACTTTTGTAAAACATTTTCAAATATCTCAGGTTTTCTTTTCGTGTTCTGAATGGAGAGACAGGAAATCTCTCTGCTCTTATCTTAACACTGGGACTAGACATCATCTAATGAGTACAGCACTTCTTTTCTTCTTGTGCTAGTACTGTGCCTTGTAAAATAGCATAATTTAAAAAGAAGGCTAATTGAAGAATAACACCTTGCCTATTCTTCCACATTACTCAATATTCCCTGAATTTTCTCATGCTCCAAATTATCCTTGCTCCAGCCAAATCCTTCTTTTCTTTAAAACCCCTGCAGTTGGTTTGTGCATTTGGCAGACAACAGTTTCGGAGTGCAACCATTTAGTGTACCTTCAGATTGAACTGAGCTTGGCTACGACGAGCAAATAGACTCATTCATATTTTAACTGTTCATATGATTCGAACTGGACCTTGGTAAATTTGCCAAGACAAAATCCTTAAAAAAAAAGAAAGGAGTACATGGGTAAAAATTGTGCCTATATCTTCACAACACAGTTCTAGTTTCTAATTCTATTAAATTCATCCTGTCATTTTTAGATAAAATTAATTACTGTATTTTACTTCCATGCAACGTCACTGGTGAGCATCAGTATTTTCAAAACTGCTGAATTTTAGTTAAGTCCCACTTCATCCCCAAATCTTTTAACTGTAGAATATAAGAAAATAACTTCAGAAAAAATCATAGGACATGATTACCCAAGCAAAGGTTCTGTCTTTTTTTTTTTTTTTACACTAAAACTACATATTGCACTACAAAGAAAACAGGAGCTCAAGAGTATGTAGTTCTTTCCAAATTCACAGCATCTGAGATTCACTCACACATTATAGCTGCAGTAGTCCAAAGGTGATAGTCTGGGACAAGTGAAAGGAGCCAGCATCTTAGCCCATTTCAGCCTTTGCTGCTGGTTCTTTAACTGTCTGTATTTCCAAAATTGTTAAACAACTAGGGGTGGTAATGCACAGTGGTGTTCATAATTAAACATAAGCAGGTCTGAAAAGTTTCTTGCAGTGCAAATTACCTATGTTTCAGAACATACAGCCCAGGCAAAACTGAACATGCTACATATCATCAACCAACCATATATTCACTGTCCAACTAAATCTTTAAGTAGTAAACAAATGGAAGCATATAGGTAAAATGAACTCTGAGAGACAGCATTTGACAAAAAGCTCTTACCTCTGATTACCCCATGTTACTCATTACTAGCCTGTCAGAAAGCTATGGCCCAGTAAGGCTCCAGAAGATGAAATAAATAACCCACATTGAAACGCATCATAGAAATCTGAAAAGAAAAAAATAAAGAGTGAACCTTTTTTAAAGTTGTCAGTGTTCCCATGGTTAGGTCTTTAAGATACCTGCAATTTTTAAAGTGTCATATTTCCCTCCTCCCCCATTCTCCAGTTCCTTCTATGCTTTCAGCACAGGCTTCGAGCAATGAAAGATAACTTCTTGTGCCAGTGTTAAAATCATACAGATGAAGATCGGGCAGATGACATCACAATTTATGTCTTTTGTGTTATTTTTAATTGAGTGATGCTCAGATGATATATGATGCTGAAGTGCCAGACTTTCATTAATATATATCTTTCCCTAAAATATTTGTCTGCACGTTGACAGGGCTATTAAGTCTCTTCAGCAGCTCACCATGTAATTATATGTTGAGGGGAGAAGGAGAGAAAGTGTTCCATCAAGAATTATGCCCAGGCTCTTAAAACACATCCCAAGCCAAGGAGTGCTAGGAAGGGGAGGATGTGAGCAGAACAAGACTTCCAGAAAGGAGAAATGGGACAAAGATATATTAAATGTAAATGGAATTCCATTTTTAGCATGTGGTCAGTGATGTATGAGCTCACAACTGAACTCATATTGCGTGAAAAATAGGAATGGCTGGAAATCAGCTGCACTACCAAATGGAAAAATCTCAGAAGAAAGCCCTGATATTGCTCAGCTCAGCAGATTTACATAAGGAAGAAAACATCTCTTCCTTTAGCAACTTGCATCTATTTTGCTCAGCCTAGCAGCACACATCAAATATTTCAACCTTGGTGCCCGAATCACTTTAAATAGAAAAAGTGGATGATAAAACAACAAAAGGAAATGGAAAGACTAAGGTCAAATGACATGCTTAACACATTTAAATAAATCAAACCACCATCTGGAAATAAAAGAATGCTTAGAGGTTAAATGTATATTGTAGTATTTCAAATAACATAGACTTGATTTTAAAAAAGTAGAAAGGATAACATATCTCAGTTAGAAAATTATAACCTAAATGTTGACCTTTAATTACTCAGCCTGAAAACCTCATATGTCCATGCTTATTGTAATTTTTGTTTTAAATGGGTTAGAATCAGTTCATAATCTTTTTTTTCCCCCACAAATTAAGATTATTTTAAACATTTATTCAAAAGGATGTGCATAATTCTTTATAAAAATACATAGTACTAAGCCTTCCCCTATTACCATTTCTCATTTAACTCTATGACAGCTAATCATAATAACAACTTTTCTCTTTTCTTCAGAGGTTACAAAACACATCTACTAAATCCTCCTGGCGATTTTATATTCAACTATATCTACATTTATCCCTCTTTCAATACAAAACTTGAAAGGTTCAAAACACGAATCTCTCTCAAAAGTCAAACTGAATTGCTCTCTTGATTTTCCAACCCAGTGTAAAACTGAAAACTTCACCCCTCTTTAGAAGACAAAGTTGAGAATTTATTTTCTCCCCTTTAGAAAAATTCTTCACTTCTATAACCTTTATTTTTCTCGCTGAAGACAGAGCTCTCAAATGAGATTCACTATGCCAGGTGATGGGAACTTTGCCTGCAACATGCTGCATACTCACCTGTAGTAGAGAGGATGCAAAACATGCATTTGAAGCAAAAGAATGTAAAATGTGTTTACATTTAATCATATAAATCACATTAATCATTACCTACCCAAGATTCCACTAGAATCTAATCTCTAAATGAAGTGTATGGCCTTTGTATTGCTCTGTCAAAGGCCATACTGTCCTATCTTATCACCAGAATCTTGTATTACATCATATCTTTTCATAGAGGGTGTTGAGAACTCACATTGTGCTTAAATGAGTTAATAGTTTATTTTAGCACCTTGGAAATGCAGAAGCTATCAAAATACTTGGATGGTGCAGGATATATGTCTCTGTGCAGTTCTACAACAGGAAAAAGATCATCACTTCCAGGCACTTGCAGTAATCAGTAACTAAGTGGATGCTTAGTATGCAGAAGCCCTAATATTAAGATGAGCTAAAAGGCAGCAATGGCAGCTAATCTGCACATGAAAGAGCAAGTGAGGTTGTTTTTTTAATATTTTCTAGGCCTTTACAGGACTAGTTGTCATCTGACATGATTTTCAAATTAAGAGATCAGTTTCTTCGGTGAAAATACCTCAGAGGAAACAGGCAATACTTTACAATTATTTTTAAAAGGAGAAGAAATAAGGTATCCATATTTCAAAATTTTCGAAATGAAAATAATTGAGAAATTGGAACCCAAATTTCTGAGTTTATTTGCATCGCTTTGTACAATTATATTGTAATAGATATGGATATCAGCCTTCAATTCAAATATTCAAACTTATCATACACTTTTGCTGAAAAGTGCATTGAGGAGACCCTTGAGAATCACCAAGCTCAGATTTTTGGCAGATATCACAGAAGCAAAATTAATACACATTCTTTTGCATGAAATATCTGACCTGCAGTTAGTGTGGTCCTTGCCTTTTATTGTAAGGATATTTATATTACATATAGTGCACACAGTAACTATGTAGGACAGTTCTGCTTTTCATATTACTTGGATTAGGATAAATCTGCCTCCATGAATACCAAAATCAGACTAGTCACTATCTGTGCCCATCTGATAAAGGACATTCACTTTAAGGTGCATCAAACCTGGTAGAAAGCACAGATGGAGTCAGACCAAGAGAAATCTGAAATAGTTAAAATTCAGATTTATTTTGAAATTGTCCTTCCATTATCCTGAATCAAATATGTAAATTATAACATTAAATTAATAATGCCTTATAAGGAAATTATACATATTCACAAGTTATATTAAATTTGTAGTTCTTGTGCATTTCATTTGGCAAATTTGATATCTGTGGCTTCTCATTTTTCCTTTCTCTTTCCCTTTATATAATGTCATATTTGTTTTCCCTGTGCAATTCTATGAACCGTGACCCATCCCTGCTTTCTTCTCTTCGATAATTAAATTCCCACCTTCATGACTGAAGCACAACTATGCTTTTCATTAGAGCAAGTCTTTTGTTTAACTTTGCAGTTGTTCCAGATTCATGAAATGCCTTTTGAAACTTTTAAAGATGACACATACTTGAAGAACAGATTAAAAGCAGAGGAAAATGAACAGTAATGAGCTCATTTTCAGAGAAAAGCCTCATTAGCATGTGGTCTTTTTGATTTCTGTAAAAAAAAAAAAAAAGTGGTCTTGAGTTCAGTTCCTTCTGTTGCCTTCAGGAAATGTCCTGTTGTTGGGAAGGGGGGAGACAGGGAGGAAAAGGCACTACTAAGTATTTCTTTTAATGAAATATCATTTTTATCACTGAAAACACAATTGAGAGGTGAATTAGGGGACACAATTAGTGTTTTCAGTTTTCTTTTTTCCATCCTGTTTTCATAATTTCCTTAGAAGAGTGGGATGGCAAAGGGTTTCATCCCCACTCAGAGCAGGAGTAAAGAGATGAGGTTGGCGTTTCCATTCCGCATCTGGAAAAGCCATGATCTCTCAAAAATTTCATTAGTGTGTTGCTTTAGATCAGCCCAATGTCTAGTGGCTCTGTTCCTTGTCTCAGATGCAAGTGCAATGCCTGTCTGATGTAGATGGACTTTGGGTGGCTCTTTTTTGTCATTTAGATGAGAAATTATATCTTTGATTAAAAAAGCTTTCCAGTGAAAGCTGTTAGACATGCATTTTTATAATTTGACAAGAAAGAAGAAGAAAAAGGAAGAAATTAAGTGATGAAACATTTTAAAGCCATAATTCCATTGTGGTGAAATATGTCCAACCAGCTGTAGTCTGAAGTTTCCTGCCTGCACTGAAGACCATTCAGCTGTCTTTCAATATATCCCTGAAGACATGCATAGTCTACAGTCATAACATTTTGATGACAGAGAAAAGTGTTGAATCTTATTGTCCATTTATTTACATTAGTGAAAACCAGGAACTAACTCACTTTGGGGGAAAAAGTGTGACCGAAATATCTTTAATTAAATTCCAGGTTTTCATAAAATAATCATATTACTCTCATTTATATTATAAACAATAACAATGTTAATTTTTTCCCTCCAAATAAATGAATAATAACAATATCCCAGAAACAGATCATAAGCCAAATATCTTTCAACTATACTGAAAGTTTATTACTGACCTCAATGAATCTCAAATCAAGTTCAGATACAAGATAATGATTCCTGGCAACGTGAACAAGCTATGGAGCAGGGTACGTGTTTAACAGAAATAGAGAAGATTAGTCTCAAACATATGAAAAAAGCCCCCAAATTTTCCTCTCAGCCGTGCCTACACAATCTCTGTTAGACTGCTCAAACTATTGAAAAATTAGTGCATCACTTCTAAAACAGCCACCTAAAACTGCTAAAAAAAATCAGATTGTAAGAACAATAATGCTGACAAATGCACACTTTCATCTCATCCACCTAGGAGCATATCCAAAACATGCACTAATTGGCACTCATGTAGTCTATTCCCTTCAGCATCTGAAATAATTATTGGATCTACCACTTTTTCTTCTCTTAGCCAAGCTCAGTGTCCTAAGAGGCACAGAGAAGATCAATTACCCTGTTCTTATCCTTGTTTATAATCATGTAATTTACTGTTCATTCATTAAATCATCCTGCTTAAAAATACCACTGGCTGTATGGTATGTGACAAATAAAAAAGGTGCCATTTTTATTTTCTAGGAACACAAGTAGCAGATATTTACAAAACTAGCTTTGTTAGTTCCCACAAAAAAAGGTCCTGTTTTACAAAAACCAGTTTTTTGTATTAACTTTCCTCTCAGTATTTAACCATGTAACTAAATTATGAAAATTCATAAAGTTGAAAATTAATGTAAAAGTCATTAGGCTATCAGAAGAAAAAGTGACCTTTGATGCTGGAAATCATTGGAGATTTCTCCAACTCTGCACAGATATATTATGCAGTGCTTTACTCAAGACATTATAATACTAAGTGTGGGGGGATTAAAAAAGTAAAAGGCAACATATGAAGATACTTATCCATATAAACCCTTTATATCATCGTAAAACTACTGATATGAAGTGCACTGTTGAACAGGACTACATTTCATTTTCCAAAACAAAAATTAATTACAATAATGAAGTTTAGTATTTTATTAATTATACTGAATATTGTTTTACCATTTTATCAGTCTCAGGAAGAAAGCTTACTTGACAAAGAAGAGGATTTTCAGGATTTTGCCCCAGCCACAACATCCTCAAGAATCAAACAAAGAATAGGATTTTATTATATATCACATCAAATATAGAGTTTGTTTGCTTGATAATTACCTCCTTTTATCTTTCTCATTCTCATTCAAAGTAAAACAAACCATTTTTTGCAAAACACAAAATTCAAGTAATATCATCTGATAGTTACTTGAGGTCAGTGTTCTTTGCTATACCAGTTTATTTCCAGTAGCTTCCTGGAAAGCAGCAAAAGTAGAATATATCCTTTTGTTTCTGCACTGCCCCCATTTTAGGAGACAAGAGGACCACAAAGACCTCTGACTATATCACTAGGCATATCTAAATAGTTGTGTATTGTTGTCTAAAATCACAGTTTTGCAGAAATCCTTAGTGTTTGTATGCATGGCTTTTTGCAGTATGTCTTTTTACATTGTTCTAATGGCAGAGGCAGATGAAGAACTTTCAAAATACATTTTCAGTTTTGACACATTATGTAAATAGGTATTGCATATTAATAACAATTATTGACAGTGACATCATAGCAATCAAATTCTTATGAAATGTTAAGATAAAAAGAGCATTGGTACAGTTTCCTTACAAATACAAGTTAGTCCTTTGAACCTCCTACCTCATGCCTTCCAAGCCATGAAAAGCAGAGTTCAGTGCTTCAGTTTTAGTCAACTCCTTTTTGTACTTTCAGTAGCTATGTGGAGTTTAGAAAACAAAGCAATTATGAATGGTTGTACAGGATAACAAAATACTCCCAGGAAGAAAGAAGAGTTTAAAAAGATTTTTTTTTACTTAGAAATATTCAGGTGACTTATTTGTGGAAAATACACAATATAAAAGAACTAATTTCAACTGCCACCTTAGTTCTTAAGAACCAGCACATCAATTTTGGCCTTATGTTTTTCAAAGTATGTATGACCTTGTTGAAGGACAACATGAAAACCACGTATGAAGTGTCTGGAATAAAACTAATGCCAGTGCATCTTACAGTACCAACTAGTCCTGACCTAATCTTTAATCTTTTACACAAAATGAACCTGATCTTCAGCTTGCTGCCATGAATAATTCATACCTTCTCCCAATTCTTTCTATGGAAAGTTTTCTTTCAGGAATTATTCCAGCATGTGAAAATTGGTGAACTCAACTATACAGTAATCAAGTCCTTTCAAATCTGCACTCAAAACTTCCTTTAACCAACACATTAGGTCAATCTGTTCATGTCAGAATGACGTTGATAAAGTCAGTTATTTCCTGACTGATGTTCAGGTCAAAAATAAAACCCATTCAACCAAAGCTGTGAGAACAGAAGTAACCAGCCTCAGGTCACTGAAACTGTTAGTTTGCTGACCACTTTCACTATGCATTTTTGCTGCACCACATCACTGAGCCTTCCTTGGTACTGAACATCTGACAAGGTCCATTTTTTTTGCTCCGAGTGCTCTCTTGCAGTCCATGTTTTCTCAGGACTCTGCCATTTTTCTTGGTTCAGTCAAATTTCCCATGCCTGCATATAGCCTGTTACATTGACATTGCTTATGCTAAGCTCATTAAATCACTTTTTCATCTAAAATTGATACACAAAGAAAACTGTCAAAGCTTTAGCTTGGCTGTAACATCAGTTGCTGCATTACCACAGGTTCTAGAAAGACAAATAATTGCCTAGTAAATTTTTTTGGTTTTTTTAAATGTACAGTCTCTTTAGTCACCTTTCTCCTAATTTTTTCTGCTGTTCACTCTGACTCTGAGGGAAACTACAGAAGACAGTGTTAAACTTCCATAAGCACAAGCAGGATCATCAATTTCACTCGCAGTGTATAGATTGCATCTACTTACTGAGCTACTGAGAGAAGCTGGCTGTCAGCATTACGATACACGATGGCCCCATTCACTACCCAGACTCATTTTATTATGCTGTCTGTGATACTTCCTTTGAAGCCAGCGAATTGAGGAATGGACAGAAGACAGTAGGTGGGCAATTACATTGCCAAAGAGCTAATAGGATTTATCTGGCCTTCCTCTGAGCCTGAGTACTTTCTAGGAATGTAAAACAGATGGTGGTGGAAAGATAAAGGAATTGCCATTGGTACAGTGTCCCACTCAGATTCGGTCAATCTCCTTCCATGTAATTTTCTTGGGTTTTGGTTTCCCCGTCAGTTGATGTCTGCACCGTCAGAGACATCTAGCCAAAGCAATAGCAGCAGAATTTAGGCACCTAATCACAGAATCACAGAATGGCTTGGGTTGGAAGGGACCTTAAAGTTCATCTGGTTCCAACCTCCGGGCCATGGTCAGGGACACCTTCCACTAGACCAGATTGCTCAGAACTCCATCCAACCTGGCCTTGAACACTTCCAAGGATGGGGTAGTCACAGCATCCACAACTTTGCTGGGCAATCAGTTCCAGTGCCTCACCACCCTCACAGTAAAGAGTTTCTTCCTAATATCCAATCTACACCTACTATCTTTCAGTTTGAAGCCATTCCCTCTTGTCCTGCTCTTGTCTCTCTTCATCTCTATTCTCTATCTCTGTACCATTATGGTACTTCAGGTACAGTTACCTGAAATTTGGTACCTAAATGCTTAGTATATAAATTAGACTGGAGGTATTTTAGACATTTTACTGTGCATACAAGATCAGCTAAACATTTAAATTCCTCTTGTTTAAGATATGAATACATATAAGCAGGATTCAACTAATTGCTTCCATTGACTATATAAAGTATAAAGTATGCACCTGAAGTTTTAACTGGAAAACTTACTTGAGATGAAAAAAAAAATCCCAACACATTTCACTTGGGAAAAAGCATCTTTGTTCCCATCCCACCCCCCCCCCCCACCCAGATGTGTTTATTCATTTTGAATGTAAACAAACAAAAAACCTATGGCACAGGGCCCCAGCAGGTCTCTTCTTCCTAATTTCACACAACAGTTCTTTCATCAGCCATAACTCACCTACCTGCATAGCTCAGAGATTTTTCTTTTTTCTGTCCACTATTTCTGTTATGCATTTCTTTTCAAAAATGCACTGTAAAGTCTGTATTCATAGCAACTTTAACTATAGCTCTCTCTCCTGTCTACGCAGGTTTTTCTTTAAGGAAATGAAGGTCTTCTTCACAGAGAAAAAGAAATCCCAAGCTCCCCTTTGGATTTCAAACCCACAAACACTCTGCTGAACTCTTCTACACCATGGTTCTTTTTCCAGATGGATATTTTTTCCCTGCAAGTTTCCAGCATCAGTCTGCAATGTTTTCTAATACCAGCAGAGGGCAATGTAATTAAGCCATTTACAAAGGCTTTTCAAGGCAATTGCTCTGCAAGCTCCTCCAGCGTCCCTTGGGTTTTGTTGTTGCTGTGGCCTTGGGTCCCTATTCCAAATGTTTTAATATTAAAACAGCTACTTATCTCAGAAAGGTTCACACCGCTTATTTCTCATTTACTGCCCAACATGCATAGGTACATTCTCAATGCCTGAAAATATCTCGCTGGAAAAATCAAGACAAAACCCCCTTTGCTATCATTTTTTTCTCAGTCCCCCATCTCAGTGTAAATGTGGTTACAGTACACAGCCTCACACCTATAAAAAATCTACACATTAATAAGCAGTTTTAAAAAGAGTCTTAAAGGTACCTCTTGAAATGGGTAAGTTGGAAGCAAATAAATTGAAAGTACACGATAAATGTAATTTAATTCATTCTGTGGCTTTGCTATTCACACACACACACACATCTGTGCAGGCAGACACTTGCATACAAACGAAATGAAACCTCACTTTCAAAGTGTAACTGCAGGGAAGCCTGCACTGAGAACTAACAGTAAAGCATTATTTTACAGTATGCAAGTTTATGGGTCACAAGAGATCATGCAGTGTTTGTAAAGATTATCCCAACGATAAGGCTCTGTGGTTTTATTTACTGAAGTCGAGACACATTCAGACACTTAGGAGTTCTTAGAAAGATAACCAAAGCTCTAAGACAAGAACAGAACAGCCATCTGTCAGATTTCATAAAATCTCATAATACAACAAACTGTATTAGAGTTTCATAATTCATGAAGGAGCAATATCCCCTACTGAGCATTATAACCAGTAAAGATAACACCAAAAACAGCTGGTAAGTCTGTCAGTGGAATTTCCCTCTACTCAAGTGTAAGGAGACAAAAGTATTAAACAGCTGGAAAATATATTCAAAGTATGATTGGCACACTGTCACAATAAAAGAGTCAGGTAAGCTGATTGCAAAACAGTAGCTTTATATATTTCTGGTCTAATTTTTAACAATACTTGCATGTGTATGGAAACAGTAAATGCAAAGGAATAATGTATTTCTCTGTATCTTTACATAGATTCCATAAAGACAAAAAGAATAGTCTTATGCCAAAATTACTTCGCTGCAGCACTAAAAAAAATAAAATATAAATGTTTAAGTCTTCTTGTTATTGCTTTTATGACAAAGCACTTGTTGTCTTTAGTTCCCTGTGTAGAAAATAGTAACAGTATTTTCTGTACTCCTGTTTGTTGACTGTTTGGGCATCAGGAGGAGATTGCAAGCTCTGCCATGAGTCAAATGTTCACAATAAAAGGCCTGGCCTGCACATTCTGCAGAGAAACAAGTAGCTTATGCTTTATTAAATATATCCATAGATCTATACATGATCATATATACACATATATACTGTAACCAATACAATTCATAGCTCAGTTGAGAGTTTTCAATGGTATTGTAATATAACCAGTAAACAGTAAAATACATCAAGAAACCAATATTTTTAGAACACAGAAAAACCCTTTAAACAAAATGTTCTCATTTTATAGTAGACCACAAAAAAATCTGAGGGTGAGTGTCCTTACTGGTATGTCATAGGACACATGAAACCATAAAGGAAACTGCATTCTCTGTCTCCTTGCATTTCCAATTCATTTCCTCATCAGACTCAGGAGAAAAGCTTATGAAGAGAAGACTGATATCACCTGTTTCTATTTCACCTCTTTGCAGCTCACAGAATCTAACATCCACTTGCAACTAGAAAATGGCTTCTTTATTTTCATGGAAATAGCTATTACAGAAGCAAAAGTTTCTTCCATACTCCTTTTATCTGTAGTGTTCTGCTGGCTTTTGTTCACAAGAAGAAGCCAGAAAGAATTAGATGAGTTGGTACGTTAGAGGTTCATACTGGGGGGAAAAAAATTTGTCTTCCTTTTACTGGAGGATGACTGACAGAAAGATAAAATTACCAAAATCCTTATCAGAGTACCTCTATAAGAAATAGAAGTAATGGTGCCCGAGAATTTAAAAGTTTTTGTCATTTGAGAAACAGTGAAGCACAGGAGGGAATGATGAAGTTTCTATTCTTGCAGGTTTTTTAAAGGTGTAGCAAGTTAAACAAATATCTAAGAGAAAAACCAACCAACCAAACCAAAACAAAACAAGATTGATTTAAATCATCCTGCTTTGGGACAAGAAGAGGGACTTGGTCTGTGAAGATCCATCTGTATTTCTCTGATTCCCATAGATCTGTGTCTTCCAGCTGGATTCTTATTTGGTAAGATGCTAATTGAATGAAAGCATTTATTTTTCTCCTGTTGCTGGGATTCTCACGGCTGTTTTCTTTCACACAGAAAGACATTTTAGTATATGGGGAAACTGAGACCACAGCTTAGCCCAAATCAGGACACGTTGTTAATGGACCTTTTGGAAACTCAGTATACTTCAGACCACTACCCTTTTTACATACAACCGTCATCAGCCAGCAGAGCCTCACATTTTTAAGGGTCATTCCTTTTGGAAATAGAACCAATTTTTTTTTTAGACAAAATCATTTAGATTTCAGTTGAGTTGACCCTTTTTTTTCTAATGTTTACTCTATTCTATCAGATGCAGTAAAACTACTGTTAGATTTGGTTGCATAAATACAGGCATCACACAGGGATGATTAATGACTTCTGTTCGTATGGCATTGCCAAAACTCCATTTTCCTGTGCAGTGCAGCAGCAAAAAGATGATATATTGCAAGTAGTTCAGAGTTCAGAGAATCCCATCTAAATTAATTACCACTTCGGAGGGACTGAGTCATCAAGCAAACTTGAAATAATTAAATGTGTACAGCTTTGCCTAAACAGGACCCACTACAGGAGGATAAATGAACAATCAAACACATATAAATATTTTAACATCAATAAAGTGATCTCAATTAAAAAGTCGATGTTTGCATATCTTAACCACACTGTGGCATCAC
Organism: Lophotriccus pileatus; assembly: GCA_035583135.1. Classification (NCBI taxonomy): domain Eukaryota; kingdom Metazoa; phylum Chordata; class Aves; order Passeriformes; family Tyrannidae; genus Lophotriccus; species Lophotriccus pileatus. The sequence continues at coordinate 7,470,090 of JAWWES010000133.1, read as the reverse complement.
GGTCATGCCATTTGCTTAAGGTGAGATCTAACTGCAGCCTGAAGGGTAGAACTATACAGAAAGGGACTGAAAAAAATGCCAGCTTACCATCAACAAAATAGTAGTGTAGTTCTGATTGGCAGCATCTTGCAGCTGTTCAGCATCAGTGGTCACAGAGCACCAGCCTGTGCTCCCAAAAAGCAATGGCTGAAACTGAATTTCAGAAGCATTAAGAATGAAACTTTCCCCTCTTCCCCAGAAAGCAGCAGGGTGTAGGCTTTAAAAAGTCAGCCCATTTTGAACATTTTAAAACCCACTTTGTATAACAAGGCAGAAAATTCAGCAGCAATTCAGTACGGACAAGGGCAAAACTAAAAATGTCTCTCAAGCTGGGTGCCAAAAAAAACCCAAAAGCCCCAAATCTAAAAGTGCTAGTTAAAAGCTGAAAGACTTTCTTTTTTCCAGATATAAAACATTGTGCCAAGCTCAGACATATGAAAGATGATGAAAATGTCTTTGCTATTACACTCATTGATTTGCTTTTTTTCCCTGAAAGTTTCACGTACTCATGCTACAGTTTACTGTTTATTTATCAGCCTTAAAATGTCATATATTTGTACATTGAACCAATATGTTATTTTACATTTGATAAATTCATCAACAATAATGGTAAGAACTAAATATACACACAAACATCCTTTTGGTGCCATGGGAAACCACCCATCAACATTCAAGACAACTGAATGTTTATCTGATTTGCTGCTTCATTGCAGAAGATTTTTTTTTCCTCTTGTTCAGATAGAAAGTGTTTTTTATTCATGTTCATTTAAGTGATCCAGAAAATATAATTGTTTTCTGCTCCCAAAATGGTCTACACAACTAGTGATTCTGTTTCATCAAACCAATTTAATTTAGCGAGTAGATTATGTATAGTTTCTGGTTAAACTCACCATTCTGTTTGATTTCCCTATACTTTCATTTTAGAAGAGAATAATTTGATTATTCTTTCATATTCTATCTAATTAATGTAACTTGCTAACGTTTTATGGTTTGTGGCTTTTCACATAAAAAAATATTTGTTTATTTTGAGAAAAGGTCTACTCTTAGTGCTATAAACATACATAGAAATAAGATCACTTACCATAGTTTTAAAAAGAAACTTGCATTGTATTTTGAAAGTTTGAGTTGTAAAATTTGGCTGCCTAATTACAGAGGTATGTGGTAGCACTAAAGTACTCAGTGAGGAAGTTTAACTGAATTTAAAGCATAAACAATGTAACCCCAGTTGTCTAAAATAGTATCAAGACATTCAGGTGTCCAGATAGATCCCTATTCCAATACATACCCCATTGCATTGTTCATAATTGTTAAAGCACTATCTGGAAAGACAATAAACTCTAGAGTTCCATATATGCACACATATATATGGGATGTCACCTTTTGCTGACATCAAGAGTTTGAACTTAAAAATAATAAACATCAGTAGCTTTTACTCCTCTGCTCATTTTCTTTAAAATGGCTGAAAAGAGACACTTTTTAAAGACCATTCAACCCCCTCCAAAAATAATAAAGCTTTGTTTTCCTCTTCAACAATTTTGATGTTTCTAGCAAGCAGTTTATGCTATGAATTTCCCTTCTGCATAAATTATTCACTGGAATAAAAGAATCTCCTGGAGGGAAAGAAAAGAATCCACCTCAGAGTATTCTCCCACCATCTGGTCTTTCATAGAGATGCTGTCAAATCACCTTCACTAAAGTACTGAGTTGAACAGTAGAAGTGTCGTTCCTTTTAAAATGTTCACCTGAGATTAGAGTGGGGAAATCACAGAGGGTTCATCCATAGATAATTCATCTCACAGGACTCCACTAAGTGCATACCTATTCTTTACCACTGCTGAAGAATAGCATGTTTGCTGAGATCACTGTCCTTTTGACAGTTACATGACTGAAGCCAATAACAGTGTATAGGTAATAATACTGTTTTGGCAGCAATTCTTTTAAACATCCAAAATAGGGAGAACTGGGCCAGGGCAGGCAAAGAGAAAATTACGCTTAAAGATTAAGATTATAATATGTTGTTCTTCTGATGTATTTCAAAATGGACAGTTAAAGTATCTCTCACAGAGGCCAGAAAAAGATTAGGAAGACAGAAAATCTGAGGAAGAACAACTGACAGTATAAAATCATTCAGAATGTCTAAGAGTAGGCAGTATTTTATGAAACACTCTGAGAGGATGTCATGGTGTAAATTGGAGGAATGACATTAAATAAAATGTAGAACAGACAAATACAAAGCAAGGAACACTTGCAGAATTATTTCAACCATTTCAACACATTAAATTAGATGAAGCAATTGCCTATGGCACCTGGAACAAAATGATACTTTCATAACAATCAATGAGTGTTACCTACCAAGTAAAACCAGGATTCCACTAAACAGTCAAGTTCCTATCTGAATTATATTTCCGTAAAGCTGAAGTAACCCTTATAACCCAAATAACCCCAATTATTGTGATTACAAATCTATAACTGAGTGGTAACTGACCATAAGTATTCAATTAGCAATGACTGCTAATTGAAGATATCTTCCAACATACAGCAAGAGTAATATAATAAAGTGAATCAGATGTTATTGAGAAGAGATTAGGGAATGACATGAATGCACCACTTTAATTCATTTCATGGGCCAAGTCCATTAATTACTCTAATTGAAAATTATACAGGACATGAATTTATTTTTTGTTTTAACTGCTGTTTCTTGAACTGCAATGGTGTGGTTATCCCTACCACATTCAGGAGGCTTGTTGACAAATAAATTAGCTTGGACAATAAAATTGACAGGGAGGGGGCAGACAGAAGGGGAGGAGTTAGAGGAAATTCTTCCCACCCCCAAAATTACTTTCTTAGTTCCCCACTCACTGCCAATAGTCAAATGCACTGTTCTACCTTATTCAGTGTTTCTCATTTGATTGCCATTCTTCTTTTCTGTTCTAGGTAGGAAAACCCATAAGTGGATTCCAGACCATTGCATTCCAGTAACTGTCAAGAAGCCACTTACCCTTTCACAGCCTGCATCGGCATTAAAATTCCATTCTTATTTCTGTGACAGAGACTGTAACAAGAATAGGATTGGTAAACCAGAAAACTGTTATGATGGTGATTGTAATGGGAAAGGAAAAAAAAAAAAAAAAGGGCAATTTTCCCCTATTCTTATACTCTAAAAATTACACTTGTGCTTCTGCAAAGAAATCAGTGATGTTGATAAGAAGCAGAAATGTCTCAGAATTTTAATTTATAAAAATATCAGACTTCTCTTGAACATATATACTAATGCAACTAAACTGATTTTTAATTAGCATACTATATCAGAATTCACATACAGTCAAAGTGTTCATAATGTTAAACTTTTCCCAATGAAAATTCAAAGCAAAGCATCATCTGTGAAACTGTTGCAATGGAGCAGAAACAGGTTGGGTATTTTTTTCCCCAGTGCAATTTTCTGCCTTAATGGAGAAGTACACATTAAAAGCTGGTTCATAGCATTCCAATATTCTTTGTAATATTGTAAGATTTATTAAAGTTGATGTGATATTTCTTATGCTTTTTGTGGCAACTTTAACAGAAGTTATTTTCAGCCAAAAAAGTAATCGGTTATTATCTCTATCCTGTGGCTTTTCACTTGGACTAATGGACTGAGACAACATACTAACAAAAATCAACTTGTAAGAGAGTTAGAGAAGGATGTGTGATAAACAGCTTTGTTACAAGTTGGACCAGCTCATGTTGCATAGAATTTCCCCTCTGTTAATGAACAATAAATGATTGTTCTCGATGAACACATCTGATTTCCTTAGTGGTTCTTGCTCACTTTTTCAGTTTATAGAACTTCATACACTGCAGTTCCTCACCCAAAACACAGCATTGAATCAAATCAAGCATGACTGGATAAGTGCTTTCTAAATTTAAGAAAGAGATCATGAACATCTGAATTACCAGCAAAGCAGTTTCATTCATTTATTGTGAAGTTAGAAACATCCATTATCCATCAGGTAATTAGCAGCATGATTGTCACAGAGGTGTCAGCTCCACTTTAAAAATGCAACCACTCCTGCAGGTATCTACCATAGGCTGTGAGCACCATGAAATTGAGATTAACATTAAGAAAACACCAAATCCAGTGAAAAACTTTTAATTAGGTTCTGTTTAGATCAGGTTTTTTACACTTCTGATGGAGTCCTTAAAAAGCTTCAAAACAGCAGGACTCATCAGAGAATCAGACTCCACTACATAGAGATCATGCTTTTAAACCCTACGTTTTGAAGTAGGATCCCTACAGCATTGCTTTTGTGTATGTAACTCTCATTTATGCCTGAATTTAACTGGGATTCCTGAAATAAAAGCTGTTCCTCCTAGGAACCTGTGTAGCACATCTCCATGACCCTGCAGAAGCAGTTAGTGTATCATCTAAAAAGGGGTTTGAGCTTCTGTCTCCCCACCTACATGAATTTAGTTTGGCTCATGACTACTTACACGATGGATATTAGTGTAGTCTGAAGTCTAGATACACAATATCCCGCACAGATCAGATTCTCCTCCACTTCTGCAGGAGCAATTGTATTTCCTCACAAAGGTCTAAAGCAGAGAGTCTGTAAGTAGAGCCTACACAGAGTGACTGAAACACATGGAAATCTGGGAATAAATTTGGATAGATTTCAGGTGATGACATAGGATTAGGTAACAACACTACCTAGTGTTGTTGACAAACTACCTAAAAAAGAATAAGACATTGTTTTAAAAAATGATGTCTGGTTTTTTTTTTTGCCTTAATGCCATCCCAGGAAATTACATAATTTGGGTCTGCCATATTACAAGTGGGAAGAAGTATTGTGGCTTTCAAAACATTAACTCAGAAAAATCCTCAGAATTTTGCCTTGTGTCACTTCCCCACAATTGCCCAGAGCAATTTATTGTGAACGCGACAGCTGCAACAAGTGTGAGGAAAAACCAGAACAGACTCAGCTTGCCTTATTTAGGAAATTGCAACAATAAAGTATTAGGGAAATTTTGAAGGTGTTCTAAATTATATTTAAGATGGATGACCACATTTTTACCCTCCTTGTCTCTTCAATTTCCCTTCCTCAGTTATATTTGCTAGACCTTTATTCAAAGTCTAGACAGAAAGTATGTAAGACTTCATTGCAGTATCTATCATAAAAATGAATATATTTTATTTTGTTATACATTATGATCTGTTATATGTACAACATGAAAATCTTTTAGGATATATTTTCCCTCTCCTGAAATTACATGTTACCTCTCCTAACCTTAGTAAAGTTATATGCATGTGTCTCAGAGCAAATCAGAATATATGACTTTGGAAGCTCTGTAATTAGAAAATTACAGTATTTTTAAGACCCAGAGGCACCATAATTAATTACTATTCTGTATATGTTTGAAAGTTTTATTAATTTTTTGGTTAAAAGTGAAAAAAGGCATGTTTTTTACCACTTCAAAGCTTTGTGAAAGTGTCTCAACTTTTTAAATAATTAGCTATCTTACTCAGGAGTGACAAATTTTTCTAGGGCAAATATTCTTTGTGCAGAAGTATGATAAAATTAATGGTGCACCTTGCACATTTCAGTGCACATGGAGGTGCAGGAGTAAGACATTTGAAATGAGGTATTTTTTGCATGGAAGATGAATAATAGTTTGCAGTGCTGGCTTATACAGAAATAATATTTCCATGGTAATTGTTAATGAAGTTAATAACTGGCTTATTATATCTGGATTTTGTTTGATTTTTTTGCTGCATTTTTCATTAGACTCTCAATTTCATACATCTATAGGAAAACATTAGCCTTGAAGAAATCATCCAGAAACCTGAATTGTACTACACTAAGAGGCAAGAAGGAAACTAAATGAATGACAGAGAGTAGGCTTCCCACTCTTCTCTATACGGAGTTATTTGATTCTAATGGATTTCATTAACAAGACAAAATTTCACTGAATGGAACAAGTAACAGACTGATGAAGATAGATTATAGAAAACTTCTGTATCTTCAAACATGCCTTTGTGAATAGACTATTTCACACTAGTCTGTAAATTTTTTGCTGGGTGATTATTTAAATTAAAAAAACTATATATA
>JAWWES010000133.1:7438880-7460146 GCA_035583135.1 Lophotriccus pileatus | reverse complement strand
AAAAAAAATATATATATATATATATATATATATATATATATATATATATATATATACATATATATAAACTAGTTTGGTGAATGAGCTAAAAATACTAAGGAGCCAGACATCTGTCTCCATAATATTTTAGGTAGTGCTTTAGAGTTGTGAAGAACTGTATGATCTTGCCACACCTGCTGACAAGGTAACTGAGAGGACAAAATACCATAATTCATATATTATCACTAGAGCTTGTGTCCAGTGCAAAAGTCACTAAGATGAAGTGTGTTATTTATGCTATTTTTGTAGATTATGGGTCAGTGCTTTCTGATTATAATACAAGAAGTTTAGAGACATAGAAGATACACTCTGAAAAGAAATAAAACTGTCAGGCCAGTTGCTTCTTAGTCTTTTTGACCAATATCAGATATCAAGATTGCAAATACCACTCCTCTAAATATAATTTATTTTTTATTATGCTGTGCAATCAAGTAAACACAGACTTTTCTTCTTCTTGAGAGAGAGTTAGAAAACGGAGACATCGGAAATTTAAATCAGAAGTCTTTTAGGTTTACTCTGGCATTTTAATAATCACCTCACTGCATCTTAATATGTCACCACAAAGGACAATTTTCAGCTACTGCACCACTTACACTAATTTGACTTAAGTCTCCCTTTCACATGTTCTATACACCTCAGCCTTGTGCATTCACATCACAGGTTAATGCTTATGCATTCAACAGCTTATCCAGCCTGCTGCTCCACTCTGTGAGACTGTCAGAGTTGTTCTCATTTGCCTTCATTTTATCTGCATCTTTTCTAATGAGTATTCAGGGGTTAATGTTGAGAGCTTGGGTGGATCCAACTGGTACTTAGTGAACTATGCAAATCTACTATGAAGCAAGAGCAAGCAGAATGCCCTTGCTTACCTAGGTATAAATTCTAATTTTGCATTTCTAGGGAATCATAAAATCCTGTAAAAGCCTGGGTTGGAAGGGACATTAAAGATCTTGTCCATGGGCAAGGACATCTTTCAATAGACCACCTTCAAGTTTTAAGTACCCAGTACAAAAGTGAACATATGATAATTAATTTCACTTAAATACTAGAAAAATTATGTGAACCCTCCAATAAAGGGTATGATTTTCTTCAGAGATCCACAAACATCGTTATCAAGTCATCTCATGCATCTCAAACAACAGTGTCAAACTGCAAGCATGGGAGGACACTGTACACTTTCTTGCAAAGGCTGTACAGGCTGCCCTGGCTGTGCTGGAAGCTATACTGCAAGAACCCAAAAGTTCAAATAACACAGTTCTGTCTTCCTCATGGGACACAGAGACAGTTCACTGTGCAAAGGGAGTTTGCAAGTGTCACGAACTAGAGCTGCTTTTCTCAAAGAAATTGCAAGCTTCTCCAGACACATTTTCATATAGGTTAAGACTTCAGCAAGACAAAAAATAAATGTTGAGATACAGAGATAAAGCAATCCTAGAGAGAAAGGGCAAAACTTGACAGACTCTTGGTTGAAGATCCTCTTCTACAAATACATCCCAAATGTAAGAAACACCCCTCATAAAAATGATGTGTTCATTATTGAAAAAATGTTTTATATAAACACAGTTATCTTTTCTTATGCAGAGACATTTTATCAGAAGATTCCCAACTGACCATAACCTCTTCTAGTCTCCACTCACCTGTGTGAAGAACAGTTTGGGGAAAAATAATAGATGGTGGAAGAAAAGCTTTTTAGTTAATAAGCTTAACTTCCAAAACTGAGTAGCATGACCTCTTTGCAAATAATTTAGAATAAGATTTAAGAATTTTTTTCTAAGGCATGAAAAAAAGAACAATTAGAAACAGTTATTGAAATTGTGTCTAATATTAATGTCAGTTGGGAGCACAAAGAGAACAAGTCTTATTTAATAAAAGGCTGCAGGGTCAAACAGTGGGATATTCAGCAAATCATGTAGGGGAAGAAGACATAGTTTGCTGTTTTTATTTCTCTATTTATTTCTACAATAACAGTATAATATTTATTTTGCAGAAAAGATGAACCAGGAGGGTCATAAGGATAGCCTGTTGACCTCAAATCTTACTAAGAAAAAAAAATATCCAAGTATTTTTCCTTTATTATGGGCATTATTTCAATACCTCTTTTACCATGCTGCATTTGGTTAGAGAGAGAAATATCCTGTGAGTTTACAGGCTTTAGAAAGAGTCAGACAATATCCTCAGGTGGTTCTAAAGGATACACAGCAGCTCAATCAACAATATTTTTCTCCTAGCATGCTAAGTAAATATAAAAATTTATCCAAATAGACAGAGACATACAAGCTCTTCTTCTGAGAAGGAAGCCTTTACTTGATAAGGGGAAAAAAAGAAACTTTTCAAGCACTTACTACTTTAGCTTCTCTCTGAAGGATATTGGTTTATCAGAAATTTCACCCACAAGGTATTTTTAATGAGCTATTCAAAAGATTTTTGTACAAGAGAAGTTTAATACAAAGGCAATTTGTCTAAGTAATTTACCTCTGTTTTCTATATACTAAGACTGAATTCACTTAAATATTTATTCAGCCTTTATGTTTCCTTTTGGCTAGAAATAAAGTGGGTTAAACTTATCTAAAATGCAACTTTACTCAAAATCTGGATATAAACTATATGTAAACTTCTTGTTCCAATGTCTGTTCACAAATGATTCCCCAGCTTAAGGAGTTAAAGACTGTGAGGGAATATATAAAAAATAAATTAAAAAACATATATAAATGGAATCATTCTGGAGACAGAAGGAGACAAACTGCAGTAGGAAAATTAGCCCAGAAGACATTTCTAGCTCCCAGGACACTGTTTAGCTGATTCTCAAAGAAAATACTTAAATTTTTAATGTTAATGCAGATGCAGAAATGGGGCCATTTGGAATAAAAGCAGTAAGTTTATCAACCCTTGTTTGCAACAGCTTTTTATCATGTGCCATATGGAAACAATTATTCCAGCCTCATACAATGAAACATCTGATACTTCAGTCATTTTATGTTCTGTAAAATACAAGTGTTTTAACATTCAGAATGTTCTCTATGTCCAGTAGTACGTACGTATATTCATACTTCAGTGAGAGGTCAAATGAGAGTGTGGTATATGTTACACCTAAAGCAGGAACCACAATCCAAAGCATTCAGATATATTATGCAGCATGCTCTTGTAAACATTTTTTTTATTTTTCCCCTTACACAAGTATCACAAACTTTTGATAAGAGTTTGCATTTGTTTTGAGCTACCCCTTGAAGCACACAACTACGAAATTTAAAGGTACTGCAATTATTTGATGTATTTCAGTGTAAAAAAGCTTCATTTCATGAACACATAGCAGTATTTTCTAGAAAAAAAAAGTAAGTAAATGTAGATAATATTGAAATACTATTATTCACTAGTTTTATTAAAAATGCTATCAAACCTGTAGCAGTAGAATATTTTGGACCATTATTTATCAGAATGTAAAATAAATTTTAAGCAAAATTAACAAGGTCTAAAAATTAAGAAAAAACCCAAGCAAATCATGGTGACACATTAGAGCTTGTGAATATGCATGGTAATATAATTATGATAGATTGAAGGAATTCATCAGACTAAAACAAAACAAAAGTCACACAGATAAATTGCTAGCACGTTAACATGTCTAAACACATTTGGGATTTATGCCATAGGCGCATTCAGTTTCAGGTTTGCCCAAGGGAAACTGTTGAAATTTTGCAGCCTGAAGAGAAGATGATGATTTTCCATGCATGTGCACCGTGAAATTTTCAAAGATATGGTGTTAGTTTTGCTTTAAGCTTCACTTTGTATTTTAGAATTTAAAAGACAAAAAGTAATTTGTCTTTTAAATTCAGCAATCCATAAACCTGAATGGCCTAATGTTTACCAGGTTAAGAGGAAAAAGTCTCCGGTTAAGTTTTCAACACAACTTGCAATAGTAGTCAATCAGCAGGATTAGTTTTGCATTCAGTATTATCTTAGGAAACTAATAAAGTTCAATTACCATTCTTAAACTGTTCCAGAAAGAACTGGTAACATACTGAGGTATAATCAAGATACATGGTTTAATAAAGAGCCAACAGTAGTTTTGTTTGATTTTCTAACAAAGTAGATTGTTTTAATAGTTTATCCTCTGGAGTTTTTCAAATTTAGAAAATTTGGATGTCATAAAAAGTAGAAATATAATTAATCTTTATATACTGGATTCTTACGTAATTTCTATTGTAAATAGACACACTCAGAAAGAGGACATCTAATCCTGTATTTTTGGTCTCATGAAGTCCTCAGTGTTTCACTTGAGCAGCATGTAGCCGAAAATATTGCTAAGATTCTATAACTTAAAAGGCATTGTCTTTATAAACAGTGACTATTACCACAGTGCATTTGATATTGGGCACAATATTTGACATGTCTTAAAACTGCAAAAAGATGATTATATGCAAGCAGAATATCTGTTCCAGAGAAAAGAGTAACAGGGAGTATAAGAACACCATCTGAGTAAATAGAGGACTAGCATTATTTGTAATAGCGCATCCATAGACGTGTTAGAAATTTCTCATTTGCTAAGAAGCTGATTATCATGAAGAATGAAATGAAATGAACCTAGTGATGATCATTTACATACTCCAGTTATGTGACAAAAATACCCCAGAAAAGCAGACCTGTAATGAAAGACTTTTAAAAAAGATATACAGATAGAAAGATTAGAGCCTGAACAAGAAAGCATATTTGACCATTTGATTGATATTAGATAAAAAATGTCAAAGGATCAAAGATTCTAAAAGGTTTTAATGGATGTGTAAAAGGTCTTCCTAATACCACAGAACAAAACCCACTTCCATCTGTCCATCAACAACATCTGATTTTTAATGGGGTTTGCAGGAATGTAAAAATTCTACCTGTGTGCCTACATGTTAATATCAGTATTCAAATATCCAAGAACCTTTTGCAGTCTGCCTAGAAACTGTCATTTGGTATTTAGACCACCAGACCTAATCTTGAAAAAATAATACATAAATATAATTCAGATATATTTACTTAAATATAAGTAACAATTTTCTTAAAGTGAATGAAATAATAAACTAAATCAAATCCCAACAGATTAGCAATAAAGATATCAATTTCATCTCTGAAGAGGTGTTAACGTATTTATGGCATTTAGAATACAACTGACCATGCACTCAAGTACCCCAAACAAACCTCATCAAGCTGCTCTATTGATTTTTTTTCTCATCTTCAGATAAGACTTGCTTCAGGGACTTTGTTCCATGTCATTAAAAATTATTGGGCACTGTTACGTTTTTTTCATCTTAATGGTTATCAGCCAGCAGTTCCAGGTACCTGGGATCAATCAATATCCCAGTTTCAATTAAATCCCGAAGTACCTTAGTTTTCCCTACTAGAACTGGATGCTGGTCACACCTATATGCCTTCCTAATCCAAATCCAATGTTAATAGTGTTTCTCAGAATTTCACCCTTGCAATGCTCATTGGTGCTGATGAAGCCAAGAACAGACAGTATTTCTTAACTCAGGCTAGAGAGCTAATACAAGTCTTTGCTTCTTCTGACCATGGGTTGGCTCAATAAGATGCATCAAACAATTCTTTTACTGACTCATCTCTATGATTTCCAGCATCAGCAACTATCTCTTCGCTACCTTGAAATGCATACATCTTTGTCTTATCTTGTCCTTTTCTGACCCTTTCAGCTTCTGATAAAGAAACATTACCATATTTTCCTTGTTTCTTCCAATGAGGCAACACCTGCTTTTGCTTCTTTTCCTACCTACTGTAAGGTCTTGACTAGAATTAACATAACCATAACTTTAATCACCAGCTCTAGGATTATGACCCTTGCACATCTCTGACACCAGTGCATCCACAAGGAGAACTAATATCACCTAAAAATAGCTTTCAGCATTAATGCAGACAAAGTTCTTGCCCTGGGCAAGGCTGCAGGTGTCTCCCACCAAGAGAAGAGCCCTTCAGCTTTGAATCAAATGCAGAAGGACCACCACAATTCTACCTTTATCTTAATTCATAGGCTCTAAACTGGAGTTGTCTACTAGGTCATATTTTTCTCAGTCATTTTGTGCCACCAGACCAAGGACACCTTTACACTGTATTTATAATACTTGCATTCCCTTTAAGGTATAGTGCTTTTGTGATCAGGAAAATGAACGATGGACCAAGGGGGTCTCAGTGCCCTGTTCTGGAAGACCATGACTGCGAGAATGATCAACTCCCAGTCAACCCTGAAACTGTGTGGGATCTGCTGCTCCAGCTGGATCCCTACAGATCTATGGGGCCTGATGCAATTCATCTTTCTCAACAATTTTTGAGCGGCCTTGGGAATACAGAGATGTTGGGGGAATTTTGGACAATACAGGCCATGAGGTACTGTTACAGGCCTTGATGCACAATCCGCTTCTCACAGGGGGTGTAAACAGCGAGACCTTGGACGATTTCGTGGGAATAGAGCTGTGTGAATGATGGGAGTGGAAGGCAGCTAGGCAGCATAAACAGCACCTGGTGTTTTTCTGCTAAGAATGTTTTGTCTATCTTGTTGTGCGTGGTCTTTGAATTTAAATACCAATAGAAAGGAAGCAGCAGGTGACCTTTGGCCAATGGCATTGCCGAGAAATGATGTGGGCACCTGGGAAAAGTTGTATAAAAACTGTGTATTTCATGAATAAAGTGAAGCACTGTATACATACTTCTGTGAAGATAGTCAGTGACTTCCGAGCTCCACTGCAACACGGAGAGGTCGCAGCTGACTGGAAGCTGCCAAATGTTGTCCCGATTTTAAAGAAGGACATGAAGAAGGACCCTGGAAACTACAGGCCTGTCAGTCTCACTTCAGTGCTGGTAAATTTATGGAGAAGATTATTCTGGGAAGTATTGAAAAACACCTGAAAACAGTCACTGGTCCCAGACAGCACAGCTTCATGAGAGGAAAGTCCTGCTTATCAAACCTGATTTCATTTTACGACAAGGTAACTCACCTAGTTGATTAAGGGAAGCCAGTTGATGTAATCTTTTTGGATTTCAGTAAAGCTCTTGGTAGTGTCACAGTATCTTTCTGGACAAAATGTCCAGCACACAGCTGGATAAACACAGCATGCGGTGGGTGGCTCACGGGTCGAGCACAGAGGGTGACAGTGACTGGGGTGACATCAGACTGGTAACCTGTCACTACTGGGGTTCCACAGGGCTCCATATTAGGCCTGTGCTCTTCAACATCTTCATAAATGACTTGGGCACAGGACTGGAAGGGATACGAAGCAAGTTTGCAGATGACACAAAACTGGGAGGAGCTGTTGACTCCCTTGAAGGCAGGGAAGGCCCTGCAGAGAGACCTCGAAAAATTGGAAAGATGGGCAATCAACAATCATAGGAAGTCCAGCAATAGGAAAGTGCCAGATTACACTTGGGATGGGACAACCCTGGATGTACAGACAGACTTGGGAATGATAGATTCTGGATAGAAAGCTGATCCAGAAAATTCTGGAAAGCAATGCTGGGAAAAAGACCTGGGAAACCTGGTCAATGGCAAATTGAATATGAGGTAACATATTCATGCCCTGGCAGCCAGGAGGGCCAACCGTGTCCTGGGGGGCACCAGGTCAAGCATCACCAGTTGAGTGAGGGGATTGTCCAGCTCTGCTCTGCACTGGTACAGCCTCACCTGGAATACTGGGGCAGTTTTAGGCAACACAATATAAGAAAGATATTAAGCCATTAGAGAGTGTCCAAATGAGGGCAATGGAGATGGTGAGGGGTCTTGAGGGGGAGCTGTGTGAAGAGCAACTGAGGGCACCTACAGCTGAGTAGATTGCTGATATTAACTATGAAGGTCAAATTAACTAACTCTTTTACACATCACTTTGTCTGCCAACTACAAATTGCTTACTTGAATTTTGTTCATATCCAGAAAAACTCCACAGAGGTTCTTGACTCCTGGTATTAATTTCCAGCCTACAAGAGATTTGAGATTACTTATTATGATGTATAATCAATGAGATAAATCCTTGACCGGCTAAAACTACTTGACTGTACTTTTCATACATGGTCAAGGTCTAGGAAAGACCATTTTTTTACTTCACTTAGTGCAGATAGACTGCAACATGAATAAGCTAACTCTTCCAACTCTCTTCTACACATAGAACAGCATATTGCTATCCCTTCACTGTTTAAAACTTTGTTTTCACTGTCTTTTGCCTGTATGACTGTAACAGCTCTAAAAGAAGGAACTTGTATCTCTAAAATCAGTGGGGCCCAGAGCTGGGCACATACTCGCATACTCCACAGTACTCACCAGTGCTGAGTACAGGGGAAGGATCACCTCCCCAGTCCTGCTGGCCACACCATTCCTGATCCAGGCCAGGATACCATTGGCGTTCTTGGCCACCTGGGCACTCTGCTGGCTCATGTTCAGCCTCCTGTCAATCCAAACTCCCAGGTCCCTTTCTGCCTGGCTGCTCTCCAGCCACTCTGTGCCCAGCCTGTAGCCCTGCAGGGGGTTTTTGTGGCCAAAGTGCAGGACCCGGCACTTGGCCTTGTTGAACTTCATCCCATTGCAATCAGCCCAGCTCTCCAGCTTGTCCAGATCCCTCTGCAGAGCCCTCCTGCCTTCCAGCTGATCAACACTACCCCCTCCCCCCGACTTGGTGTCATCTGCACATTTGCTAATGGTACTCTTAACCCCCTAATCCAGATCATGAATAAAGATATTAAATAGACCTGATGGATCCCTTCCAACTCAGCATATTCTATGATTCTGTGATAAAATCAGATGCACCTGAACATATTTTAAAATTTTAGCTCCAGTACACCCATTAAAACAAACCTGGAAGGCTTCTTAGAGCACTATGTAAGATTTTAAAATTACATCACATTGTGCTTTGTCCATAAAAGTTTTTTCAGGGATTCATTGCTAAATTATGTAATCCCCTTAGCTATACAGCCTAATTATTTTTTCTTTGTAAATTAATACTAGTTCTGCCAAATTCCCTTGGAGAAAAAATAGGAAGTTTCATAGATACTGGCAAAGAAAAACTAGAATTAATTTTGCCTAGATTCATCTGCCACTATGCATATTGCCATTAGGAAGTTTCTGAAGGAAACAACAAAAGGGATTAGATGGAGAAAAGGAGAATAAATATTGAAACAATTACAGCCTATGAGATATATGCTTATTCATTTTTTTTAATTGGAAAACTGTTTAAATTGTAATGAACTTTTTGTATAAGTATTTTTGCTAAGGGTAGCGTGCTTATTTCTTCTCTATTAAAGCGTTAAAGGCCTAACACAGAAATTGAGGATTATCTTAAACTTTTACTGAGCTACTAAGTATTAATTAATGAATTAATATCTTTCACAAATTGTTTGGTGTCTTACTGGGCTAAGTCATATGCAGGAATCGTACATTATACAGGTGGCAAATCACAATATAGTGATATCACTATCCCAATATAGTGTCTGTGTCTCACCTGCCTAGCCACAGTTATGGCTTTCAAAATTCATGGTAGATTTTGCAAGAGTTATCTTTTTGTTTTAGTGACCCTTAGAATTTTTGAGGTAAGATAGAAGAAGAACAGCAAAATGTAGAATCCTGCCTAGCTCCATACGTGTCATGAAAAAAACCAAACTTTATCAAAAAAAGAGTTTTACTGAGTTTATCATTATCACAGGTGTGTACTTACAGCATAAAATATTGCTCTGTGCATATGCATATATTATATCTTTTTTTACCTGTAGTATAATGATTAAGGTCATAACAGCAACTGTCTCCATACAGCATTCTCTGCAGTGGCTCACACGAATCTCATTTTCAACTGACGTGCTAACTAACCAGGAAGGATGCAACTTTTCTTCTCAAGGACGTCTTCCCCAATAATGTAACACAGTGCAGGGGGACGAGTGGGAATCAGCCTGGAACTCAGCCCTCCTCTTCTGTTTTGCTCTGTAGAATGTTTTGGGTTGGAAGAGACCTTTAAAAGTCAACTATTCCAAATCCCCTGCAATGATCAGGGACACCTCCAACTAGATCAGGTTGCCTGACCTTGAGTGTTTATCGTCTCTTTATGTAAATACAAAGCAGAAATAAAAAACCAGAGCCATCTTCAGCGTGGCCATTACATCTAGGTCACTGTCACATCAGCAATACTGACAGGTCATCAGTGAAGTACAGCAAATGAAGTTGTCACTGTTGGCATCCTACATCAGCTTCAGGGAACAAGCTGACCACGATTCATTTTCCCTGGCTTTTTGCTCCACTCTTTGCCTCATTTTTTCTGCACTTATCTGAAATCTAGAAGCTGACATAGCAATGTACATTAAACTGGAAGGAAGATACCAACTCTTGTCTTAGTGTCAATGTTCACTTTTCACTGATTCTGTTTTCTTTTTTTGTTTTGTGTTTTGTTTTTGGTTTCATTTGATTCGAGTTTTTTTTCACTTGTGAGGGAAGACAATAATTTTGGCTGGAACTAATATATTAACATAATCAGGAACTTTTTTTAATCAAGCAATCACCTTAATTCCTTTTCTTTAATATTTGTATTATCTATTAACCTGATGCCTTGATACTCAAGATGCATTCTCCTACACAATATGAAGAGACCAGATAAAAGACTGATCTTTCATGTAGGCTGTCTTACCCTGAAAGTTAATTAAGATGCTTGCAGTGAAACTGGATATCCCCTTCTGCTTCCAATGCTCTTTTCTTGTGACTAACCACTGCCAAAAACTAACAATTTGGCAAAAAGTTGTGGTGATACCCAAGCATATTTATCCAGCAGCTCTCACATGCATTACAGGCATTCAAAACATAAGTCAATGTCTCCGCTATTCAAGAAATTTATGTATCTTATGCAATAGGGTTTTGTACTATGTCATTGTCTGCCCTTATTACTGCACCAAATGAAATATTTAGCTCACAGTTTATGCAAACTGGATTTCAAATAGGGAATATATAAGACTAAAGTGTTTTCTTTCAGGTTGTCCCAGTGTACTGTAGAGAGAACTGGAAAGAGAAAAAATAAAACACTGACCATCCACAAAGTGGAAAAAACCCACAAGACCAATATAAACATTAGAATACTCATTTCTTAGTCTACAAAGCTGCAGGTTTACTTAAGCATTCATTTCACCAGAGCTGGCAGTTTGTTTCTTAAGCAAATTTTTAGTCACATTTTCCACTGTTTATCTTAAAAGGTACTTGTGATAAATGTAACAAGGACACTGAAGCAGTTCTGATTTCTGCATTGTATTATTTGCTGTCTTTAGCAATATAAATTTCAAGGTGGAAAAATATCACCCCAGATCAAGCTCAACAGCACTATACTTTGTAGGAAACTTATTTACTTTCACTCACATTCCAAGTGAACTCTTAGAAATGAAGGGCCTGTGAGACCTAGAAATATAAATCTGAAGTCTGTTCAGCTCTCTGGTTTCAAAGTTTATTCATCCAATAATTAGTATTTCAGTAACACATTTTTAATGTTAAATTCTCAATTCCTTCCTCTATGCCTTCAACTGTGCTTGGAGAACAGTAGGAAAGGAATATCTCTAGTCATACTTGACAACACTGTATTATCAGGAAATCCCCGTTTAGTAGTATTTTAGCAGGAATAGTGTTAGTCATAATTTTATTTGGTCACATATTCCTAACAAGTGGAAATATCAAAGCATTTGGAATAGTTTCTTGTTATTTCAGAGTTCAAAATGGAATAATTAATTGTTTAGTGTATTATTTTCAATTTATCAATTAAATTATCTAGAAGTACTGAAAAATACAGAATTGCATTACTGAATGTGTAGAAAGTGATCTGAATTATGCAAAATGTGCACTGAATGAGGTAAAAATGCTTTGTTAGTGCCAGCTGATGATGGTAAAATTCAGAGGGAGAAACACTAGGCTGCCAATAAATTATAAGAAAATCAGAATGGATGTTTCCTTTAATATTACCACCTATGGTGGGAGATTAAAAAATAGACTCTAAATATGTCACTATTTGATCTTGAAGGTTGTGTAACAGACAATTTCAATTATTCTCTGACAAAAGTATTCAAAAAGGGCAAGAGATTTTTCAATCTGTCAGTCTCAAACAGATAGAAATGTTGAAGCATGTCCCCATAGGATGAGTTTTTCTCTATGTTACTGTTGAAAATAGCTCCTTTCCTCTCTCACACAGATTATGTCCTTTAAGAATAGTAAATTTAAGGAGATGCAAATACACCCACAGTGACTGAAAATAATTTACACAGTCTAATGGTTTCATTTATACTTAATCTTAAAATTAAACCTTATGTTCATCAAAATTTGCAAACATAATAAACATTAAACCATAATTTATGTGAAAGAATTAATGATAAATTAGTTGGTCAGATATAACTTCTACCAAAGAGAAGAACAAATAAGCATATAATATGAAAGAAGTATTCATTCATTTTTATACATTATCTTTCAAGTACCTGACATCAGACATTAATTTCATCAGACAAAAATATCTTGATTCTGCTGCTTTTAAAATGAAAAGTCATTCTTCAGGAAACTGCAATCTTTAAGGAAGATTTTAAACTTAAAAAGAGATAAACATAGTGAGAATTACTGTAGCAGAAATATGAACACCAGGAAAGTTGATGTGTGTCCATGCTTCACACTGCAAAACAATTTAATGTTCTTCCTTCTAATTCTACTTTCCCAGTTTCTCCAAGTTTTTGCAATTAATTACAAACAGTCTGCTCCAAATATCATCACACAAACGTTGAATAATAATACTTGGACAAGCTACAAGACTTGGGTTTTACATTTATTAAGACTGAGCTTTAACCTGAAATTATTCTCTATTTTTTCATTTCAAAGAAATACTTACACTGATTTCAAAAAACTGAAAAGATATGGAAGCCTATCCCATGCTTCCTTGCTGAGTAGCTACATTATTGTTGTTGAAGGAACTCAAAGACAGGTACACACTTGCACTGAGCCCTTACCCTCTGCCCGTTCTTCATGGATTCTAGCATGCCGTGAATGTAGCTACACATTTATTGTGAAATATGAGAGCCTTCTATACTTCTGCTTCCAGGCATCTTTTAATAACTGCAGTATTTGTCTGGAGAGGCATTATGCCATAAACAGTCCTTTCTCCTCACCTTGTAACTTAACATACACTTTTCCCTTAACTCACCCCACTCGTGTATTTTGGTTTAGATACATTGTAAAGATACACATGAGCTCTGAAGAAATAACTGTATTAAAAGAGAAGCGAGATTTCATTTTTAGAGTTAGTAGCTAAATGAGTTCTATAAACAAAATCAAACTCTCACTATCTAATTATTGTGCTGTTCTAAGACTGAAGTGGCAACACAGACTTCTTATTTCTTTTCCATATATTGTATTCGCTCCGTCAAACATACTTTATACTAACAAAGTAGCTGAAATAGATCATCATAAAGCAATAGATCACCACTTCTCTATTCTACAGAAGTATTGCAAACTTTCACTGATTGATGTTCACGTAGCAATCATTTCTAATGACAATCTTGCAGTATCTTAGCATATAAAACTTTATTCATTATTTACCTTTTCCAATACAACAACTAGTCTTTCAATACAAGTTTTAGTGGCATTTATAGGTATACTTGAATGTTAAATACTGTTAGTAAATACAAACATACAGATTTTTTTTTTCAGAAGCAAACTTAGTAAGGATATTTAATAGTTCATATTTTTTCTTAACATTTTGCAGTGCAGTAATTACAGTTCTTCAATCTGTAGTTATACCTACAGCCATTCTGAGAAGTTGCAGTTAATTTTGGAGATACTTAAGGGACAATGTACAAATGCTGAACCTCTTAAATAAATATAGAAGTATGGAAAAGAAGTTTAATCCATATGGGTAGAACATCCCATAATTTAAGGTGTTTCTTTTGGAGGTGGAATGGGGGGGAGGGGTATCTAACTTCTCCCATCATTTATTTCTCTTTCAGTTGTCCCCATTAGCAGGTTTCTACTTTACAGCAGATACTCTGATAGATTTTCTTTGTAAACTCCACGTTCTAACCAGAAGTTAGTCCTCCAGGAACAAAATTAGTTCAGTGAAATACCCCTTCATCTGTCTCTTTTTAGGATATTGTTGCTCAAGTTTTGTTAGCTTGTTTTTATGTTTTGATTTAAAAAGGAGCAGTTTAAAAAAAAAAACACAGCTCAAAGGCAGTATTTTAAAATAGCAAGGTAAGAGCAAGGACTGGATGGACACCTAAGAAAAAGTATACAATGCATTTACCATTTTTGGTCAAAATGCATTACAGTGTTCAAGTACCAGGAGAGTCTTAATTGTGTCTTTACCTGTCCTAGTCCTGATTATAGGATGGGGAAGATGGAGACAGATGCAGACTGGTTTGCTGCTTTTATGTTATTACTGCATTTCTTTCTTTTCTATAATCCCTAGGAAAAAAAAGGATTTAATATTATCAGGAAAAGTATTTGTGTATATATGTTTAAAAATAAAAAAGTGTCAGAAGAAATCTTTTTGGACAACCACAGAAGTAAATGGTATCAAATAAACATATATCATCCATTAGACAAAAAAGTATGATACAGACTTTAACTTGCTACAGACATCTGATTATAACTATGATGCAATAAGTTACACACGTAAAAACAGCATAGACCTTCAGCTGAAGATACCACTTTGCTACAGACTTCAAAACAAAGAAAATAACTGGCGGAAAGAGCTGAAGGGAGACTGATCTTCTGGTTTTGTATCCTACTAATAGTATCATCATGTACTCCATTATAACTTTGTTTATTTGTAGATGTCTATCTAATGTCACATTTGACCCCAAATTTATTGCAAATTGTATTTACTGGCTTGTATTCTTAAAAATGAAAGGCTACAAAAGCTTCATTTTCTAGACGTGGATTTGTACATTAATAGTTATTGAAACTATTGATAGGGAAAAAAGGGAAAGTTCTTATCAACATAGCCTTCCTCTGTCATCACAAACCCAAGGAGGGGGTTTAGATTAATCTTAGCAAAACAGAACTTTTAGAATATATATTGATTTTCTTCCCTTTTAATGCTCCCATAAATCATAATCATCATGTGCCAAGCCTATGTGCCCTTGATTCTGCTAGCTATAATCTAATCTTATAACTCAAGCTCCCCAGAAAAGAACATTTTTCTTATTTTTTTCCTTCTTACTTATGCATTTTCCACTATGTCCCCTCCAGCTCTTTTCCCCTTCTCTCCAGGAATATAGCTGATTGGAGTCAGGATGACAGCATTTCAAGGTCATTCAAACAGATTGATAAATAGCAGGATTTGTGTGAACTCTAGGGTGCCTATACACATATTCAGGAGGGCTTTTACAAAAGGTGGTTAGAAATATCTTTTTAAAAAGAATTTTTTTTGGTTTTTATTTTAAATTACCATACTAAAGTCTTTGACCCTTTAGACTGAACAAACCAATTAACGATCTGCATCTCAAACTGTTGTACATCATTTCTTCTAGTCTGTCCTTGGAACTACCTGTTTGATCCACACAACTCCACGAATATTTGAGGGACTTAATTTTTTTTATTTTAATGACATTCCATTGTTTTGATATTGATGGCAATTGCCAACTCTGTTTCTCAATATCATGAGTTTCCTCGTATATTCCCTGCATAAAGAGAAAATCAAAACAGTAGTGTTCTTTGAAAAAATTAGACTCTTTGTAAAGTAGGGGCCAGACTAAATATTTAGCAGTCTTACTGTAGAGAATGTTTTTGTACACTATATTTAGGACTAGAAAAAAAGGAAAAGCAGGAGATGCTTAATCAAGAGCAAACCAAGACTGCAACTTCGTGAATCCATAATTTTCCCATGACCTAACTTTCAGGAAAAAATAACTGCTGTCTTTCTCTTACATGCCAAACTCCTTCCCAAAAGCTACTGCCATCACTGATATATTCTTCTTCTTCTTCAGCCACCAGCACCCGAAACTTGATTTGGTGTAATTGGAATTACAGTTTACCCTGACTGGGACTCAGGGCAAACAGCTTTGCCCTTGGATCCTGCACCTCAGTTTATGCACTGACATTCTTTACAGTGTTTGAGGAATCTGCCAAACCACAGGTTTATGCTGCAACTCATCTTGATTGAATAACAGCGGCTTGACACATTTCTTCTCACCAACTTTGAATTCTTTAATGGAAATATCATGACATTATCCAAAAGCATTCGCTAGCTGAGCTGAATTAAGTAGACAGAAGCCAAAGACAGGAATCCCACAGGAATTTGAACAGAGAAAAGGCTTATAATTTATACAGAGATTAAAGCATGACTTGCTGGCAAGTCAAATTGACCAAAACAATTAGGATTTGATATTATTCTATTCTGCAGAGGTGCCATTACCTTTCCATCAGGTGACAGAGATGTTCAGTAGAGTATTGCTTTTATTTTCCCATGGAATAACAGTTGTTGCATTATGAGTTGCTTACATATTCATTCAGGTTCAAGAGCTAGGAGAAGTTCCCAGACTTAAAATAAAATCTGATGAGGCTCCTTTCATTTTTATGGAGGTGTAATCAAAGATGTGGAAGAAAAAAAATCAACCACCTGACTACTAAAGTAGGGCAGAGCCACAGTGTGAGCCAACATGGATTCCTGAGCTGAAAACCATAGAAATAGAGACATAAAAAAAAGTTAATTATCTCTGACTTGTTCACATTCTTGATTCATTTTCTAAAAATGTTGAAACTGTTAGGTGGACATAAATTTCTTGATAATTATAAAATATTAAACTTAATGGTGTATTTTCTACAGTCCTGTGTTTCACAGTTTACCTTCAACTTAAAAATCTACCTTTTCTTGAAGATGAGAGAGGCACACTTCATCTAGTATTTCAGGCTCCAGTCTCTATCACCTAATATCTTTCGTGGCTGTTCACTCCAGTTAAGCCTAATATTCAGATTCAGTAGCATTTTCAACTTGCTCTGTACTGATTAAAAAAACTCACCCAAGAATTTGCACAAGATGGGACAAAGAGAAGGAGAATGCTTATGAATAATAAAAAAAATTGTACTGTTCTGATAATAAAAAGCCAGGCCACACATTCAGGAACGTTTCATCTTGGCGTGCATGAGCAATCTCTAAGACTGAACGATGAAACCAGTTTCTGTGCACATTGAGATCTGTCTGGCAACTTCTTCCCATGATACATTCCAATTTATACAAAATACATTTGCACATACAAGAAACATGATGAGTTACAGACAGAATTCAAATTCAAATTCAATCCCCCCCTTTCAAGTTTTATCTCAGCACAATTACTGACAAAATGAAAAATGCAGACAAGTGGGCAATTATAGAACAATACTAAGCACACCAGAACACCTGAAAGGGGAAGCAACCTACACAGTCCTGGAGCCAGTGAAGAAAATTACACTCTTGCTTTTCCCTCTGAGCTTTTTATTTTTTCTTTTCTTTTTTACATCCCCTCCCAAGTTAGTGGTCATGATGGCTCCTCCACACTCTCACTTTTCATTTATATCTCCTTTATCCCAGGGACAGAGAAATAGAACAGTACACAGTTAGAGGATAGTCTCACCTCAGTAAGAAGGTATTCATTTAAACCAGGTTTGCTAAAACCCAAAACAAAACTAGCAGATAAGCATGTTGACATAAATCTTCCCAGCCTTATTTAAAACAGGGCTGGGGTATAGCACCTCATACTATCTATGAGAGACAATAGATTAAGTCATTGCTTTGTTTTAAATATTTTTAAGATTTGATTGGTCCTATATTTTGCTTTTTAAGTAGTTAGTAAAGTTATAAGCTAAAGAAAGATAAAATGGATAGGTCTAGGAAAAATCAGAATATAAATAAGGTGGGAGTACCTATTTTATAATTTACAGAGTATTCAAGACATTAAAATGTTGACAATTCATTCAAAAGGCGAGGACTGTAACAGAATGTGAAAACAGCAAAATATCAATCAAGTCTCTTGAGAAGACTGCAACTGGCTAAAGGGAAACCCATTAACTTAATCTCATTTGGCCATTTTTCTCCTCTCTGAAAGAAGATCATGCATCTTCACAATGCCTTCACAGGACACAGCAGTTGGAAGAGAAAGAGGGAATTAACCAAAATAAGCCTCCCAGAGAATCTTTGAAATAGGAAATCCTATTAGATTCCTCAATTTCTTCCCATTAAGCAAATCACACCTCAATTTAAATACTAAGAACTTATATTCTGATCTGGAGATATTTAAAAAAAAAATTCTAGAGTATTTAAAAAGGAAGATCAGATAGCAGTATTGCTTTTTTAGACCAAAAATCAAACACAGCCTTATTGATCCAGCCAAGTGTTTACACAGACATCATGTCAAGGCGAGAAACAGAACCCATGTCCTATTACACAATATGAGAGAATACACGTCCTTATGACATTTTTTTCATCTAGCATTTTCACCACGATAAAACATGCCCACCAAATTTCTAAAAAAGTATCTATGTTAAAATGCCATTAAGTTTGAAAAACAAAAATTGATAATTCAGGAAACATGAGAACCGATGTTGTCAGTTCTGTGTATGTTTTCTGCTATATTTTAAAATTTCAAATGAACAGTGGTGTACTATTTTTGGCCCCCAGTCATGACTGTATAAGAGAAAAAGAACTTAATCAATACCTATTCACAAGAGCAGGTTTAATTTTTAAAAAATGCCTATGATAATATGAAAGAAAACAATCATAAAATAAATTTAAAATTATTGCTGGAGGTCACTTAAAAGCCTGCATCACCACCCTGAGACAAAGAGAAGAACATAGGTTGCTGGGATTCAGTGCTACCAGGAGACTGAGTCTGAAAGTCTCAGACATTAAACAGTTTCTGCATGCAGTTTAAAGTGTTAAAATTCAGGTTACACCGAATTTAAATTCTGTCATTTCCTAACTTCAGAGAACTTGATTTCCCAATCTCACCTTTTTAAACATATTGGCTACTGACATAACTTTTAAAATGTTTAAAAGGCATTTAGACACCATGTCATACTTGATAAACTCATTTAAAAACACCGGTAGAAGGTTAAATGAGCTGAAGAGATGAACTTGTTCAGTGTGCCTCCATAAATTAGCAAAGTTCACATTAAGGATTTCAAATCCATATGAAATTTGATCCAAAAATCAGTATCAAAGAGATAGCCTCTTGCAGAAGGCCAGTTATTTTTCTTCACTGCCAATACATGGTGCAGGCTAGATCTTCGGTATGCACACGTACACACCAGCTATTCTGAAACATTCATTTTTCCTGCAGACTGGTGTTTTCAGTCCTAGGCAAATCTCTGACCTCTGGGCACACTCCCTGCCTTCCAGCTGCCTGGGGGTGCTGATGGAAGTAGGAACTTTATAATAAACAGATGAAAATAATGTTTAGATGGGCTCTCAGGGAGTTGGTAACTGAATGAGGGTCCAAGCCTCTTCCACTGAAATTCTTCTGCATTTTTAGTGGAGAGGTATTTCACACCATACCCAGAATCTTGACTTAAAACTTATTTTCAAGATGTTTGAGAATCCGTCACAGTCTGATACTCCATTTTGGTATCTATAATGTGTACCGATCACTAATATTGACCACACCTGGAAAACATGAGATGAAACTCATGTATAGAAATACCTGATGGTTTCAAGTGGCTTGCACTTGAATATTATTTTCCCAATTTGTTCTAAAGCTTGGAAGAATAGTAGGAAAATACAGGAAAAATAGGAACATTCTATGGTATAAACAAAATTTGAAAATATTTTAGACTCCTTCATTCTAGGAAAAATGTTTTGGTGTGTTTTGGATCTGATTTTTCAAACCAGACAAAATTTGCTTTCACTAAAACAGTTACTGTTCCTTTTTACAGGGCAAGGTAAAGAGAGCTTGTTTGCTATCCTTGTCTTTAGCTGGCTAAAATATTCATACATTCTTGAAGAAATGATGATGTTAAATGAAAGCAGTATCTCTCCAACCAGTTTCTCCTGATGACTCCCTGCACCTGCTAAGAAAACAGTGTATCTTATCAGCTGCATTGTGTCCAGGCAGCATAAGGAAGTCAAAGTAGAAGGAATTTCAAAATTAAGGAATAAAAAAAAAAAAGGGGGCGAAAAAATATTCACATTGCTGTGGAAACCTGAACTAAACAGCTGGGTGCTAAGAGGGCTTTTTTGGGACTATGTGTGCTAAGATAAACTTGTCTCTAAGGTGAAATAGAACAGTCCACACAGTAGCAAGTCGAGTTTGATCGATGAGTGTTCATGCAATATCTTACATCTTTTCACATAAGAAGAACACATTCAGCACAAATAGGCAGAATGAAAGAGTTCAGTGCATGTACTGGTGTCTCTTGTCTGTTGCCAAGAGCTGCATCTCTGATAACACAATGATAGCTGAACTCTGCATACAATGAGAGTTCATAAAAATCCTAAAGGATAGTTTATAAAACACAACAGATACTTGTGTTCTGTCATTCCCTTTACCACTGCTAATGAAAGTTTTAATTCTGCTAGACTATCAGTTATGAAGTTGTTCTGGGTAGTGAGAGGGAAGGAAAGAGAATAAGTTGCAATTATATTTCCCATCTGTGTTTAGATTTAAAAGGCACTTGGAAACCTGCATATCAGAAGGGTCTTGCCTTGCTTTGAGGGAACTGTGAGCAAAAGCCAGCCATGCAGCGCCTTCTTATCTCTTGAACAAATACAGTAGAGGAATATGTTGAAATGGAGGGAAGATATCAATGTTTGGTTTCCTAGGTGATTAAAGGGTGGAAAACCTTAAAAAAAAAAAAAAAAAAAAAAAGAGAGAAACAGATAACAGTAAAAGATATATAGAATGTGAAAAGGAACTAAAAATCTGCAGAAATCAGCACTCTACCAGTAAACATCCTGAACATGTACATGCATTAAAATTCTAAATGTAGTTGGAGGCAGAAAGGACTATTTTCCTGTAAACTTAATTATATCTCTCAATACAAACCAGACTGCGCTGTGCAGCTAGACAGAGAAAGAGACCCTGAATTCCAGTGCTTATGTTATGTAGCACAATTGTGTGGCACTCAATCCCATCGACCACTTCACTGACAAAGGTTCTGAACATTATCAGCCCCACTACTCCCCCCTGAGGGACAACACTCTTCACTGGGCTCGACATGGACAATGATTTGTTGCCCACATAAGTCCTTGTGTGCAATTCAACACTGTACTCAAGATTGTCTGGTTTGTATAGGT
>JAWWES010000133.1:7405113-7438780 GCA_035583135.1 Lophotriccus pileatus | reverse complement strand
GGACAATGATTTGTTGCCCACATAAGTCCTTGTGTGCAATTCAACACTGTACTCAAGATTGTCTGGTTTGTATAGGTCAGCTGGAAATTTTCTTTAATTAATATACCACTTTTCGTTATTAATTAGCCCTAGCTGGATCAAGACTTTCTGGGAAACCTGTAAAGAAACTTTGCCTTTGAAAGCTGCATATCCTTAACAGGATGCCAAAAGCTTACAATTAATTTTTTGTCAACCAGGCTAAAATTACTTTCTTAGTCTTTAATTTTACTTCAGTATAGCATCAGAATTCTCTATGTTCTTTCACAAGATTTTATTGATGTTTATGCTTGTACTTATATATGTGGAGCATCCCAAACACATCCAAACTGTGTACCTCAATCAGCCTAATTAGAACTCTTAATTTATTTCAAGGGAGATTTTTCAATTCATCAACAATTTATCCAGATAACCCTTTCTTCACCTCACTTTTTAGCTGTGCAATTGTACCGTGGAACTGCAAACATGGCAACTAATTACAGCTCTCTTGAGAGGTCTGGCTTCAGAGAACTTACTACCCTTGTAATTTCTCACATTTTTTGCAAGGCTACAAGAACTTTTTAAGGTATAAGAAATCTCTAAAATCTATGTAGCAATAGAAACAGGTGTCAAATTAAAAATTTTTACTGATTTTCAAATATTGTTGCTAATAGAAGGGATAGCAGCACTACCATGGCTATTCCTGAAGGAAGAGAAACACAAAGCGTGGGCAAAATTAACTGACCTTATCCTGTGAAATTATATTGCCTAGTGTTAGACTTTTTTAATGGCTCAAGTGTATGATAACCAGCTTGTTGGCCATTTCTGACATGTGCCAGTGCAGAAGCAGAGGAGAGCATGAGCAGAGTGGGCAAAAAAACACATTATCAGCAATGGAACTACCACTCATTAATTCTGCACAAAGTCAGAAATCATCCCTTCTCTTTCCCAATATTAAAGAGATTAATATGTTGTAGCCACTTAACATACAACAATGAAGGAGGTGTCATAATGTTCACTTGTGTAATGATTTCCAAATTCTTTACCCCAATAATAATACTATGCCTTATACTTAAGTTTTTACATGGTATTTATTCTTATGAGTTCAAGTAATAACTGAGAGTTTAGAAGTAAGTCTGTAAAAATTCCTTTGACAGAGGAGCAGATGATATTGCTGTGATATCAAATGCACAGTAAGACACTTGCAGTGGTGTCTGTATAAAAGAATTTACTGTTTTCTTGGAGTTATGTGGTTTCATAGTATAAAATACTGACATAGGTGGACATTTTGTTCTCATTGAACTTCTTAAAAATATACAAGTGTTTAAAATACTACAGGAGACTTGGCTGAATTGGATACAAAGGAAACTGCTATTTCACTTTCTAGTTCTGCACACCAACACTAGGCTCTGCCACATTTTTATCATTTTTCTGTTGACTGGCACTTGGAAACACCCACTTCATTCTTAGTAGCTTCCCTCACTGAATTATTTTCAATTGTGTTGAAGAAAAGTGCAGTGCAAGTGCATAGATGAAAAATCTGATCTGACTACTGTGTGACTTTTTCTTTTTTCCTGTTCTTTTTTTTTTCCTCCATTTTTTTATCCATTCCCTGTACTTCTGTCAGACTCAGGTTGAATGCTTTTTAACGAAAATGTGCAATCTCCCTAGTACTGATTTCACAACATATAAGGTAATTTCAGTACTGTTTGATTTCTCCTCTTATAACAATTTTTAGAGCACCAACCTACATGCAAAAAAAATTTACACAGCTTTCATTGTCTAAAGTCATACACAACAACAAAAAAGAAGTGATTGCCTACAATAGAATTTTTTTTTAATAAATGTAACATATGCCAGAACCACAGTACACATTGATCTTGCCCATCATTTATACTACATCCTTGTACATATCTGACTAAGAATATGGAAACAGACATCTCCAGGAAGCAAGTCAGAGCATAAGCCTCACTCAAGTACTCCGCCTTTTCTTCAGGAGAAGCTCCTCTATATCAGGTGATGACAAATAGCAGATTTAGGCCTTAGTTCACAGATCTAAAGAAGGACAATTATTCCTTCAAATAATGAGGTGCTCAGAAATGTCTTCTAAGACTGGGGGGAATCTGTCATGGGAATTATAAAGGACAAATGAAGGAATTGACTCATGGGCGTTGTAAAGGACACAATAATGAAAGTGACTATGTCAGAACACAGAAAAAAAAAACAAACCAACAAATCAACCCCCCCCAAAAAAAGCTAAAGCACCAAAAGTAGATCTATCTTTGCATCTTTTCATCATTCTCTAACATCATCCATAGTAGATGGCACCAATATACACGCTGGTGAATTTCCAAAGGTGGATCATGAAGTCCTGATGGTTTTGGACAGATTCACAAATGCTTACGCAAGAGGATGGAAGTAATATCCTCCTATTTTTACTGCTTTTAAGTCTGAATTGTGAATGGAACTTTACAGTTGCTAATCCATTCTTCTTAGTATTTATTTATAATTCCTTGTAGGACAGGGTTTTTGTTTTTTCCATTCTAATTAGGGGGTTTGCATTTGAAATAAAACTGAAGATTTCATTGGTGATGAAAACCAGCTGCAGACAAGATGAAGTGTGATAGTCTCATACAGAGCACAGATTAGACATAATACAACTAACAAACAGAGGAGCAGTGTGACATCATAACTGCGATTATTTCTAAAGCGGGGCTGCCTGACTGAATAGTGAACTAGAAATTATCCAAAATTAAAACATGAACATGTGCAGAAAAGTAGTTTCTAGAGACAATGAGGACAGAAGTTTAAATTAGGGAATAAATCTTCATTTGGACTATACCAAGAAACTTCACTTCTTTGATGAAGTCATTTCACAGCCACACAGCCTTTTACAATCCTTTCAATGGAAGAGAAAAAAAAGGCAAAAAGCATGTATTACAAAATAGAACTCTGTCCTGTATCATGTTCTCAAGATTTCCACAGCATGTTTAATAGTATGTTTCTATTCTGTAAGTTATGCATATTCATTACTAAATTTTTCACTCTATTGTAAAATTTTCTGAGTGCATTCACATTTTAGAAAAAAAAAAATAAACCCACCTAAATTATTAATATTTTCTGCACCGATGCAAAATTGCCTCCTGTCTCCTGTGAAGAAGTACAGATAATGTTATTGGAAAAGGCAACTTTTTAAGGTTACTTGAACACATGTCCCTGCATAGTTAATCTTGCAGATTTTTTGTGCATCTCCCAGTTAAGACAACAGAAGATATGTGCAAAATTTTGAATCCTGAATTAAGGTGTAAAGGGGATTAAACACTTGTATAATAGAAAAAATAAAACCTATGAGGGTAACAGCCAAAGTATTTTAAGTTAACTGTTAAATTCAATGTTGATTTTCCATACTCATAACACCAGAAACAAAAATGTTTACATTTTTCTTGCACCATTTTTATATATATACAGCATGGGAAAAAAATGCATTCTCTGTTCAGAAGTAAAAGCAAACAGGATGCTTCATCAATGAGGACTTGAGAAATCTGTTAATTTTGTACATATACTCAAATGCTAAAATGGCAATCTTGACCAGAGACATTCTCTTTGTATATATAGGTGCTGCACATAAATACAAAAATAGCTGTAATAACACCGTGCATATACAGTGAGATATAAAAATCATATCTATAAAAAAGATGATCGTCCCGCTCCAGTGCGGCCTCACCTTGAATACTGTAGGTTTTTTTAAAGTAAGGTGCTACATGGGAATAAATATCTACATTTGTGAACAGTGAAATTTTGATCAATAACAACACATTATAAAACTGTGTGTCCATAATTATTAAGCTGGAAAAAGACATCACAGCATTAGCAAGGCCCATGCATATTAGTCTGCCATAGAAAAAAGCATCCTTTGAGGCTGAATAACTATTGCATTCTGAAGTATAGGGGGATTATTAGTGTTACCTAATCTAGGGGTTTTTTATTTTTCCCTTCAGATCATGAGATGGAAAGGGTTTATTTTTTTCATTTTGACAACCTGTCCAGAGATTTATATAAGGCAATGGTATAAAAGCTTTATTCAAATCATATGTTTGGTACCAATGCAGCTTTTGCTATGCTCATTAAGAACCTGTAGCTGAAATTAAATGGCAATTCAGAAGATCCCTGACCCCAAAATAAACAATCCTGCTGTTCCTATAAACTCATTACTGACCTTAGGCATAAAGCATGACCTTTTTCTCCTCTTGCCTTTTTTTTTCATATTTCTAAAATATCAAGACAGTATATTTGATGTGAAATTAATACCAGCTGTTTTCCAGAAAGGCTGGTAAAAAATAAAGATTTCTGTATGCATGTTTGCTTTAAATTGCCCCTTTTGCAATCTCTGACTCTCAGAAAATGCCCGTAAAATCAGCATTCTTGAAAGAGGCATTGATAACTGCATTCCAGTGCAGTTAAACTCTAAATTATAAGAAAAACAAAACAAAAATTTACCAAATAAGGGAAAGGTAGCAATCAAATGTGACAAATAAATAAATGCAAACCAATTAAATACTGCTATATCCCTCCTCTGTTTTGCTTAGTAACATATTTGTTACTTCTATGAATTATACTTCTGTCCTGAGTATATGCAGCATATTTCTCAAAGAGAGAGACATGTTCTTTTATCACTACCGTACTACAAAAACTGGCTCCTACAAGAGCCACCTTGCAAGGAAATTGCCCCAACATGGCTTAGAGGGATCTTAGTAGCCAGAATATAAAATATCACTGATTGCCTTATAGAACCAGCAGCTTTCAAAGGGAAAAAAATCACAAGGAACAACCCATATACTTTTAAACTGTACATACTGAACATATATTGAAACATTTAAACTGCATTTTCATAGTCTATACAAGATTTGTAAAGCAAATTTTCTGTATTTAAATTGTTTCAGAATGATTATTTGTCGAGAACTGATGAACGGGGCTATGTTTCATTGTAAACAACCTTTATTTATTCCAAGCAGAAGCTGCCTACAAAGAAGCCAAATCAGTTTTTCAGCCCCGCCATGAGAAACATCCACATTTTTACTACCAGTGCAATACTTATCATGGTTACTGTTAGTTTACTGAGTTATTTATGTACATCTGAAGAGCTGTAGGCCAGAAAAATGGATGTACACCAAATATAGGTTAGCCAAGAAAGGAATGACTGAGGCAGTGTGAGGCATGATATAAGGCACTTGAAGTATAAACACTGGATGGCAATAAGCACTAATAGACTGAGTTTTCAGTGGATGTAGCCAGCATAGCACATAAAAATACTGCAGCATTTACAGCCCCATTGAGGTCAGTAACAAGATTTCCTTTACCCAAAAAAATGGATTTTTTTTCTGCATTAATTTCTGCTCTGATATTTTCATATCAGATCAAACAGAATATTGCATGGATACACATGTGTCATATTAATGCATCTAGTCCATGTTTGCATTATATATGCATATGATAAACTTACAGAGTGACCTGAAAAGTCATCTAGAAAACTTCCAGAGTTAATCACTGATGATTTCTCATTTGTCCTTCTATTTATCTGCTCATTTTTCTCTAGATCTCTCATGTATATAGGTTTCAGTGCCACATGCGTTCTGTATATATAAATACTTATAAAACCACAAGATAGAATATCTCAAGGGAGAGAAGGGACTTCTAAGGATCATGAAGTCCGTGGTGCCATGACCATTTCCCTAGGGAGTCTGTTTCAGCAACTGAACACCCTCTGAGTGAAAAACCTTTCCCTAATGTCCAATCTGAATTTTCCCTGTTACAACTTCATTCCATTTGCTCAAGCCCTACCACTGGTCACCAGAGATCAGCACCTCCCACTCCACTGCTCATCTTGAGGAAGTTGTGCAGTGTAATGAGGTCACCACCTCTGGCTTCTCTTCTTCAAGTGGAACAAATCAAGTGACCTCAGCTGCTCCTTGTAAGTTTTGCCCTCAAGACCTTTCACCACCTTGCCCTCCTCCAGACACAATCTAATAAACTTATATAAAAAATGTAGATAAGTAGTCCTTCAAAGAATAAGTGGTGTTTAATAGGAATAAAAAAATCAATACAAGTAACAACCAGAGTCAAAGGAGTAGATATGAAGAAAAACTGAATATTTTAATCTGGATTCTGATATTTAGATCATATTTTGATATATAGCATGCTGGTGAACATGAGCTGTTGCATCTAACTTGGCAATGCAGCTGGTGAAGGGTCTAGAAAATATATCCTATGAGATCTGGCTGAGAGAACTGGGGTTGTTTAGTCTGGAGAAGATGGAGCTCAGAGGGAACCTCATTGCTCTCTACTACTACCTGAAAGGAGGTTGTAGTGTGATGGGGCTCAGTCTCTTCTGCCACTTTCAAGTGAAAGGATGAGAGGAAAAGGCCTTAAGATGTGCCAGGGGAGGTTCAGATTAGGTACTAGGAAAAGAAAAATCAGTGAAAGAGTGGTTTGACATTGGAATAAATTGCCCAGGGAGATGCTGGAGTCACTGTCTCTGGAAGTGTTCAAGAGGTGTCTGGATGTGGCACCTGGGGATATGGTTTAGGGGTTATTATGGTCATGCTGGGTTGGCGGTTGGACTAAATGATCTTGAAGGTCTCTTCCAATCTTGATGATTCTGTGATTTTTCATTCAAATGGAAGTGAATGACAGCATGAGTACACCCATAGGATGAAAGGCTCAGGACACTCACTAGGAAGAGGGGCTGCAGGGAAAACAATTCTTCCTCTTTCAGTCTTTTGATCTTGACTAAGCTGAAAATGGTATCAGCACCACTGTTTTGTCCCTCAACAATGACATGGCAATATCATCACCTTCCTATGTGAAATAAATAGTTTCATTTATCTGATTTTATGAAAAAAATATTTACCTCTATCAATTTTAAAAATAATTAATTTATTTGAAGTGTAATATAGTCTGAAAGTTACAAAAAAAGACTACTACAGATTTTAAAAGAATAATGAGATGCAAAGATGCTTTTTTTTTCATTGGGTCCTGGTTACATTGCATATCATAGAAGAGCTCAAAGGATTTATCACCAGACCACGAACACTGGTGTTCTTTGCATAACACTATTGCAAATGAGTATTATTTAAAACATAAATTCAGAGATATAATGAATATATTCTTTTATAAGCATTTTCTGTATCCCATGCTGTCTCCAAAAGACACATCACTACTGATGTGACATCATATTGATTTTAATTTGAGTTTGGCTTGAGGCTCTATATCATATTTTCAGAATTCATTATAAATAATGATTGGTTTGAGTGTGCATTACTTGTGCTTTATGATGGCTAGAGTTAATGGGACTTGGAGCTATTTTAGTTCCTATTATCTTGCTTATCCTGGAGGTTTCTGTCCTCAGGCAATCAAGATAAAGAGGTATTTTGGTCCTCAGAAGGCATTGTTCCTGTAAAAAGGAAGCTATCAATGAGGATATTGCAAACATGCACAAAGCACCTATCACCATAATGTCTGTGCCTATTTTTCAAAACTTAAAAGTAAATGCAAAAACATATTTTCAGCTTTGAAGACTGACTAATAGCTTTCCTCCTTCAATTTGGTCATTATGCTTGGATAATTATCATCGGTATTTCACATGACTGAAAAGAGTCCAACGGACTATAAAGGGAGGTATGCTTGTTGAGCCTTTCCTGGGGGGTTTTCCCAATAAATGGCAAATGGACCTGTTGTATTCTGAGTGTTGAACAACAGCCAGTGTGGAAAGAGCAGCTCAGATAAAAAAGATGCTTGCCTTTTTCTCCTGCTAGCAGTCAGAAGACTAGTAACTGTGTTATGCACGTACACTCAGCTTCAGACTAATCTACATGTTTGAGCCCATAGAGTACTGTTGTACAGATTGCTTCTGCCAGAGAAAAGCATCAGCAGCTGTGGAACAAATTCACATTTCAGAACTGCAATTTTTTTGACTAGGTGACACTAAAACAGACAAAATAAATCTGTTCTTGTAATAAATGTTGCCCTCAAGTTTTTTCACCATAGTGACAAGTTTCTTGTGCAGCATAAAACTTTGTCAGCCAATTCAAATATTTCTCTTTGTCAATTAGCACACCTTCTTTTTCATCTAAGGTTAATTTACAATGAGAAAAATACCTTGAATAGCAAATAACTGAAAGTCACATAGGCATGAATAAATCCTATCAAGCAACTACATCTTTGGAGGTGCTTAATAACTCCTGAAGAAGTAACAGCTTAAAAAAATAAGGTATAACATGTTCAGACAGGCTGGAAAAGAATTGAAGACTGTACACACAAATAATCAAAATTATCTATTATAAACCAGCCATCTGTATATCCATGCACCTCAGCAAAACAGATCCCGTGTGAACAGGAAAAGATCAAGCAAATTATTACTTAAAAGAACACAAACAGTGCTCTCCACTTTTTCCTCTGAGAGCTACAAAAGAAACTTTCATTTATTGAGTTTCAGTTTTACTGGAGTCTTACTCCAGTACACACCTTCTCCCCATACAACATGTCTTCCTTCTTGATAGAAACCACTGCTAATATCTCGAGCTCTCTGAGATATCTGGAAGATGTTGCCATCCATTACAACAAATCACTCCTAATTGATCTAATTGATTTCAGTTTTTTTTTTCCAATACACAGACATTGCATTGGATGGATACACTTGATCAAAGGAGCATGTTGATGTACCATATGTAGTTATTAGAGGCCACAGAAACTAAAAAATGTGAGCTATGAGTATTCACTCAAATGTAATTTCTTATATTCTTTGAGCTTTTAACTCTCCCAACCTTCTCCATTGTTTAAATGCCTTAATCAATTTTTTTGGATCTGATTGTGTTGAGCAGTGTAAAAATAGTATTAAGTGTTCTGTGACATGTCTACTTGAGAACAAATACTGGTTTGAAATAGGGTGCACAGATGCTCCTATGAAGTTTCCACAGAAAAATCCATGTGCATGCATTCCTCTGATTACAGATATTGCCATAGTCAGTATTATGGACATAGTTCATGTAACACAGTACTGGACCTGCCCTTCTAAGAGCTTTCCAAATTAATAATTTCCTTTTTTGTGTTTTGAGATTAACAGCAGCATCTGACCAAAGAATATAATGTCACTTGACATGCATATCCCAGGAAATGGGGGAAAACTTATCATTATTACATTTCTCACAAATGTTTTATCTGCCTTTCCAATTATTGTGTTGTTTACATAACACTGGCACCAGGGATTCCTCTATCTAGTCTAAATATCATAGAACAGGGAGGAGATATTAATGGTATCAACAACAATGAGAGAGAAATAATTTGCCATGTTTCAGAGCTGCATTATAATGTGTAATAGACTTTTTAATAACATGAAATGAGACTGATTTATAAATCTTTAGAATGACATCTGAAAAGGACCTAGATAGGCTGGTAAAAAACAAATGGCATCTAATGTATCTTTCACGTTGGCTGTGGCAGTGATTTACTATGTTGTCTGCAATGCTAAATATACATCATAAATCCCTCCAACAGAAGTGTTATTATATTCATCCATCTCTACCCTATGAGCCAACAATTTCTTCTTTCATAAGCTTTATTGTATAAAAAGGAACTCATTATATAAAATAAAATGCAGGCTAAAGCCAGTGATCTTACATTAACCTAATGAGGACTTTATCTAAAGAAAGCATCCTGAAGATACCCTGTGGTTATGTTATTGTTAAAGACTATTTATCAAGTGACAGTGGCTAAGCTCTTTTTGTGGAAGATAAAATGATACAGAGCTCTTTATAAACCTACATCAACTGATAAGTTTTCTCCTTCAGTAGAAGCTACCAAATACAGTTTATTAGCCATATGAATTGGAAAGAAACGCCTCAAGAGTTTGTAAAGGAGCATGACTACAAGGAATCGTCATTTTACTGACTGAGACTACATGAAATAATTAGAAAGAAAATCTTAATGGACAATTAATATCAGTGTGAAGAGGGTCCCCTTTTAGTCAGATAATTAAAATTCAGACAATTCAAACCACTGAAGTCCACACTTGGTGTTTTTGAAGCATGTCCACTGTTCCGCACATTGGTAATGGCAATAAAGCACTATGGTGGGTACATGCTTTCATTGCTCCCACTACTTACTGTCCCATGAAGACAAATTCATCAGCCACTGGAAGAATTAATCAAAAATTAATCTCTACTCATATTACTATGAAACCAAGTACTTAAGCTGCATAAACAATAACCAAATTTCCTTTTTAGCACCCTTTCCTTGATTATTTATCAGAGCATCTCTTTCCCTTAGTTTCTTGACAGGTGTCCCAGTTTTGGCCAAGGACAGGGTTAGATCTTATTCAATACCACCTCACATCATTCCCAGGGGCAGGGATCCTTTCGCTTCTGGATGGAGTGGTTGGAGTAGAGTGACAAGGTCCCAAGACAGAGAGAGTGGTGGGTGGTGCCAGCTGTGAGTCGGGTTGGGTTGGGCTTGGTGAGCATTTTGCATGTGGATCACTTTCTCGTCTATATACCTTTATTATTAATACAGTTGCTGTTACTGTTAGTTTTCTTTTCTCATTGCTGTTTCCAGTAAATTGTTCTTAACTCAGCCTTTTCTTAATCTCTGCCTTTTGTGCGTTCAATGAGTGAGGAAGGGAAGGGGAGAGAGTGGTGGCGTGATTTTAGCAGGACTACTAAACTGAGGAATACTATTCCTAAAACACAACAACAGGGGAAAGAGACTCTATTCTCCATCCTGCAGATACTTAGCTAATTAGTAAGAATAGACACAAGCCTACATCAAAAATAAGGTTACCTGCTTCCAGAGGTGCAAGGCACAAAAATGTATGGACGCAACTTTTGAAGTGGATGGCCATCCACTGATGCCGTGGTAAACTGCTCTCAGTGGTATAGGCTGGGAGGAAGGAGGCATCAGCCTCAACATACCAAACAGATGCCTGGAGAAAGAGATGACAAAGGGAAACTACATTCAGTGACCTATCACCCTGATCAGAGAGGAAAGTGAGTCATGATACAGTTGAGAAATGGGCTTGCTCCTCAACAATCTTATAAAAACACTGGAATTTCAGGCAGGCAAACAGAGAAAAAAAGCAAGCCACATTCTGCTTTTAATGTATGCAGAATATCTGAAGAATCAGATCGTAGCTTCTTGGTTTAAATCTTTACTATATACCCATTTCTTCCATTGAGTCTTTTAGACTGGTGAGGCAGCTGGCAATGGCAGTAAACTTTCTGCTGCTTTTGGTGATTTTCCAGAAGAATTCTGAACAACTGACTTGGCCTGCTTGGCAAGGTACACATGTTTAGGATTTTAGCAGCATAAGTGGATGACCAGAAACATGTTTGTGGCCTTTTGCTCTGATCACAATTTTTGCAGAAAAATTACAGAGTCAAAAGAGTTCTAACACATACAATTTTAAAAAATGAAAAATCCTTTTCTTGTCTTTTAAACTATTCCACTTCTGTTTTGGAGGGATAAATCACATTCTTCGTTGAGGGATAGGTTTCAAATTTAGTTTTCACTACATTGTGTCTAGGAGATATTGGAAAGCAAGTTTGATGGCTATACTGCAGAATACTTCTGATTTGTTAATGCAGAGTTGCCAATTGGAAAGAAAGTTAATGATGTTTTCAGCAGTGACAGTGAGATTACTTCACTCATTATGAATGTTTTCTAATTAGATCACAAAAGCAAAAAGCAACACTATCATTTTATCTATATGTACTTAACTTTGGGCATTGGGGATTTTTATTTGTAATAGAAATCTCCTTAGAAAGATGACAATTTTGGATTCTTTTTCTAAACAAAGTATAAAGACACCTGATCACTGCAGTTCTTGAAGTCTATAAACATACTATAGGATACTTTGCCTTCTTCAAAAGGGTCTGCAATTCTTTACTGCCAGTACTTATCCTAGTTCTGTCAGGCAAACTTTGACTGTCATGCATTACCTTTTCGTAAGTGTCAGTGTCTCATTGGGGTTTTGCTCCAGATAGATTCTTCTGAAACTGAAATTTTCAGCTGTCTATGAAATTCCCAATGTTTTCCAGTGGAAGTCTGGACATCTGACCATAATGAATTTTAGGCCCAGTGAAAATAACCTTTTTTTATTAGCAATCTTTGATTTCAGACACAGATCCCAAGATTTTCTCCACAGGTTAAAATTGGGCTGGTATTTTTTAAATTTATACAAGATAGTGTGAGTTCCTTAATGGAGTGTTCTGGTTTTGGCTGGAGTAGAGATAATTTTCTTCACAGTGGCTGTTTTGGGGCAGTGTTTTGGGTTTGTTCTGAGCACAGGGTTGATAATATAGAGATGTTTTTGTTATTGCTGAGCAGAGCTTACACAGAGCCAAGGCCTTTTCTGCTTTTCACACTGACACGCTGGTGAGGAAGTTGGGGATGCAGGGGAGGTTAGGAGGAGACACAGCTGGGACAGGTGACCCCAAGTGAACAAAGGGATATTCCAGACTAGATTTGTTCAGTAAATAAAGTTGGGAAAGAAGGAGGAAGGGAAGAACATTTGGGGTGATGGCGTTTGCCTTCCCATGTCACCATTAGGCATAGTGGGGTTCTGCTTTGCTGGAGATGGCTGAACACCTGCCTGCCCATGGGAAGCAGGGAATGAATTCCTTGTTTTGCTTTGCTCATGTGCATGGCTTTTGATTTCCCTATTAAACTGTCTTTATCTCAGCCCATGAGGTTTTTAGCTTCCACCATTCCAATACTCTCCCCAGTCTCAGTGATGGGGGAGTGAGTGAGTAGCTGCGTGGGGTTTGGCTGTTAGCTGGGGTTAAACTGTGGTATGGAGGCAGAAGGCATTTTCAAAATTAAGTCTTCATGCAAAACCACTATCCTTAACTGAATGGAATTGTTTTCTCCATATCTTTGCTGTCCTCCTTTCTTTTTTTTTTTTTTTTTTTGGAGGGGGAAAGGTTGCAGGAAAAAATATTTTAATTCTTATAGCTTATCTTTCTACTCATTTTTAGTTTTGCTACTCAGTTCTGCAACAAGGAAAGGAAATGCACTAGTGGCTCTGAATGAGTTTAAGCTGATGCTCTGTCTTTACTTGCCTTAAATCTTTTCTGCATGCTGCTTGTTATTCCCTTTATGATACATCCCCGAATAACAAAGTCTAGAGACAGATACTAAATATCCAAAGTACACATATACCAATCACACATTATTCCTGTTCCCAATAGCTAAACAAAACTACAGTTTGGCCTTATCTCTGAAGAAAAGGAAGGAATAAAGCAATCAATAGACCCCAAATTATTTTATCTTCCATGCCATAAATATATGAGCAAATTTTATGTGCACAATTGGAATTTTTCATATAGGTGATTGATTCTAATTCAGACAAGCAAAATTATGAATATTGCTATTACACATATCAATTGCACATCATCTTTGTCTCCTTGTTTCTTATACATCTCTCTATATTACTGAGCAGTGTTATGGGAAAAGTTAATCTTCTCCCCTTAAGCCTGCACTGCTTATTAAACACACTTCATACAGATTTTTTTCCCCAAAGACTTCTTTCTCCTTGCACTGCTACAAAACTGCCATTAAAAGGTATATAAAAGATTTCAAGTACTACAATATCCAAATTTCAGTTGCTTCTCAATCTGACCTCCCCACTATTCTGTCAAAAAATTTAACACTTCTCAAAAACTTTAGCTTTATAATAGACATATTGTTTTATTTGGCAATTACTTCACTTGTTTTTCTATCCATCTCCTTGGTATTTTTCAAACAAATTA
This sequence comes from Lophotriccus pileatus, assembly GCA_035583135.1. Taxonomy (NCBI): domain Eukaryota; kingdom Metazoa; phylum Chordata; class Aves; order Passeriformes; family Tyrannidae; genus Lophotriccus; species Lophotriccus pileatus. Next base: position 7,424,966 of record JAWWES010000133.1, on the reverse strand, counting down.
CAAAAGAAAGCTAAACTCATAAAAAAACAGTGCTATCTGCTGTGCCACAAATTACCAGTACTCTCCAAAGAAAGGTGGGGTGCAAAATTGCTACTTTTACAATTGCTGTTATATGTTCAAGGCACCAATGCCCCCCAAATGACTTGATAAGAACAGCAAACTTTATTATACTTACATGAATTTTAAAAAGGAGGAAAGAAAGTATGTCATCTCCCAGAAACAAAAAGACTGAAACTAAGAAGTTGAAGCGTTTGCTTAAATGCTAAGGACAAAACCAAAAACACCTCCCAAAGTCCAAGCCTATAAGCACACTGCACAGAAGTCAACAATATTATTCCAAGTATGTGCTTACTCACTGTCATTTGTCTCTCAAATCACCTCTTCTCTGGACTGCTTTTGCTTACTGCAGCTTTTTCATCAATAAGACTGGGACAGGGATTCTTTGCATTTCAACCCTTCAAAAGTTATGGACGATGCTGGCTCCAATTCCTGACCACGGAGTCCTAGATGCTGTTGTAATAGGTGCACTAGTGTTCTATGGAACAAGAAATTAAATAAGTAGTGCAAAATAAACCCACACACCTTTAAAGTGTGTGCAAATGTATGAATATCTATTAAAATATGTTCATTCTCTAATATCCACAGTACTATATATTGTAAGCCTACAAGAAGGACTTGTATTTCCAGGTGTCTCACAGCTTACAAAGCACACTGGAGGAAGTAAATGTGTGCAATAAAAATCACAGTAAAAGTTTTCTCATGACTGTTATGTTGGCTTACCACATGCTCAGCATAGGATTAGTCTCACCTAACTGTAGGCATGTAAAATACCTGCCTCTGACCCCAGCTGCTTTGGTACTCAATAAAAACACAGAGATATTTCATCATGAATTCCTCTCTTTCTAGTAGATGTCATGGCTAAGTTGTGCCCTGAAAGTGCCTGTATCTCTCCATTCACTGTAAGGAAAACATGGCATTATCATCCCAGGCATCGGTGTCTATATTGACTTCTATATTCACTCCAATTAATTTTTATACAGAAAGTCTAACATTTCTCAAGGATTTAGCAGCTGTTCGTAGATCATTTGTAAACAGCAAGAAAGAATCATCACAGCATGACCATGTTATCTGAACAGTGAAACTACAAAGTATTCTTATAAATCCACTAAAGAAGAAACTATGGATGGTGATCTTACTGCAATGACCTGCATATGAAATATTTGTGCACTGAAATGTTTTATCAAAGTATTTTAAGTGGGTGGTAAATTTTTCATGAACGGGCAACAAGCACTATTATTTGCTTGAATATAGAGTTCATCAGAAGGTGTAAAAGCTCTTCTATGAACAGAAATGTGAAGTGTAAAGTCTGGGTAATTGGGCAAGTTATCAGCAAAACTAGGTAAATACGAATTTTCCTGCTCTTTGAAGGCTATGCGACACTGACTTTCTGGAAATGATACTTAATAGAATCTCTACTCTCCCCCCTCCAAAAAAAAAAAAAAAAAAGAAAAGGAAAGAATAAAAAAGGTAGCCTTTTGGCCCTCCTATTTTTTCAGTTAAACGTACATTCTCAATTTTAAAAAAAATGCATTTAGAACCACCCACCAAATTCATATGCTTTGAATATGCTCTCAACCTGATTCATAAAGGATGAGATGACTAATTCACTGACCTTAACTCCATGATGAATGTGCTAAACTTCATCAGTCATACACTGTGCTGCAGGAGATCTACTTGAATAGCAAATATACTCTCCCTTCCTTCATGTTCAAATGGTATCAGCAAAAAAAGACTTGTCTGCTTGATTTGAGTTCATAAGTCATTCTTCAAACTGTTCTGATTTTTTTCCCTCTCACCTCTCATATTTTTTCCACCTGTTCACAGTGTATTTGGACTGGGTCATTATACAGGTTATACTGAAATAGATTCACCTCATCAAACTAAAGAATGTTGGGTTCTTCACAGCAAATACATTCTAGTAAATTACAATTCAAAACAAAAATATAAAATTTCTTATACTGCTGTCTATATCTGAGAAAACATAGCTAGAGTATATACATCACATACTGTAATGTCAAGTTATTGCATGGTCACTTTGTATTTCACCTGTGCTGGGCAGATACAAATCTGGCACAAAAGGTGGCAGTTCATAGGTTGCACTGGCTCCCTAACTACAAGGTTAACTTCCCCCTGAAAATACAAACTACAGTATTTGTCCTTGTCAGTAACAGGAGGGAATTCCAGAGGATTGATTTTGTTTTGTTTTGCTGCTAATTTACCTTTTTTATTCTCAAACTTATTTCCAAACACTTATGAGTGAAGTTGTTTTATAAAAATATAAATAAATATTACTCTTCTTTGTCGCTATTTTGATTAATTTTTTAAAAGCTTAAGATAGCATCTATCTTTTTTGCACCTTGGAAAGGTTACAGATATTCTTTTTGCAACTTGAATTCATGCAATTTCTTAAAAGAAGAAAAAAAAGGAGAAGAAGAGGGGGGAAGGAAAAAGGGCAAAAAGGAAGAGCTGTCCTAGAATACTTTACTAATTTAGGAATAAGTGTTTTGATGAAATTAACATTATTTATTCATTGAACTTTTTTTCCTCTGTTCAAAAGGAAGGGAGCAAAGGGAGCAAAGTCCGGTTTTCCATTTGTGACAGAAACAGGAAGAAGAACCACACATTCTTTAGCATCATTTCTGCCTGTATCTTCACAAGATTTCAGGATTTAGACTAATTCAAATGGTGAAGCTGAGCATTAGTATAAAGAATTCTACATATCAGAAAAGTGTAACTGTCCATCACAAGAGTAAAACTCAATGGCCAGGAGTCAAAGTGACCCTGGGGCTGGTCTAAAAACTTATAGAACACCTAAGAAGTACCACAAGTTACATCAGCTTCTCTTCTGAGATCAATCAATCCTTTTCATCCTTTCTCAGAGCTGCACTGTCCACAGTACAGAATACACACAGAACCAAACCAGTATGCAACTCTTTTCCCAAGAGGGGTGGGAGGAGAAGGAAAGGAGGATGGATGGGCAGAAACCTGGTTATAAAACATGTTTATCATATTGCCATTCTCTGTATGGAAGAAAGGGGCTCGGATATCAAGAAGAAGGATACAGAATAAAAACCCTATACAAAACAGCAGATTTTTTAGTGACCACAAGACACACATGCAAACATACCTCCCTGTGGGTGCCACCACTTACATACAGTGACCTTTCAAGTCCTCTAAGTAACCAACAGACAGATTTACGAAATTTCATATTTAAGGCATTTAATCTCTTACAGAAACAGTGTCCTACAGTCAATTTGTTACAGAGGGATAATAATACAGAGATGTGTCTTACATCATGGTTACTCTGCCAGATGAATTTCTCAGACACTAATCTTATTTGGAGTATATTTACTTGAGGATTTATTTGAAGTTTCTTCTGACAGACTCTACCAGGAAAAGTAACTGTCGTAACTATAGCCAGACTATAAATGCTGTCTCCCAAAGAGCAACCCCTAAAGCAATATTTACAAGTAAGCTACAAAAGGTCTCATTCAAGAAAAAGCCTGTAAAGCTGAAATATTATTGGGGGCAATACGTAATTGGTTCCCTTGAAAGTCTTATCAGATGATAAATATTAGTTCACATAAAATTGCCCAATTAGGAGGAAAGCAAGGAAAACAGCAATTTTTTATACCTTTTTTCTTAAGTTTTTTCTTCACTTAAATATCACAAGTATGAATATCATTGGCAATTATTACTGAGTTAACTCATGATCTCATATTTGAAAGCACATTTAAGCTTAAAAACAAGGTTTTAGGGTTGCTTAATGTGTTTTTTTTCCCTAGGATTTTCCATTTTTTTCTACCAATAAGGAGAAATTATTGAATAGCACTACCACAAAAATAACTTACAAAGTGCAGAAGAAGGAACAACAAAACGATTCACATGGACCAATGCAGATACATTTCAATCTACATACGCAGCTGGAGCTACAGGAGAATTTTGTGGGCATGTGAATAAGGCTACAGGTTTCAGTGTTGTTTGGGGGTGTTTTGACAGTTATGGTATTTGAATCAAGTTATTCAATCATTTAAAGCCACTGAAATTTGTCTGTACCGTAAGGTGAACATGAAGTATGTAGACCCAGTTTTCCCTTTCCCTGCACTTATACAAACTTTTTGCAACCATCACGATAAACAACAGGACTTAAACTTGGTGCACAGGCTAACTCCAAGTTTTGAGGGACTTGCAAGGCCAGCTTTAGCAAAAACAGATCATTCCCTATGAAAAGTTTCACCGTTGAAATAAAACAGCACTTTCTAATGAGAAATGTGAGAATTTTGCTCAGATTTACTGGCACATGGTAGAAAACTTTTTAGAATAGTTGTTACACTGATTTGTATTTAGATGTCCTTGTTCCAAAAATATAGGTTAGGAACGAAGAAATAAATAGTTGGAGGTAATAAAAGTATTTAAATTCTGTGTTTCATTTATTCAATTAACAGTGAATTATGATACATCTTTCACAGCAGATATGCAGCCACCTAAAAAATGCATAAATAGTCATGTCACTAAATGGCTTAAAAAAAAACCCATTTAATTTTCACTTGAAAATACAGGCTTTGAATACACCTTGTAATTGTATAATTTATCAACATCTAGCTATTTAAATAATAAAGCAAACAGATTATTTTTAATAAAACATTACATGTCACTCTCAATATCTCAGTTTTGAGAAATGATGCCTTCTATTTCAACCTATTAGCATTTCCATGATTTTATTGTCATTTCTTTGGCAAGATCTATGACCTTGGGAAAGTCTACAAAGTATCAGAATTTGGGGAAAATCCACTATTAAACATTTTGCAAGACTTAAGCATCAATCCAACAGAAGCATGTACACCTCTCCATGCATGAGTGTAACACATTTTTCCAACGTGGTGTTGCACGGGCAGCTGCCTTCACAAGGGTTTTCAGAATGGTTTCTGTTACTATTTCAGCTGATGCTAAGTATCTATGCTTACTCTGTCACCCAACTGTGTGGAACATAAGTAAGTGCAACAGAAGTTTGGCTTATGATTCCCTCTGAAAGCTAGAGATGGAGATGTAAAGAACCATGTAAAGAAGTCTGACATCATACAGCTCAGCTAAAAACCAACAAGGCACGTTGCATTTTGTGTATTCTGTTTACTGAACACTTTCTTTTAAACAATCAGTCATATGACCTGAGTGTCAGGGATCCCCAGACCTGCATGATTTTAATTTTCAGAGTATCAGCTTGTATTAACAGTAACCACAGGAAATTCTCTAAGATTTATGCCAGAGTACCTAAAGTTAGAAGACTTCTCTCACCACTACCCACCTCTGTTTTGGGACTGGAGCAGTGAAATTATACAATGAACGGGAAGGAATTTGCCAGCCAAACTGCATTTCAGACTAATTACAACCACCTGCTACATGGGATCTTCGTTCATATGCTAAGAGAGGTGAAACAAATGTGCTGTCTTTTTGAATGCATTCAGCAATAATGTGATTTTAGTTTCTGCTGGCTTGTACTAATACATTGACACAAGCAAGGGTATTTTTTTTTTGAGAGAAGAAGAAAACTAATACTGCTCACGTAAGAGAGGAAAAATCCTTAAGAAAATCAATGTACTAAATTAAATTAATGCCAATGAAGCAGAGATTTTGTATAAGAAAATGAAAAAAAAAAAAAAAAGAAAACTAGCAGCATAAAAGAATAAAATAACATTTTTCTGTTTTCCTGACACAACAGTACACCAGCTCAGCTTCTTTAAATCACATAAGTCTTTTATGTATCCAGTGCTGAGGGCCAAGCTTTTTCACTCATACACTGGATGTCAATGCCAGTATTTACCTGCTACATCCTCTCACCCCAAAGCTGTTAAATGGCATGCAGACATCTGTGTTGTCCTGCAGATAAGGAAATCTTGGCAGATTTTCAGAATAATTAGAAGCTAGAAATATAATTCAGAGAAAGAAACATGAGCATTGCAAATATTGCTTTTTGGTCAAGCCTATTACTGCTTGTTGGACTACACAACAAAACAGGTTACTGTTATGTGAAAATGTGAAGTGGAGTATGTTAAACAAACCATACAGAATTTGGGTTCAAGGAACAGGTTGTTTGCATCAGAGTTTGTCAGCTGTTGGTCAGACAGTCAAGTTATACCAAACATATCTGTCTTGGTTTGCAAGGTAATACTCCTGTCATTTACCCAGTGGGTTCCCTCTCTGCTTGACTGGAACTGTCTCCTAGGTCTACACTGCTAAGTGACCCTGAAAAAAGCGCTCACTAAAGGATGATCCAAATATCAGCTGAAACTAAGGCATTTCAGAACCCCTGGGGTGGCAAATTAAGCAACATATTTGGAATTTCAAGACTTGTTTTCACTGTGATGCCTGTATTTTACAGAATAATAGACATTTCACAACACAAAACCACAAAAGCACTGATATATCTGAAGAATATACATGCATATTCATTATGTCTTTATGTGTCTATTTTTTTCCTCTCCTTTTTCACTGTGATGTGTTAGTTCAAAATGAACGATTGCACTAATCAAATAATAACTGCAAAAACCAAATACACATTAAAATCTCCACATTTTATAATATTTGAAGAGCAAAGAATTTTTAACAAACAAGCAACATGAGAAATATCCCACGAAGATCAGTGGTTTGGCAAGACCACAGTTCTGACAAAAGCAATAGAAGAGTCTGTTTAGTAATAGCACAAAATCTCAGCATAAAGTCTTTCTGTGTTACATTTACCTCATACTTCCCTTGTATCCACAGATGCTGGATTTGGGATGTTAGAGGATTTGTATGCACCTATTGACCTCAGGATCTGCTGAGAATGAATTTGCAAAACACTTTTTTGAACCTGCTCATTCATCCACTTTAAAGTTTACTGACATTATCTGTGTATCTCTCAGGGTAATCTGAGCCATACTGGGTTTCAAAAAACCTATTTAGTTTTACAGTTGAAGATCATGATGTGTTTTAATGAACTCCTTGATGGCTAGTGAGAAATGAAGCATTGCCACACCCATGTATTCAAAAATTCAAAGTTAGAAATGAAGCGTGAGGTCTTTCTTAAGCATTCATAGGCTTGTAATGCTTTAGGAAATACATTTTAAAATGTAAATGGCCATTTTATTCTAGGTGTTTCTGGTTTAATTGTGATTTTTTCCAGATTAATTTTAATACATTCATTCAAACAGATTTTACTCCAGTCATTTTTGTATCAAAAATGGGTAAGTATATGCTTTGATTTTTAATGAGCAGAAAGTTGTTAGCCATTTTTCATAGAGGGCTGTGACTAATTTTATATTATAACCTTGGCTAATAGATAATTAGGTGTTTCACTCAAATTAGCTCTGACACAGCTGGAGGCAAAGCGGGAGGAAGCAAAAACCTGGCTTTTGCCATAAATTTTATACTCTCAGCTTCTGAACACCTCTGTGAAACAGCTGATAGCGAATGCTATACTGGATATGCATAACCTGTGTTTGCATTTTGTTAATAGCATTCTGAGAAGCTTAATAAAAAAATAAACAAATAAAAGAAGCTTAATAAAAATAAAAGCTATGCAGAGGAGGAGGATCTCCATAGAGATCATTAAGTGGATCACTGAAGCTATACAAATTTCAAAACAAATTTCCTAGATCAGGTACTTCCTCAGGCTTTACGAAGAGTGTGCTGTCATCCATTAGTATTATTACTTTAATGTAATCCCCTCACAACACAAGTGTAAATTGTGTCTTGCCTCAGTCAACCTCCCTCCAATTTAAGATCAACAGAATTATTCATACCTGCTTACATATATCCTTCTGCAGTAGCTGTTCCCTTCCTCCAAGTACCCACCTTTGTGGGATTTTGTTTGGTAGCCCCAGGTAAAGAACATCACTGCAGGAAGAGCAAGTCTTAATCCATCTAAACCAAGCAATGGGTTCCCGTGTAATGCACTTAACACAGTCCCCTGGGTACAAAGGAGAAAAGGAACACACCACACCAGCACGAGGTCTTTGCATCGTGGCACACAATAGTACCAGCTCTTGTAATACACCAGAGTCTCCGTTTACATAAAGTTATTATTATCTGAAATACTATCACTTCGACTAGCACTTTAAAAAGAGTATCAACCATACATCATCATGGTTGCTTTAAAGCAGTGGTATCAAAACTTTATGCTAACATATTAGAGCAGGCAGCCAAGAAAGAACCACCCACATTTTTCTTCTATTTATCCAATTATCACTTACCAGAGCTGAAGGACATACTCTTTTGTCTCGTTTCTGCTGTTTGGATCAAGGATGCTGCAAGTTTGTTTTTATATTACCCTGATGTGAGATTGCATAGCATGACAAGTTTAGCTGAATTTAGAAAGTTGGTCAGATACCAATATATAATTTCATATTTATGCAGCAGATTATATATTGTGCTTATGTATTATGCATTTTCTGTCACAGCCTAGTAGCTTCTTCACTAATTATTTTTTCATCTTCTGCAACTCATGATTCTTTTCTTATAACACCTAATGTGAATTTTTAATTAGTATCCCAGTAAATACAGTAGATATTTAAATATTAAATAGGGAATCAATACATCAATAAAGACACAAAAGGATAACTAAATAAATGGGAGCTAATCATCATCAATTCAAGTGTACACAAGTATCTAATTGGGAGAGATACACATATTAAAGATTATTCAGGTTCAGCACTAAGTTTGCTAATTTTATTTGTGTTTTGTAGATATGTCATACACCTATATGAGTCCATGTTTCCTGTAGTATGTTTTTGTCAGCACTGGTACCTCTCTTTTACACATATTTATTTATGTGTTTTCAGTCTTTCAGCATCAGGTTAGCTGCTTATCAGAAATGGTGCATTTGACAACAGTCATTTTTGATTCATCAACTGCCCCAACAGTTTTAGAAAACTTAGGGATAGTTGGGCTCAGCTAAGCAGCATCTGAAAAATTTAAAACCAAATATTTCTTTATTTGAACAAAGAAGCATTTTTACTGAGTAAAGTCTTCTTAGCAATTCATCACATTTTCATGGTCAAAATAGTCTTAGCTTGGCAGAACAAGGGGACCAAGAGATGTAAAAGGTACCACAAAAGTATCACCTCTGAAAAGCCTTCCTCAAAGTGGCCTGCCTGAAATCCTCACAGATTAAGTTACAAAGCCTCCTACAGCCCACAATTTATTTGAGATGCCTTAATCCAATGATGAAATGATGATTCACTTACATCACTTGCATGTTCAGAGCATCATCTGACTTTAGAAATATCTTCACTAAATTATGTATTTCAAAACTTACAAACATCTCACCAAAATTTCCCACTCAACTAATATCAAACATTCCAATACATTATCAGCACCTTTTTAAGTTTTGCTGCTTTTTACCCAGTCATTAAAAAGCATGTACCTTTTTTTCTTGAGTCAAGAACCAAATTATGTAAGTTTGCAGTGATATCAGCCTATCTTTATTGTTGCTGCAATTTTCAAATTCTAACAGCATGCTTCTTTACTTTGTTGATGTAATAGGATAAAGGTTTTGTGATCTTGTCTGGAAACTGTATATATCTTATAATTTTCTTCTAGCATGATCATTTGCTACTATCAAAAACAAAAAAGAAAAAATAGAAAAAGTATTTTTCACATACATATCTTTCATTCATTCTTCATATTATAAGCATCTACAAATATTTTTCTCTAAAAAAAATGCCACCATATCTTCCCAACGTCTTTAAAGCCTTTTATTCCCCTCTATGCCTCTTGATGTAGCTCTCATTTCTCTCATGCTTCTGTACAAGTCAGGCTCTACATCTTGCCAACCACATTGTTTGATGTTTTCCTAGCCAAAAACAACCACCAAATTCCCACTCCTATTGATCATCTGGCACGCATCCAGCTTCTCTCAATCAATTGATCTCTTGCTGCTTCTGAGCTTCAAACAATTGATAATATGTTTTGCCCTGCAGTACTATCCTGCTTCATCCTCTGCTCTCTGCAAATTGATATTGCGCTTTCCCCAGTATATTTACTGGCTTTCTTCCAAACAAGGAAATCCAGGAAGGTGTTTAACAGAATTTTCCTTCCTCCTGTGGTTCTCTGTGACCTCTCAGTACCCAACCAAGTGGAAAAGAAAGCTTAGCTCTGAAAGCTAATATGGAATTCTGCTGAGAAACCAGCAATGCCAGCAACTCTCCACACAGAAAAATTGAGACAATGTCAGTAAACTTCTTTCAGGTAATGTCCTGAGAAGGTAAACAAATTCAGAAGGAAGTTGTCCTTCACTCAATTTTGACAACGTGAAAACTTCTGCCTGATCCAGAAGGTAGCAATAATGCACATAAGTGCCTTTTCACACTTCTAGAAACAGGTATTGGTTCAGACACAGAATTTGCATGAATTAGTTCAAAACCTCAGGGTTTTAAATTTAGTATATAATGGACGTTGATGGAAAGTTTCTATGTGGTTAGGGTCAGATTTGTGTCTATGTTTAACCAGCAAATTATTCTCAGACTCCCTTTTTCTTTGTCTCTGTTCATTTGCAGTCAACAGTCCAGCAAGGAGGTACCTGAATTCAGTGTGCAAATGCCTGCTGTTAACTGTTTATCTCTGTCCTGCCTTGTCCTGTTTTGGATATTTATAGAGCCAGAAACTTTCTGTAAGAGTAATCTCAAAACTTTCAGCAATTACATTATTCACTGGGTGCAACATTAATGCCACAGGGAATAAAATGTTTATCTTTGAATTATACATTATAAAAGGCAGAATAAACAATCACAACTGTCTAATGTATGTGTCCAACTTGAGTATTGTGACCATTTATCCCCACTGATCCCGTAGGGTGGTAGCCTGAATGCTCTTTAATCAGGAAACACAGTTTACTGACAAGTCCACTGAAGTCACCAGAGTGAGTTCTGACCTTGATCAGAATTTCTATTCAGATATAACACAAAATTAAACATACTGTCATTTGATAACAAGAGTATATTAATGATTCTATGATTCTATAAAGTGAAAGCAACTCTAAAGGATGATTTTCTGTTGTTCATGTGATGATGAATGCAATAAAAGCTCTAACTATTCCTCATGGACCAAATTAGATAATATTCCCCATCAGTGTTTAAATTAAAGTTTATCCAACTTACTGCTGAGATTTCTTGATGAGCTTAATATAACAACAATTCATATTTAAAATATTTTAACTTAAGAAAAATCTAAAATATATTTGTAAAATGCTGCAGTAGCTGTTGCCAAGCCACTACTGTGTTTCATAGTTAACATGGGCAAATAGAAATACTTTTGTTTGAATTTAATTCATCTTATGCTGTGCATAAAAAGAACTGAGCTGCTAAAAAGCCCCTTACAGTACAAAACTCCTCAGACCTACTCCCAGACTCCTGCACAGATGTAAAGACACTGAACAGTTCCCTTGCACTTGCGGCAGGGACAGACAGAGAATCTTGCCACCACAGGAAAAAAAGGAATAGGAAAGGAGGACAGAAACTAGCACAGAAACTAGCACAGTGAACAAAAAACCACATGAAATCTTAGAAGTGCCTAAAAGGAACATTTTCTGAAACACCTGGTCCTTGACTGAATCAGCAAAGATAATCTTAAAAGAAGTTACCTGCCTCTCTTAAATGTAGACACTTTACTGAAAGCAAAGGGGAGTAAACACTCACTGACAAATTAAACCTCTCCAAAGAAGAGAGGTATATATATAAAGCATCATCTGATTATTACTTAAGATATAATTTTATATTTTCACTTGTATATATATAAACAACTCCTACATTTAGTATAGTATAATTTATATATATATATATGAAAACCTCCAGTACTGCTTGATGGGCATGACTTGCTTTAGTCATTCACTGAAAGTAGCAGAAAGGTCTTATTTCAATGGCAATTCTCCAACTTACATTTGTTCTGCAATACCCAGGAACTCTGAGTAAGCCTCAAGATTTAATGTATTTTAATTATTTCTTTAAATTATTTAATCTATTTTAAAGTCATTTTAGAATAAACTCAAATTCATTTATGACATTAATCATTATTTGCTTCACTTTTCAGCTTAAAATATTATTTCAGTATGGTAGTAACAATTATGCTAACTATTCAGAATTGCTCTGTCAAGCTTAAAAACTGTTATTCTTGCCATTGTGAAAAGTAATTTTTAGGAAAAAAAATTACTAAGATTTCATGAGCTTATCCTAATTTTACACACAAAAAAGTTAACCCATGTTTTAATTTACTTAAACATTTTTAAGGAAAATTCATGATATTGAATAGAATAGTCCCATTTGGAAAGGATCTACAATGACCATCCTGTCCAGCTGACTGGCCTGAGGCATTGACGACCTCTCTAGGGAGCCTATTCCAGTGTTCGACCACCTTCTTGGAAAAGAAATGCTTCCATATGTCCCTTGTGTGGCTTTGAAATGTTCCCTCACACCCTGTCACTTGATCCTAGGAAGAAGAGGTCAGCATGTCCCCACATCCTCTCCTCAGGAAGCTGCAGAGAGCAATGAGGTTGTCCTCAATGAGGACAAACTCAGAATCCTCAGTCACTCACAGGATATTCCTTCCAGCTCTTTCAGAAGCTTTATTGCCTCCTCTGGGCACATTCAAACACCTTAATGTACTCCTGTGCTTCTTTTAACTACTCGTTGTTGATCTTCTCTTCAAGCTTCCCATTTCGCTTGATCATACCACAAAAACACCCAGAACTAGTGAGATGAAAAAATAGAAAATCAACTGCACAAATATAAAATTAGGAATATCAGATTAGTCTGCACTTTACAGTTGGAAAATAAATGGATTATGATTGAGCAATAAAATGTTCCCACAGGAAATGAGGAGTCATAATAGTATGTATTAGTAGGAATATCACAGGTAATATATTTCTGCAAGTCAGTACTTTTAATCCTACCTAGATGACTGTGTTTAAGCTGAATATTGCCTTTCAGAAAAAAAAATCAAAACCACAAACAAGCCACAAAAAAGCATCTTAGGGAGCACAATAAAATGGATAAAAGCAATTTGGTTGTTAATCATATATGGAAAAACACTGAAGGATTTGATCTAGAGAAACACCCCATCAAAGGAGGACCTACAAAAAAATTTCCACCAGTAAAAACCTATTATCAAAATTACAATGTAATTGTTCTCCATGGCACCCAGAGAAAAAGACAAAATTACATTTTATGTACAATTAAAAAAACCTCTTAGCAGAACACTAGGAACACACTTTGACTGGAACAGAGTTAGAGAATACAACAAGCCATCCTTATTTAAAAGTGTGAAGAACAGACTGGACACATATTTGATACGGTTAGAGTTATAGTTAAAAATTAGATTATTTTAAGAGTTTTGCAGAATGGGATACACAATTCTTACTGTTACATATTTCAGTGGTTTGTATTACTGTATTACTGTAACGAAACTTTAAAAAAAAATTGTGCAAAAAAATTCTGGGTTTGCTTTGAGTTTTTGAAGTAACACACAATACATAAAAAATGTGCTGCATTTTCCAACTGCTAGAGAAGGAATAATGGTAGTATAAACTTTCTCTAAAGTCTGCACAAGATAGCAAAATTCTTTTAAAATGGTTTTCTGTCTTTCCATGTCATCAAATCATATATATTGTTATAGCATGTGGAATGGCTCTTAAGGACAGAGTATAGTTTGCTATAGTAACCATTATTTGCATTTTTCAAAAAATTTATTTCTTCTTATGCTTTTCTATTTTTATTAGCACCTTCAAAATGCCTCTGAAATGTTACCAGTGTCTTACCTGTATTTATTGTAAAACAGCTTTTAAGAATTCCTTTAATGAATGTTTTTGTATCTGCACATATTAACAAAAGATCCTTCTTCCCCTTGACAAAAGTATTAAACTCCCACTAATACTAAAAGTAGCCTTTAAAAAGCTTTCTGTTATGTTTTACAAGACCATGGGGTGTTATACTATAAATGTTCGCTGTAAGATTGGTTCAGACTGAAAAGCCATATAATGTTCAGATTCTGAACATTCACACATAATATCCAGAGAAAGGATCACATAGAATTTAGGGGAAATCACCTGAAAATAAAATCAGCTGTCACCTTCGTTAAGGATTACTGGCACAACTATCCAAATACACAATATCATTGACTCACATACAGTAAGTCCAGTAAACTGGGCATGCAAAGAAAACACTTGGTGAAATAAAACACAAGCACTTTCTGTAATGTTTTCTGTTATACCATTGAAACATCAGCTCCAATAAAATACAAAAGTACTAAGAAAGGGTAACGCAGAACCTCAGAGGGGTTCCAGTTCGAAGGGGCCTAGTCCACACCCCACTGCTCAAACCAGGGCCAACTAGAGCAGGTTGCTCAGGACCATGTCCAGGGGAGCTTTAAATCCTCAAGGATGGAAACTCCATAACATCCCTGGGAAAGTTGCTTCAGTATTTGACCAGCATCACAGGAATTTTTTTTTCTCGTTATTAAACCAATGGTTCTTATATTTCAGCTTGAGGTCTTTACCCCTTTTTGTCCTTTCACTGGATACCACTGAGAAGTCTGATTCCAACCTCTTAGCACTTGTTAGGTGAATTAAGGTGTGATTTTACATGCACAGTAATTTAGAGAGAAAGAATTGGGCATATTAACCCAGACACTGATCTTTATCATATTCATATATATTTCAGCACCAAAAAAACTCACACAATATACATAGAGAACACTGCCAGGCTGAGGCCAGCAGACAGTATCATCATTCCCGTTAACAATGGATACACAAGTCAAGCACGTTAAGTGACCTATTCAGTTAATGTATCACCTGCTGAGCTCTAGAGATGCAACAAACCAGTCAAGTGTTCTCCTTAAACATCTGTACTCTCCAGTAGCTTCACTGAAGACCTTCCTAAAAGTACCTGTAGAATCTGTGATAACTACAGTCTAGTAGAACCAAGGCTTAGGCTTCCCTGCTTGCATCCAAGAAACAGCATAGTCCTTGATACCCAACTGCCCAAATGTACAAGATTAAATTAATCTACTCCTTCTTGACAGTTTTGCCTTTCATGAACTGTACCTTCACCATTACACCAAATCTCTGAGTGTGACAAGAAATTGTTTACTGTGAAAATTAATGAGAAACTTTAAATATCAATTCCTCCATTACCAAGCTCACCAAGGTAAAAATATACACTCTAGAACATCAACCTGCCTCCTTTGCCTTCCCACCTGCCAATTATCTCTCATCCATTACATAACCCACCTGAAAAATTCTGCACTGAGGTTTCACATTTTACTGACATTTGAAAATATGAAAAATAGCACAAGAAAATCCTAGTCGTCCTACTGAAATTACATTATATGACATGCTGGTTATTCTACTCATTTTACTTCATCATTGTATATAACAATGCAACTCTAATGCTTAGGTGGTCTGTTAGTTTGTTTCGACATTTACATAAAATATTTCCTTCAGCATTGTCAGAACATAGCAGTGACCTCCATACACAGAAATTGTGGAATTCATAAAATCTTAACTTTAAGAATCCAACCACATGTAAGAGAATTCTAGCAGCTTATTTTCTTCTTTTTGTAAATGCAGTAAAATACCTCTGCTCATTTACAAATGGATCTCTTTTCCATGGTTCTAGTCACACCCATGACAGCTAGTAACACACACATTAATTGAAGTTTAGTATGATGAATCAGCAGCTGGAACTGCAATATATAATAATTTGAAAGCATGTATTAATCACTGTTGGGAAGTTAAACAGGAATGTAGTGTGTTTCATGTATTTTCAGTTTCAGGAGTGGCTTATCTTCATCATCAGCAATGGAATTTTTTAAAAACCAGGACTAACTTAACACATGGTAAAGTCATGTTAGAGCATACCAAAATTTTGGGCTAAACCACTGTGTGTGTCTGTGAGATCTCTTTTCTGCACAGCATGGTAGTAAAAGCCTGAAAAATTAATAGTATAAACTTCAACCATAAGCAACCATAGAAATAGACCAGACTCCCCATATATTTTGCTTCATATTACCATAACTAAGCTTAAAGCAGTTGCATATTCTGAGCTTAATAATTTTTCTGAGATATATAAACATGGGTAAAAAATACACTGCAGTTAGAATTTTTAACTCTGTAGATACCAGATAAAAAACCATGTCACAATACCAGGATTTTTATTACTTTGCAAACATTTCAGAACTATCAACCTGACCTGATGAAAGAACTTTAAGATCTGTATTTGGCTAACATGACAAAATGTATTCTAATCATGGACTTTGACCAGAGAGACAAAAAGAGCTGTCTCCAGACGCCAATTGGGACAATCACGAACCATCAGCAACCTGTGGTTGGTCAGCATAAAAGACGCTAAAACTGCATTTCTCAGAAGGACTGACAAAGTCATAGAATCATAGGACATGCTGACTTGGAAGGGACCTATCATGATCATCGAGTCCAACCCCTGGCCCTGCACAGGACCATCCCCAAGAGTCACATCATGGGCCTGAGAATATCATCCAAATGCCTCTTGTTTGGTGCTGTGACCACTGCCCTGGGGAGCCTGTTCCAGTGCCCAGCCACACTCTGGGTGAAAAGCCTTTTCCTGATATCGAACTTAAACTTCCCCTGACTCAGCTTTAGGCCATTTCCTTGAGTCATGTCACTGGTCATGAGAATGAAAAGATGTGTACCCACCCCTCTGCTTCCCTTCGTGAGGGAGTTGTAGACCACAGCGACGTCTCCCCTCAGTGTCCTTTTCCCCAGCTGCTCAGACAAAGCGCCCTCAGCTGCTCCTCCCATGGCTTCCCCTCAAGGGCCTTCACCACCCTCATGGCCCGCCTTTGGACACACTCTAATAGTTTAATGTCTTTTTTGTGTTGCCCAAAACTGCACACAGGGCTCAAGGTGAGTCCTATGTGCAGAGTAGAGCGGGACAAACAGATAATCATAGAACTGGATTGAGACATATATACAGATGAATACATGAAATGTAAGACCTTGCAAACAAAAACAAGAGGTCTGCCTGTGACAAAAAGCACAGAACTTTTTCTTACTTCTGAAGAATAATACCCTTTTATAACTCTCACAAACAAACTGATTGAGGTACTTATTTCTCTAACCGTTGCTCTTGATGTTGCTACTGCATTCATCCCTGAAAGAGAAATTTAAATGAAAAATCTATTTGCAGGTTTCAGTTTCTGAGCATATAGTGCCATCTAGATTCTCAGGATGTTTTCACAGTCTCTGCATGAAAACAATTACTTTGCCTGTCCTAAGAGCTCAGCACACTTAAATGTGTTCTTTATTACCTACATCCTACAATAACACATACACAAGGATTTTTCTAAAGTGACAACTGATTAGGACTGTTTTACTTTATGGGATGCTAATTTGAGAATCCTTCAATAGTCTTGAGTGTCAAAAAGCATTAAGCAGCCTCCTTCTTGAAATTAAGACTCTTTAGGATGCTTCAGGACAGACACAAACCAAAACACGTTACATTTTTAACCAGGAGCTGTGTGATTTCTTTGTGTAAACTCCATTACTACTAGTCATTAAAAAAATATAGAAACTACCTGGAGATTTGAAGCAGGCTCTGTACCCAGGATTCCCAATATTACATACACAGTAGGAACGGAGTTGTGAAGGTCAATATTTTTCCAGGAATTTGAACAGGAAATGAACATATGGAAGCACCTGTATGCTTTTGAAGTTGACAATAGATGCTATGCTGTGAGGTCGAGTTTCACTGGAAAATAGGAGTTTTGCAAATCAGGGCAAGTTGCTGCACCAAGGCCCAAAATCCTCTGTGTCCACAAGAAGAAAACAGTCCTGCAGACCTCATTCCTACATGGGATTTCACAAGAAACACACTTGAAACTATGAAATACATGACTGGAGCAGTTACACTCCTTTTTTTACAAAGGCTTCAGAGTTCCTTCAAGCTTTTTTTGTTTGGGCAGTCAAATTAAAGCTTTGAATCCTGTCAAGGACCACTGTTACACACGAACCATGGAAGAATTGCTGCGACTTCACTGTCCTAAGACCAGCAGTATGCGGAATCAACCAAGAAGACAGGAGATGCTTCACCACTGCAACTGAATCACTCCATGTATGCAAGGCAGGCATCAAGATAAATGGCACACGAAGCCTTTTTCGTATGAAACAGCAGTTACAGTGATGAAAGAAAAACATTAATGTTAAGTACAGTAAAGTAAATGGCATTTCCTTCTGTCTTGGATAAATCTAGGCATACAAGGACAGATAAGCTCTGTATTCATTGAAAAGATGCACTGACAAACACTGTTTACCTTAGGTAGCATTTTGCCACCTGACTGCAAAATTCCTTGACAGTGGACAGAGACTTCTTCCTTTAAAGTACTTCAGCTTCTACTTTAAACAACAGACTGAATATTTTGTGAGTGATACAGGTCTATGCCTTGATAATATACTTGAAAAAGACCAGTAGAATCTCACCAAATACATAAGAACATAATTATAAATGCGCCATGAGCAGTAACAGCGAAAATATGAATCAAGTTCAAACCAAGTATTAATCTTGTTTGCAATTCTTTTTTCAATTTTCCAAATCACCAGATTAGACTACCACAAAAACAAATTAGTGATGAGAAAAAAGCTTTTTAGACCATATTGTACATCTCCTTGGCAATATCAAATTGCTCTCTAGAGAAGATATCTCAGTGCTTTTTCTGAATATTTCAGAAATTTCAGCTCTTTCTGAGAAATATTTTTATTGAAATTTTAAGAGTTGTATCCTTATATTCCATCTAAAATTTCCTTTGCTCAGTTTAATGCTATCTTTCACATCTCCTCAGAACTTCCATAAATTTTTGGTCCTGCTGCATGACTGGCATTTACTTCAAGGAAACAGTTTTCATCTTACCCTCTTAGCAGAGGAAATAATTGAATAATTAAGGATGTAGATCTTTTTGGCACCAATTATTTTTTAGACACAGATGGATCTATAATAAGTATAACTGCAAATGATTTTTTTTATTATGTTAGCATTTAACAGAGGACAATTTACTAATTTTGCATCAACACCCACCAATATCTAAGAGAAATATAATTTCCTAAGTTTGTATTTGACTTTTTTGTGATCACATTACAGTGGTAACTCAGTCATCTTCATTCAACCCTTTATTTTTCCATTTTTATTTTTCCATGACTGCATTCAGTCAAGCCCACAGAATGCTATCTGATCTTCCTTCGTGTTATTAATTATTCTTTCCATTAAAATTCACCTTTTAGGCTTGCACAATACTGAGATCAGTCTAACAAGCATGCATTTACTCAAACCACATTGCTTCTTTCATAGACTTAAAAAGGTTACTAATATCAAGTGGACTGTATTTTCACAGCTTGAAGTTTTTAGATTTTGTAAAGTAGCTTTTAATTCTACAATTAAAATATAGATCACATTATGAACACAAAGTAAGGTTAGCACATTTTTATAATGACCATATAAATCATATGTATAATCAAGTTACATTTTAATAACTAGCACATAATTACCTTTTTACATAAATTTCTACTGGTTGAAAACCATTTACTGAAACAGTATTTGAATGTTATCACCCCAGTTTTATTGCTGATCCCCTTTTTTCCCTTTAGAAGCTTGACTGAAGGAATAGATGTTATTTCCTCAAAGCAGAAATATTTTTCCCATGAGCACTGTTTCTAAGATGTGGCAATATGATTAACCTGTTTTTAAAGAGAACAATCAGCCTGTGACTATTCTTATGGCGAAGGGTTTTCCGTTTTGTATCCT
>JAWWES010000133.1:7381579-7405013 GCA_035583135.1 Lophotriccus pileatus | reverse complement strand
TATGATTAACCTGTTTTTAAAGAGAACAATCAGCCTGTGACTATTCTTATGGCGAAGGGTTTTCCGTTTTGTATCCTCAAACTTAAGGTTAACTGAAATGAACCTTTGGCAATGGTACCATTACTAAGTCTCCAGCAGTGGTGGGGTGAAGTAGTTTAACCTCAATCCCCCAGAAGCGTGTGTTAATCCCTTGCAAAGATTTTGTCTCCCAACTGCATGTCCAAGTCAAAGTCAGTAACAGAATTTTATATTGATCACGTCTTTCATCTGTCCTTCATTAAACATCTTGATCTTGGTCTTTGATTTAAATGCCACTTAAGAGGTTTTTTTCCCTGTAATATTTTGGAGTGTGAGTGGAATGCAAACTCTGTAATTGCATGCCACTGAGGCTAAGAATACACAGTACTTTGAATATTATTAAAAAAAAAAAGTCCTTCAACTTACAGAAATATCACTAGTACAGATGGATCACCTAAATCTTGTAGGCAAATAAACAAACTAGAGAAGATGAATAGCAGTTCTTAAATCACCATTGCAAACCTCACCTCCCAGTGCAATGAACAAGGTTTACAGTTATTTTTCTTACTCAGATTGCTTCTGTCTTCCAATTTGGCAAGCAGTTACTCTGAGAGGAATATTCTGAAAGTAAGAGAGAGAGTTCTGAGAACTCTATAAAACAAAGGATGTACATTATAGGCTCAATTTTTTTGAACAGCTATTCAGCTGATGATTATCTACTGACAACAATTATGTCAATATATACACAAGTATATCTTCAGTCTAGCCCACTTCTCCCATGTCCTGAGTGTTCTGGAATATAAAGTTATCTTCTGTTGTATCACACGACATTATCTGTCATTTTATCCATATGGAACTTGGCATACTTATACTGATGTTTACTTAGTGTCTCCTGCCTATAACCAAGATTATTCTGACCTCTGGACAGTTTAATTATCATCTACGTAACAGAAAGGAAATAAACAAAAAAAAAACCCTATTAGAAAAAAAAGCGAACCTTTTTTTCCCCTCTTCAAACATGGAAACACCATTCTATATGACCATGAAAAGACTGGACATCACTGAATCCTTTGCCAGCATTCTTCCATATCCTGGAAAAAGACCAAAAATATTACACTGTGGAAGAAAGGAGGTCTTTTATCGTTAAAAATAGTAACTTAATTCAACTGGGACTAGCTGCTGTCTTAGTGACAATGCCACATCAGAACACTCAGCTGGAAAAACCTCCAAAACTAACACTCACTTGCAACTCTCATCAGCAGTCTGCCAATAATATGATCACTGACAATTTTATATCAATGTTGTTACATTCAAGGGCTTTACTAAACCATCAGCTCTAGGAGGTACATGATTTGTGAGGCTCTCAGTTTTTCTTTTCAAGCTCTCTGATCTTACAATTCATAGACTAAAAAACCAGAAGGGACTGGGACTGTAACTCCTGCATGTTACTGTAGGGTTTCCCTAAATTTGTTCAAATTTGAACCAGAGAATAATTTTTAAGTGAACATTTCTTATGATAGAAATTCCATCACTGCATGATTGCAGAGACAGGTTTAAAAAGACTGAGTCCATCTGCTCAATTCAGAAATGAGAAAAATAAATATGAAGATCTTATTTTTTTTTTTGGACGTGCAGATCGTTAAGGAGATATTATTCACAATTTGTTAGTGTTGTTAATGTTTGGAGTTGAGAACAGTATGTCAGAAAAGTTTTTAAGCCACATCATAATCCAAAGTTAGCCCTGTATATTGTTTTTTCTCACTGAAATATACCTAAGATGGCATTGGAAATATAAAGATTTTTTTTCAAGGCACATCATATGGTCACCTTTCTGCTTTCACGAATCATCAGATTGGCTACTTTAGTACTAACAACAGTTTTTGTTTACTAGTGCAATTATTTCTAGACAATTGAGAGAAAATGGAAGAAATTCCAGAGTAATTTTATTTTCCTCATTCAAATCTAATGGGTTATGATAATGACGAAATACTTTCCACACAGATATATGTGGTAATAGATTAAAAGTGATTGACAAATATTCACTAAGTATTTGTCATGACTTTTGCAAACAAATCTGAGTAGATTACATTATAGTTTTCAAAAAGGAAAAGATGTTAGAGGAAATAAAAACTTGCAAGTAATGTTATATTTTTAATTAAAACCAAGCACTTTTCTTCAAAATATTGAATCCTTGCATGACTTTACATGCCTCAAAGTTTTCATTGACTTCTGGAAAGAGGGGATTCAGGAAAAGTTTCTTCTTTTTCTAGATGCATGGTATGGTTGATGCATTTGTTATATACTTTTCTAATTCACTTTCTACTAGTTACTGAAAACAGCTGACACCAGAGTTGTGGCATGGCATATGCAGACAGGTATTTCTAGATACATTAATAATCTTTAATGTGCAAATACATTTTGGGTTTATGGGCATCACTGTTTTATCATCCAACCACATAAAGGTCAAATCAGTAACTAGGTTACTTGATTTGAGCTTATCTAAAGTCAGGAAAATATAAATAATTGAGCCTTTGGGGTTTTTTGTCTATAAACTCTGGGTTTTGTCAATACCAGGACTATATCAGAGCTTTACCTAAAAATTCCCAAGCTTGTACAATGATCTAAAATGTTGAACGCTTACTTGATAACTTCTGATAACTTCTGATCTTTTCCTATGGCTTCCTATCTCTTCCAATCTCTTCCAATCTTGGTCTGAACTCTTGTATATAATGCTAGAAGTGTTCTTAGACTTGCAACTAGTGGAGCTTCCTGGCTAAATACGTACTACAGGGTTGCCTGTGATGGCAGCAGATTAGATTTTATAACAGCTTTTTTTTTTTTTCTCCACCAATCCAATCTTATGATGGAAAAGACTTTTCTGGGCTGGAGTATTGGGATAATGAGGCTCCTATTATTTTCATCAGTTAACAAAGAAGAAACTTTTCTTCCAGTTTTCAGTTACTGTGAACAAAATTTTTGTATGAATTATCCTTTTCTGTATAATTTGTCATGAAAGAACAATTAGAGCAAATTTTCCTTACACAATGTTTTTTCATCTGACAACCCTTTAAAGTACAAATAAAATCTTAGAGCAGTGAAAACCCTTCAGATATTTTACCAGGTACAAGAATGAAATTAAAACTGAAAATCTTTACCTCTGTGTTCTGACCATCCTCCCCAATAGAGTACCCTGAGGTTAAAATTAATGCTGTATAGATACATGGAAATGCTGTGCAAAGAGAAGGTAACAGTAGTTTTTCCAGTTTACAACAAAGCTAGGATTTCACCTCATATAAATACTGCAGGGCAACAAAATAACTCACTAATTTCTGATATTGTTAACCTCTCAGAGTTAGAGCTGTAATAACTAGAAACCACAAGAGCAGTATTATCTCTGTTGATTTGATAACTACTCAAATTTGGAAAATAGCTACTCATCACCCAAGGCTTTCCTATATCAGCTCCTTCAATATTACATTCTTTGGAAGTGTACAATTCAATATTCCACAACAGATTCTACTCCCTTCTTTGTCATGCAACCTTTGGAAAAAATAGGAGGACAAGAATTTGAAGATAATAAGGAGGTGAATAAACTTGGGTCCTTTTCTGTTGGAGAGAACAGGATGCAGCTCTTGACATACACTGGACACTTTTAATATGTAGAAACTTCAGAAGCAGGTGCTTCATTAAAGAGACTGTGAGTAATTTAAGCAAGTAATAATCCATTAGAGTAGTAATTTCAATTAACAAGAACTTTAATTAATATTTAATAAAGTCCATAGAATTGATGACTGACTGGACTAGGTCTTACGCCCTTACAATTTTTTCTGTAGCAATCAGTCTACCATGACAGTATTTGGAGTACAAGCTGCTCTGTTATTCTAACTAGTCTCTGTTAGTCTATGTATAGTTGTAAGGCATTTGTGAAATTCATGCTCTCCAAATGCATAATCTAAGGGCAAATAACTTAAATTAAAAGGCAACAACTTACTACACAAGACAAGCAAACTATGCAATAACTGCAAATTTGATATAAATATAAAGAATTATTGACCTTGACTTTACGTGTTAGGTATAATATTTCATTACGAGGTGTTACAAAAACTACAGCTTCTTAAAGGCCCATACAAGCACTGAGTTTGTTTTCATGTTGTCACTGTGCTAATTTACATACAGCGAGTCCTCTTTATTCATATGAATATGAGATACGTGTCTGAATTGTATCTGAGGTATTTTATATGGCATTGTCATTTTCATTCCCTAAAATCATGGAGCTCCATCATTGGCCAACAGTTTCTAGCAAAACTCAGCTACTACTTTTTGCTTTAAAAAGACTATGTGTTTGAATGAAAACCCTTTCATCTTGAAGCCTGGGTTGTGGGGAAAAGCGAAAACTGGTTATTACTTGCAACAGTTTTCTTGAGTCACTTAATGCAGATTCACTTAAGTAAAAATGAATCCTCCTGACATGCCTTTCAGCGTTCTGAGCTTTAATGATGCCTAGCACAGCAGTGTAATTAACAGTACCAGTGATATATAACAATTCTGTGCTTTCCAGTGTCAGAAACAGAAGGCTAATGCCAGATTGCTTGTTAAAGGTACACCCGGCTGTAAAGTACACCAGATGAGACAATCCCCCAGTAGCCATGTAATGAGGTAAAGACATCTGTAAGATTATTTCAGAACTCTGAATGTGAAGATTTAAAGTCTGGTGATGCTGCAGATGTTTTTATTGTCATATCTGCAGCCCTTGCCACTGGAAATAGATCAGCCCTCCAAAGAGACTGGACTGCAAGTGGCTCAAATCTTGTTTTTCCTTAAATTCCTCAGTGAATAACTATTCCTAAAAATTACTCAGAGCAGTTCACACCAAGTTAACAGAAGATAAAACATTCCCTTGCATATGTTTAGTTTTCTGAGAATTCTCTTTTAAGAGAATGAGAAGTGTCCAGTCAGCAACAAGAGCAAAAGAGAAACAAGAGAAAGCAAGAAACTCCATTCTCGATCGGTGGGAAACATCATAATTTAAGATACTACTAAAAAAGAAATACAGATGCAGGGTGGGGAAAAACAGAACTCAGAAAATCTAGCAGATGCCCTGAAAAGACTATGAACATGAGAATATTCTGGAGAACAAAAAGCATAATATTTAAATAAAGTTATCAAAACATTGGTTTTACATTTTGACTGAAGAGAAAACAAAATAAAATATCAACTGTGTGGAAAGGTTTTATGAAACCTTTTAGAAATATTTTTAGACATGAAAAAATATGCTAGAAACAAGCATTTTTTTGTTGCTGTTTTCTTTCTGGGAATATCAAAACATCAATGTATTGGCAGCGGAAGAGAAGAATCTAGTTATCATTTGAAAAATAAAGACACAATGCATCAGTTATGGGAGAATAATTTACCCCCACTTTCAGACCTCTTTATGTTGGCACTGATGTAAAGTAGTCTCAGTGCAAGTATGGAATGGGGATATAAAAATTTTAGCCAATCTGGTAAGAAAATTTTACAGGAATATATAGAAAGCCAAACACCACCTGACAAGGAAATGCATCTCTGAATTACAATTCTGTGCTCTCATTGTCTTCTCACAGGGGTGAGGAAGTTTTCAGCTAAATGAAGTGTTGAGACTTTTTAATACTGTAATGCAACAGAAGCAACAAGATCATTTTTTAAGGAAACCACTGGACTCTTTCTGACTTCTACTTCTGTAAAAAGCCAAAAATGACCAAATTACATTCATTTGGTTAAATAACAAAACTGAGTTTTATAGTGCATATTAGATCTGAATTCACGCTGGTTTAAATAGGATAGATGGATAGATCAGTATTAACAGTGTTTGGACTCATATACATCTAAACTGATTAACTTAGATATAAATTGGTAAATTTTCATGAAGAAACTATTCAATCAATTCTTTACAACATTTTTATGAGTGATACTATCATTATAGGTCTTTAATTCAGCCTGTTTTTAAAGCTCAGAAAATTATTCACAGTAAATAATGGGATCAATTTAATTCTGGTTTAGTTAATGAATTTTCCATGAACTAGTTCTTATTGTCCCTATTTAATTAAAATAATGCCTATAAAAGATTTGCTTCTCCAAAACATCTTAACAAATATTTGCACCTACAGATGAGTCTCTAAAAAAGCACATCTGAAACATCTGTTCGGCTCGCACGTGTAGATGGTGCGGTTTTGTGTAAAGTTTAGAATACCATAACTTGGTCCCAGTGCAGGCGTTCAAATTTAGACTTCATTTGCATTGTCTGCAAAGTCAATCTTAAATAAAAGTTGACTTCTACAATGAAAGCGGCACCTATATTTTCATTACAATATATAGAAGAACTTTGGTCTGGCTGAGGTAGCTAAATAACACTATCCATCTTCAAAGGCCTTTTATCTGACCACAAGCAGAGCACCTAAACTACATGGAACATTGTTAGGGACACGAAATAAAATGAAAATGGTCATGTTTGGCACGTTTAACACCAAAATTCAGATTCCTGGTTAACCTGACCCAAGATATTTCTTTAGAAATACATAACGTATGGATCCATATATATACATAGGATGTATTAAACGTCAAGCACAATCATTTAATGGCACTAGGAATACCACAACATATATAGTTAATGTAATAATGTTGATAATGCAAAACATTCCCACTGATGTTGCTTCAGAAACATTAATTTTCATATTCAATCACTGCAAACTATCTGAATCAAAGTTAATTTAATGTGAATGCCATTCCTGCAATATAGAACCATTAGATGTTCATTAGAAATGTTCTGTTGTCTGGGTGAAGATGCACATTTTATGAAGAAAAATCTGCAAACCTGATCATGATTATATCAGACAAAAAAAAATATACAAAATTTCATAGTATTAGATTCCTGAAATTTATATTAAAGTCAGAAAACAATGAAAATTAAATATGACAGTGAAAATAAAGACTTCATTAACAATCATTTTTCTAGTGAAGAAAGCTGTTGAAACATGACTAAATTCAGTCAGGACAGACCTTTCAGGTCTGCAATAGGGAAAGAAACTGAAAGTATCTAAATTTCTGCATGGGAGAGATTATGAAATGTATTACAAAATAGAAACAAAATTTCTTTAAAAGGTTAAGAAGTAAAAGTGTCTACTACTATTTGCATTAGGTTGCTTTTCATTAGCATGAAGGAGCATAACTGCAAGTAACAGAAACCAATATACATTATATAAAAAGAAATGGTAACTAACCATGTCCAGCAAGACTTTGCACACAAGTGTGGGTTAACAGAGTGGACCTGCCTTCGATCATCCAAGAGTAAAGAACAGCTGGACAAGATTCTTTTCTCAATCATATTTTCTAGTCAGGGTTGTCTATTTACTCTCACTATCTGTAGCCATTCTCAGAGGTCTGTTGTTCCCAGGATCATTCTGCCTAAACATTCAAATTTCCTTTTATCATTTTTTTCCTTTGGGTTTTCCTTGCTTGCCTTTATCCTTCATATTCCTTCATTCATAAGGTATTCCCTTGAAAGATGTAAAAATTGCTAACATAAAAGGAAAACCAGAAGTAAGTAAAAGGGAAAACCAGAAGTAAGTAAAAGGGAAAACCAGCTGATTTAAAACTGAATTAAAAAAAATAATCCTGCTTTCAAGGAAGCCAATGGTAGCATGGGCTCCCAATGACAGTAGAAAGACTCCAAGGTGGTTATCTAGACCTCTTTATCAATAATATGTTTTACCACTAATAAAAATTTTTTGTAATATTTATAAAAAAACACTTCTTGTCATGCCAGCCTATACAAAAGAATTCAAAATAATGAAAGATTTATCAACCCACCCCAAAAAAAGTAAAATTTAGAGGAACCAACTGAAAAAAAAACCCAAAAACTAAGAGCAGACTCTTTTAAATAATTAAGAAATCAAAATCTGGTCCTTCATAAAGGTAGCTGCTTTTTTGTAACATGGGAGGAACAAGAGTAGCAATTTGCTGACTTTATGAAATACTAAAATCTCTCCCTAACTCTGATATTCTCTCTATGATTTTACTTTTTTTTTTTTTTTTGCATTTCCATCTATTTTCCATATTATCTCCTTATCTGTATTCATAATCTTTTAACGGAATTTTCCCCTCCAATGTAAATCTCAGTTTGCAGAAGAAAAATATGAAATATATCCAAAGCTGTATTGTATCAATGTTTCTATATTTCCAAAGGAGTGTTTCTTCATAAAGCATTTTCAAAAAATGTCCATATATTACATGTTCAGCACCGAACATCACAGAGACAAATAAAGACCATGAAAAAAAAAAACAAGATAAGTTTGCTGTTGTCCATTTGCACCCTGGATGTCACTTAAAGTTTGTTAAATGTTCCTCAAGCTGATCAAACCTCAGCATCTCTTATAGCTGGGGAATTCATGTGGCTTGGAAATTTCCCTAGTCCTCAATAAAAGAGCAAGAATGCAAATGAAACTCAAAACCCTCTGGCCTTCCCTAACAAAATCCACTTTCTTTAAATAAAACATTTAAAAA
Source organism: Lophotriccus pileatus (assembly GCA_035583135.1). Lineage (NCBI taxonomy): Eukaryota > Metazoa > Chordata > Aves > Passeriformes > Tyrannidae > Lophotriccus > Lophotriccus pileatus. Next base: position 7,396,460 of record JAWWES010000133.1, on the reverse strand, counting down.
GTTTTGTGTCAGTTTTCTGAGACAGACATTTTCTGATAATAAACATGTTGGAATTTTTTTGTTTAAATCTACAATTTTCTTTTATCTTTTGCAGGGATTAAACAATGCTGTCAAGAGGAAAACAACAGGCAGTAAAATCCGAGAACAAGCTGGCAAAGGAGTAGAATCACATAAGGACTGCAGACTGCAACATTCATCAGGGTGTTACTATTTTGGTTTCAGAGGAACAGAAAATGATCAGATAGCCTACCCCAAATTTCACTGCTGTGAAATTATTGCTTCTGTAATGACCACAATGGAATACATGCTTCCCATTCTTATATCATTGGGACTGAATCAGGTCTAACTACACCACTGTGGTACATTTACTTACCCCTCCCAGTCAGCACATCATTCTTGGTTTATTTAGGTCTGCCTAGAGTCTGTTTTCCATAGCAAACACATAAAAACTCAAGAGGAAGGAAGTTACTTAAGATGGACTGAGAACTCCAATACGAAACACTTTCACAAACTCTTCTTCACAAATAAAGAAAACTTCTTTAATACTTTATTTCTTCCATAATTTATTTTTTCTATCAAGAAAGTTCTTTAATGCAAAGTCCTATACGGAAAACACAAGTATCAACGTGCATAACTTACAGTACACCAACATTCTGACTGTTCACAACATTCATTAGTACCCTTTTGTATATCACATCTCCATTTGACTTATTGTTAGAATAAAAATGAACATTCAAGACTGAAAAGCCAAGCCAGAGAAGAACTGTGATAAACGTCCCCCTGAGAATGATTTAAGTTATTAATTTTTTTTTTTTAATATTTTGTGGATTTCTTTTAAAGAAACGTTCTTGCAGGGACAGATGTCATGGGCTTCATGCAGAAATTACAAAGGAAAATTCTATAGTTTGTTTTAAAAATGAGGTCAGACCAGACAATAAAATGGTCCTCTCTACACTTAAAGCCTGAGGGTGAAACACTTTTTTTTTTTTTTGACAAAATTCTAAAATTGTTAAAGAGTTATCAATTTCACAGTAATTTATTTTGTGTTTTCTCCATGTCCTCTTACTCCTTATCTCCATTATTCACTTGGTATTTGCTGTCTTTTAGACTATGAGCTCTTTGGAGCAAGTTTTACATGCTTCTACAGTACAATAGGGCCTGACCTAGTTAACTCATAATCAACAGAGCAATAGAGATGTCAAATAATTATCATAGGACTGCTGTATATCACACCACACAGTTCAGTTCACTGTGAAACCCTTTTGCAATGTAAGGGTCCATCTCTGTTACACAAGCAAAACCAACAAAGAAACCCCTGAAGTTTTCATGCAAGAAAGCATCAGGAAAACCTGGCATTAAAAATAGATAAAGCTCATATGGAATCAGGTAGATATTTATAATCATGCTCCTTCCACTGTGTTCAAACTCAGCTGTACTGAAACCAAACTTTGATTGCAGGTATTTTTATTCAAAGCAATTAAAGCTCTACTGCACTGCTGAGAACAAACGTGTGCATATCAAAATACTTAAAACTGAAAAGAAAACCCTACTCTTCACAATAGCAAGCACTTTTAAATTGCTTTGCCGTTTAATTCCCTCTCAGTTGCACACAGAAATTAACAAATCTTCTTTCAGACATCCCTGTTATTCTTTGTAAAGTCACAAAGGTGTCTCAGTGAAACTAGATTTAAAGTATGTTAAGTGCATTACAGGAAACTGTTCCCAAACACACAGTCCAATTAAGTGCCAAATGATGCCTTCAAGTCTCACCCATGTAAACCATAAAAGGCCAGGGAGATTTTGCAGTGGAAATTTAAGGCAAAAAAGAACATTCATTAATTGGTAAATCATGAATAAAGTTTTTTTCCTAATTGAGTTCTTTTTATTTTGAAGCTTACCCTATGCTACAGGTTGAATTACCAATGGAAAAAAAAATTAAATCAGGAATTGGTGGGGGGCATGAAGGATGAGCGGTTCTTTATTGCAGGATTAAAGACACAGAAAAATAAGTCATTCCAGAACAAGCAGTGATTTGGATTCAGAATGCCTTTCCTGTGACTTCAGTTTGTGTCACCATCAGCCAGCATTTTGATAAATTTTCCCTAACACAGCCAGATTTACATACAAAAACAGTAAGGGTGGTATTGGGTATTGTGCTTCTAATTTTTTTAATTTCCCAGAGAGAGTTTCAAATATTTGCTCTCTGCAGCACTAGTTTTGAATTAGATAGAGAATACAACAAAAATTTTTGCTTAAATATTGAGTGACTATCAAACAAAGATTGTGCACAATTTGCCTGCACAAAAGTTAGTTTCTAAAATGCTAAAATCAGCAAACTATGAATTCCTAGTCATCATTTCTGTGGCATTTGTAGCCTGACACACCTGTATCACACTGCTTCTTAAACACATCCTTTCCAAACTCAGAATTCCTAAACTGTTTATTCTTCCCTGGTATATCAGCTGTATCACACCTCTCTGTTGCATTTGCCTGTTTTTTTGAAAGGGTTTCTTCTAAATGCATTAATGAACAGTGAGGTACTCAGAACCTGATTAAAACACTTTAAACCTCTTACATAAAGGAACCTTATCAAAAAGAAGGAAAGAGATTGTTTATAGGTGCAAATAGAAATAGGACAAGGATTTTAAACTAAAAGAAGGTAGATTTAGACTAGATGTTAGGAATACATTCTTTACTCTGAGTGTGGAGAGGCCCTGGCACAGGTTGCATAGAGAAGCTGTGGATGCCCCATCCCTGGAAGTGTTCAAGGCCAGGCTGGATGGGGCTTGGAGCAACCTGGTCTAGTAGAAGGTGTCCCTGCCCATGGCATGGGGTTGGAGCAGCATGACCTTTAAGCTCCCTTCCAACCCAAACCATTCTGTGATTCTATGATCTATGATTCTCATATACAAGAGTGGGGAACTGAATTAAGAACAAATTGGTTGTTTTGCTATTAGAGCAATCAAACCTTTACTAATTTAAAAAAATATTAACACTTTGCAGTTCACAAATATAGTGAATACAAAGCGATATTCCATTGTCTCCTGTGCAGGCTCTGTTCTGCAAATCCTGCAGTTTCCACACTACATACAAACATGGCACTTCTCAGGTGAAACAAAAAGGAAAACCTCCTGAAGACCAGATGGTAAAACCATTCACATCAGCTTCTGACAATTTCTATTTGTGCTTCACAGGCAGACTTGCAAGGCTAATGTACTGTTTTACATACATGTGTGTTTTGTGATATTTTCTTTAAATATGTGTATCTATATTTAAACAGAGATGATGACTAAAACATTATGACAAGAGGTCACTGTCAATATTTCGCAGGAATGATTCAGCTGACAAATTCAACCTTTTTCTCTCAATGATTTTTACAAATTACTTTGTTACAATCTAAAAATAGTTTTCAGCTTAATGAGTAAGAAGCTATGATTATTACCAATCTTTCCCAATATCTATTTCTTAGATTGGCATTTGGCCTCTCAAGCAGTTATGTATCTGGAAAGCATAGAAAGGTTTCAGTGATACTTTTAGTCTTTCAGTTTAGGATTTCTAGCATTTCTCTTGGAATTTGCCATTGATTCCATTATATAAAGATTAAACACAAGTTTAAAAACTACGAATTTACAAGGCTACTTGACCTATTTTAATGTCTGTAACAAAACAAAGCAAATTGCTTCACGCTTCACCCTGCCATTGTGAAGGAAGCCTGGGAAAGCACTATGAAAAGGTGTTAGAATAACCTGCAAGATATGTTATTTTTCCAGCAAAGCAAGACCAGAGGAGTGTTCACAATGAAATCTGCCCCTTACAAGAATTCTAGCTTAATTTCCAGACCACAGAAGTCTGAGTGGTATTAAAGAAACAATGATAGCCTCAAGGCATCATCTTTAAGTGGATGCTACTGAAAGAAAGGCTGTCTCACAGCATTTCCCAAGTGTTATACACACTCACTTATACTGGCAGATGGCACATTTGGATCTCAAATGTACCTTCTCAGAACTCAAATGTTAATTTCCTGGAGATTTTTTGTGTTGTGTCGGTTTTTTGGTTTGTTTTGTTTAGTTGTTTCGTTTGGGTTTGGCTGACCTGTTTGGTTTAGAGAGATTACATTTCAAAATAAGGCAAAATATCTCAGAAATATTTATATTTTAGGAAGTGCTACAAAGTCCATGAAGACACATATTGAATAGATCTACACCTTCCAGCAAGGAGGAGTAGATTTGCATGCCCTTACTCACCTTCAACTGCATTTCACTGTGTCAGTAAACCTGTAAACTTGACAGACACTAGATTGGACCCTTCACACTGAGAAGATTAATTCTTTTTAAACAAAGTCAAACATACATCCTTAGCAATCCAGACCAAAGGTACAAACAATAGTCCATCAAATGTAAATTAACAGCCTTGCAGAAATGCTATGCATACATTTTACATGCAAATTAACAATCACAAATAGTCCTGTTTTGGTAAATGTTTCAAAGTGGAGTTTTTTTCATTGTTTTAAATACCTTGAAGGGAATGTTTAGCTCATAAACATGTCTACAAATAAAAGCACCCCTTCTCCACTTGTATCACAGTTGAGTGAGTGCTGCCAATCTCACAATTCAATAAATCACTATCCACTAAGAAGATTCAGAAGTCAGCAGTAAGTTTTGGTACAGTGACACATTAGAATTTTTGCAGCTTTTTGTTAATGTTCTCTCCTCAGTTCTGACACAACCTGTAGAGTTTATGCAAGTTACTCCGCTCCAGGCTTTTGAAACCCAAAGAGGAAAATCCACATGACCTGCTGGACTGCACTTGCATTATTCACATTAATACCTTGAAAGAACATTCCATGTTAACTGTACATCTGCTTTTGTGGAGAGGACAGAAGTTCACCGCTGAGTCAACTAAGCTAAATAACTTTTAACAAATAAACAAGCACTTAAATGGTAAGTAGTGGACACTGGTTGGCCCAGAGCAAAGAAAACTGAGATTTTGAAATCTAACTACATAGGTTAGGCCTACTGAAATTAAACTGTAGGAATAGCCTTATAAAGAAATATTTTGATAAATTTTTTGGTCTCTACTACTGAGAGTGGATATGAAAATTAAAATCCATTTACATTAACTAAATAAACTCTGCATTTTCCTATTTTATCTCAGTTCAAAGCCTGTGACTGTGATAATGCTTTGAAAACAAAATGGAAGCAAACCACTTTCTCAATGCAGAGATTATAAATTGGGTTTTTTTGTTTCTCTATTTTCTTTCCTCTTTTCTCTGTTTTCCTTTTTTAACTGCAGGAAAGATGAACCATATCAGGCATTTTGCACTTCTGTCTAAAAACAGCAATAGCTATGCCCATTATCATCTTCTCAGCCCTCAAACCTATGACTGGTTGCAGGAAAAAGCACTCTTTTCAGAGTTGTCCCTTTGAGGTTGATAGTTCTAATTTCTAGGGAACACAACAGCTTGATGAAGTCATAATCATTAAAAGAGACCAGAATTATTTTAGGTCACTTCCATGGAGAGCTAAGGGATTTTAACATCCATAATATCAAAGCACAAATTCATCAGCATAATCAAATAGGCTAGTTCAAGTAATTCGTGTTCAAAAACCATAATCACAAGTCCTCTAACTAAACCTCAATGCCTCTGTAACTCACACTGATAGGACTGTGGCTTTTTGTCCTCTTGTGGCTAGATCACAACAAAAGGCTTTTATGAGTCTTTTACTGCCTGAGTTAAAATTATAAGTTGAACTTACAAAATAAAGTCCTTTAACTCAAGCAATAAGGGATCCAGGATTCTTTCAGAAATTGAAGCCATGATTTCCAGCTCAAAGTCAGTATACACAGTTGGTTAATAAACACTATGGATCGGCTGAGGCAATGGAAAACTAGCTGCAGATCTCTTCATCACTGTCAGCCAAAGTCACTTCAAATTGCAATGCCATTTGTGTGTTAAACAATTCACCTCATTATTGTACAAGAATCTTCTCCATGCTCCAAAATTTAGGGAAAAATATGAACTATACCTCATGCAATAGATACTAGTACTGTTAAAAGTCCAGTAATAGTCTTAGATTTGCAGGAGGTACTAGCAGAAGATCATGTTGTTCAACAGAGGACAATAAATGGATGGAGGACTTGAATGATGGATTATTATGTCTAATTACCTTTACAAAGAGGTATAGGAGATAAATATTTCTTTGCCAAAAATCAATAACAAGAGACATTTAACTGCTCTCATTTTTTAGATTTTTGAGAAACTTAATAATTGACTGCATTGGTTAATGGAAAAGAGTTGCTAAATTATGAAAGACATTCCTTATTTTGTTCAGATTTATTTTCATCATCCTCTTGTAAATAGAACACCACCACATTCTGTCATTGGTATTGCCTTCTTTCACTTTTAGTCCACTTTTAAATGGAGCACCACACACTTAGAATATGTGAATATGTACATATGTGTGTGTATATGTATTTAGTTATGAAGACTGATCATAAATCTATTTCCCTGATTACCTGCAATCATCCCTACAATGTCTTTTGTTTATTAAGAGGGTTTGGCTCAAAGACAGTAAAACATTTCTTAGTGCTCCTGCAGCTCCATTTCAAAGAAGAAAAGAAATAAGGTAATATTACAGAAAGAAATAGGTAACAAAAGCTATACCTAGAATAATTAGTTATCTCTCTCTCTCTCTTTTTTTTTTTTTTTAATTTTCCCAGTGTTTAAAAAATGCAGGGAAAAAAAAAAAACAAACCACAAAACACAACAACAACAACACCACCAGTATTTTTGTACCATTTTGCAGAAGTACAAACAGCTTGACTGGAAGATGGAATGGCAGACCTCTGGAAGATTCCTTGCAAACTTTGTTGAAATGCTTTAAATAAACAGTTTGAACTTTTCTGTAAGATATTTCACAGAGCACAGACTGCATTTTTTATTATTTTAGAAGAAATTTGTAGCAAATACACACAAAACCAGGACAAACCACGGGTACTTTACCTATGTGACAGATTTATGGCATATGTTTTTGTTATTCATTCCAACTTTCATTGCACAGAGGGAGTAGGAAAGGTTTGCATTCACAGCTGACATGAAATGAAAGCCGATCCAGAAATAAAACAGAATTAGGTAATATTTCAAGTCTGTTATTGAATATTTAATTCTATTTATGGTTGGAAAATAGTATTAAAAATCTCCTTTCCTTTGTATGATCTGGGCTAGATCACAGAAACTGAGCACCACCTCAGTAACTCTTCCACTGAAGTTTAGTGGGAAAGCAGTTGAAGGCCCCGACGAACAGAGCGACTATCCCAACAAGCCTGGGCAGCACCCACACTAGAACCATGGCGTTTTCCAGGTACTACAAATACCCAAGGTAGAACTCCTGGTGGCAAAATCCCCACCTCAGAGGTCAATATAGGAGTAAAGACCTGGAAGGATGGCAGTCAGAAAACTGAGAAAGGAGCTTTCATTTAAATCTTGGCTACACATCAAGATAGACAAGTTTCAGTTTTGAGGAAAACAAGTCTTTTTATTCCTTATATGCAAGTCAGATTTTTTTTTCAAAGAAACATCAATCATCAGTTTCTCCTGGTGATGGAATCTATGTGCAGTGTTACCTACTGACTATTTCAAAAGAAATAAAATCCTTTTGAATACTTGAAATATATCTTATACATGCTCGAAACTGTGGTAATAATTCACATGTAAATATAACTTCACGCAGGTTTTAGTGTTATATTTGAAAAACAGAGTGACACTAATCTGAGGCCATACCTGCATATCGTTTGAATAGTATCAAGAGCCCAAACTGAAAGCACTTCTCTATTCAGAGATGACAACACACTAATTGGCAATATATTGTACTAACACTAAAAACTCCTTCATAGTCTGAGAGCTTTATTAAGTTCTGTAAGAGAAGAGATACGAGCACTATTATAATATGAAAGTACAATTATGATTAATTATGCTGTGGAAAAAAGCAACACAACAGCAAAAAGAAACAAAAGAAGTGGAAATGTTCCTATCTAGCCAAACCTACTGAACATGGTATAGTTTGGAGACCATGGTCACTTTGTCAGACTTTAATATGTAATGACACACACATCCCCAGATATCAGGATAGAAGACAGAGGATTCAGTATTGCTTTTGGTAAATGCAATTTAATAGCAATAAATAGTTTGTTCATTATAAGTGTTTTTTTAAATTACTATGAATTAAATTTAAATTATGAATGTCACACATCTGTCTACCTGAATCCATTCCCACAAATTACCTGAGCACTTAAGAGACAGTAGCACAATTTTAGTACCAATATCACCAATATAACTTTTACTTTCAGTTTGGTAAGGACCCCTCCATGAGCACATCAGTGCATTTTTCACCCATCTCCTACACACCAAGGTTGCATGGTGAATAAACTAAGATAATGTATCTATGACAGAGTGACCACAACTATGGAGAAGGGAAAAGATACAAAAATGACCAGAGGGCTCAAGCACCTCTCCTAAGAGGAAAGGCTGAGAGAGTTGGGGTTGCTCAATCTGGAGAAGAGAAAGCCCTGGGGACTTATTGCGGCCTTCCAATAGTTAAAGGGGGCTTATAAGAAAGATGAGGACAGATTTTTGGCAGGGCCTATTGTGATAGGACAACAGGTAATGGTTTTAAACTAAAAGCAGGTAGATTCAGACCAGATAGAGAAGAGATATTTCATTATAAGGGTGGTGAAACACTGGAATATATTTCCCAGAAAAGCTATGGATGCCCTGTATCTGGAAACATTCAAAGTCAGGTTGGACAGGGTTCTGAGCCAGCTGGTATAATTGAAGATGTTCCTACTTACTGCAGGGGGTTGGACTAGATGACCTTTAAAGGTGTTTTCCAACCCAAACTATTTTATGATTTCCAGGCCCTCCAGATAAACCAGAAACCAGGGATTTGATGAATCCACTCCTTAGAATTTTTCTAAGTATCTATCAAATTCCTTCCTTGCTTACATGGAAAAGTTTCTACTCTAACAGAAGAGTCAGCAAGGCAGTGAGGGTGTGGAACTATTCATTAGAACACCACAGAAGCCTTAGGGCACAGTAAACATTGAGCAGAAAGATGGAAAAAAAACCAGTGACCTTAGGTAGGAACTCAGATTTTTAGGGACATAAAAACTGAGGAACAGCTTAAGATGCAGTTTTTCAGATACATAACATTATAAAAATTTGACATTTTTGGGATTCCCATTCTCTATTCATGACTGAATCCTCATTACAAGGTTATGCACGCACAACGTCTCAAGGAAAACAACAGAAGAGTCATACTGTTGACATTCCTTGCATCTGCTTGGATCTCATTTGGTAGAGATGTGAGTCTACCCAGACTGCTGTGTGTGTGGTAGGGTTAAAAGTATTGAGTACAACAGTTCCTTAGAACAGGCAAATATTGTGCTCTGATGATGGATTGTATTCAGTACAAAAGAATCAGATCTTTACAGATCAAATCCCTGATCTTTACTCTTAAATTAAAAGATGAACAAAGCAAGAAAAATTACACAAGTGTGGTTCTTTTTCTAAGTAGTAAGACTCAAACCGCATCCTAGGCTTCCTCTCTCTCCCCTCACCACAGTCCTATCATTCTTCCCCTTTTTATGCTACTACTTATATAATGCTTACATAAAAATCTGTCCCTTTAATGTTACCAAAACTTACAAATCTCTCTGCAATATACAACACAGCGATGAATGCATGTTACAGGATCTCCCTACAATGTCAATTTATAGAGGATACAAAACATGACAGCTCCTGGCTACAAGTTGTTGTTGCTCAAAAGGCACTTCTTCATGCTCTTTTCTCCAGTCACCTTATTTAAACTTCAGAATGCCATTCCAGAGCAAGGCTGATACCTGCTCTCCTGAGTGCATAAACATCTTTTGTTTGCATTCACTTTTCCCTAGGGCAGTAGCTCAGTTACAAGCCAGTGCTTCCCACTTGTCAAACTAATCCTCCTCACCAAATAAAAGAGACCTTTCCTGTAAATAGCCCCCCTCAATCTTTATATACAATAGAAGCATCTTCATCGAGGAGGTGACTGCATAACTCAATGCAGAGGCTAAAATTTGAAGTCTGAAAAGCTAATGAATTAACATTGTAATTTACTTAGGAAGGTAATTATAAATAAAATAAAGTATGTAAATGACAAATTCTTTTTTTTTTTTCTGAGAATGGGGGACTTGAGGTATTTTTTTTTAAATGTACACTGTTCTGCAAAAATCATTCCATGAAAAGTTCTGATGTTTAATGTGGACAAACAATCTTTGAGAGGAAAAAAAAAACCAACAATATTCTAGATTTCTTTTCAGTCTTCCTAAGACAAGTGGAGGCATATGGGATTCTAATCAAAATGGAAACTGGTTCCATTCTGCTTAGGATATATCTATTTAATATAGGGCTAATATACTGTATTTAGGAGAATTGACAAATACTTTTTAAAACCACATTCTGCACAAAAGCAAAACAGAGATTGTCTAGAACAACAATGAACTCTGACACACCACACTTCCTCACTCCAAAACATCAAGGAACTTGACAAAGGTAAGGGAGGAAGAGAAAACTTTACAAGGCACATAGACATTGATTCCTGTAATTAGGAAAGCAGTGCAAACTTCAAAGTTAACTTCAAATGCCACATATCCAGCTACAGGAGTCCTCATAAGCCTGCAGAATTCTCAGAAAACTAGATTAAACTTGGGCTGAAGAAGTCTTGACACGTGACTATAAGGCATCTCCAGTAGCAGCACAGAGCCGAGACCGGTACAGAGGGGGAGGTTTACCTTCTGACCCTCCAAAAGTATGAAGTTTGGAGGTGGAAAATCTCTCTTTTCTTTCTCTCTCCTGTAGCTAAACTCAGAGCTCCTGCAAAGTACTCCTTTTTCCTGTCTTCCACTTAAAAACAATTGACTTATTGAGTCATTTTATGCATCATATTCCAAGAAATCAAGTCATCCTACCTAAAAGATCATTCCAACACAAACTGGCCTCAGCCTGCCACACAGACTGTCACTCATTGTCAAAGCAGTCTGTCAACAGGTGTGGCAGGTAAACATAAAGGGAGCATCACAAACACCCACAAAAAGAAGGTTTTGAGTCGAGGGTGATATAGTACCTTGACTGTCACCATCAACCTAGTGCTACAGTCATCATAGCTACAGTCAAAAAGAAAGCACAGCATGCATACAGGAAACATTTTAACAGTTATATTTTGTTCTCTTTAAAATTTCATCTTTATTGACTTCACATTAAAGAAACAGAAAAAAGTGAGAATAAAGTACTATATATGTTCAAAGTTCCTATGAAATAACAGATTTAGGGTATCCATAATAGTTGCATAACCTTTTTTAAAAATCATTTTAAAAACTTCCAGACAGGTTTCTAGAAACAATGCAACAGGCATCTAAAAAAATGCTGTAGGATGATATGATAACCAGTAAATTGCAGGCACGAGAATGAATATTCATCCAAAAAACCACTTAACCTATCTAATGGGGAGAAAAATTTTATTTGGTCATTAGAACTTAGTTCTGAAAGGCAGTTGTTTAAAAACTAAAACAGAATGCTACTTGTAGAGTGCTCCAAGAATAAAAATTCTTAACAGAAATTTACATATGGTTGAATCTGGAAGAAAGCATTTTAAAAACTTTCAAGAGCTAAAGCTGTTTTCTGCCCAAATTTAGCAGTCTCTGGGCAGAATATAGGGCACTGATTTAAAAGTGTATCTTCTGTAGATACATGATTCAGAAGCATGCAGTTCCAATCTTCCATTGAGTAGTGGCTTAATGTAACAAGGTAATCTGAAATAGAACCCATTTCCCTACTCCAGAATAAACATTTTAATTATCTATTCAGTGTTTAAATATCACAATGATACCATCTTATAAATTTATGTATGATCATCATATTGAATGGTGCTAGAGTGTATCCATTTTTGTGTTAACAAGTATCCAGTTAGGGATTAAGTTGGCCTCTCCAAAGTCCATGTCCAGAAGATGAAAAAAACTCAAGGTACTAATCAGGCTGTGTTGACAAAAACACTTCTAAAAAACCTTTAATTGTGGTAAAAAAAGACAAACAATTATAAAGCATGTTCTCTCACACCCGATGCTGTTCCACTGAGAAAACAATTCATTGCTTCATAACTTAATTCTTGTTTATGTATGTTTTAAAGAAAAGCATTATGACAGCTAACGGTCTTGATTTTAAGCAGAAGGAAGGCTATAGTTGAAGTCTGTAAAATGTATACATTTGAGATCCCAAGCCAACATTAGGCGCAATTACCATCAAACTTGCTCTGCTTCCAAATTCAAAAATGAGCAGTACAAAAATCATCTTGGGAAAGTTCTAAAATCAAAGAATATATTTTTCTCAGAAATTCCTGGGCAACAAGTCAACAACCCAACTTTATACTTCCTCCCCACCCCCAAATATAGAGAAATTCCTCATACAAAAAAAGGAGAAAGGCATTCCATCTCTCTTCAACATAAAATGAGCAAAACTGACAATCTTTCAGCATAATTTTACTTTTGACAGAAACTTTAAGGCAAATTGATTTAAATAACATTAAGTGTGATCTTAATGATATGCATATTCTTTACTGAAGCCAGACCAGATTAAATATGCCAAGAACTGTATTCCCCTCTACTGGAAACAATTAATTTTTTAAAAAATATGTAGAAACCTGAGCTTGTTAACATGTCCAAGCATTCACGCGAACGTTTGAACAATAACTGATGCTAACTGTTCTAAGGACATCAAGTCAGGTGCATTATTGTTATTCATGTTTATTTTGAACTCCTTACTGAGCTTGGTAGGCAGAAGCTGCTCCACATTCATGATACCAACAGCAGTTGTGCCTAAGGATACAGTCTTTCGAAGTGTCAGGAGATTGTACTGTTTATAGTTTCCTTTGTGTTTAGTTACAGCTCTCCTGGTGTGTGCAATCGCTTTCAATCAAAACAACATTTCCTCTTGTGGATACCTTAGGCCTTCAGCACAGAGCCAAATACAGGAAATAAGCAACAGCTTACCCAGGATGATATGAGAGCGATGAAGCACAAAGTGCTTAAGACTGACTGAATACAATGGAATTTATGACATGAACCAATCTGAGTGAAGGCAGTGTCATGAGAGTGTGCACTTAGGGAAGAAATGCCTTGAGCACCAGAAGTGCTCCCATTCCCAGGTTCTGGTGGAACAGAAGTAACACGCCTGCAGTTTCATCATGCTAAAATATCAGAGCTAAGATGAAACAGAGAAGAAGGATCCAAAGGAGGTAGATGCAAACTTATGCATAATTTCTCTTGTCAACATCACACTTCTCTCACCAGAAAAGAGCTGTGTTGCAACTGCCTTGCAGCAGCTTTCATCCCAGCAGAGCTGCTATTCCTTTAAGGAATAAGATTAAGGGAACCAGAAACATAAATATTTTGTTTATTAACTAAATACCAGAATAATAGAGATTGGGAAAATTTAACCTGCTAATCAATTTCAGCAGAAACCCCTTCCATAGTTTTCATTTTATCATCTTAATCTGCCTCAGTAGGAATACATGCCCACTGTCCATTAAAACACTATACATATTTTCTTTGCCATAATAATAACAAGAAATTGGACTAACTTGCAATTATTCTTTTGTCATGTTTTTGTATTCAGACTGCATTCAGCTAAAAATTGTAGTTTCCATGCTAAATAGAATGCTTAAATTATAGTTTTGTGAATTATGATTCTGCTGCCCAAAACCAAACAGAAAACCCATTAATGGTGTCCATACAGTCTGCTGCATTAGAGGAGCCAGAAAAAGAACATGTCTATCCAAGAAAGAACCACTTCCATCATCTTTCATGAAACCCAAGCCCTCAAACCAGGACTTCATGACCACTGTCAACAGATTTAAGGCAAAATGCAGTTTCAAATCTCACTTACTTTTCTAACAGCTCATACACAGCAGGATGAACGAATATTGCTAAAATATCTTACGCTAAAGTTTTATACATAGACCAGAATCTTGTCAGCTTTATTTCAATCAAAATATGCTAATACCACAATAGTTTTAAGCTCAAGGTAAGAACTGTTTTGGCATCACCAGCATATAACACAGACTTCAAAAGAAAAATTAGATACAAAAGGTCATGAGGAACTCATTTTTTGATGTACATATGCACCGGGCTAAATCATCCACTCCTTGTAAATATCTGGTATGCCATCAGTTAAGAATGGCAGCACTAAGTGTTCAGATGAGGTTTTGCTGTTTGCTAAAAACAGTTTTAAGAAAAGTTGTCAGCAGGGTACAAAAAAAATCCTGATAAGCAGGAATTTTCATATAAATCCTACAGTGTTCTGTATTTATCAAAAGCTTACATAACTTAAAAGAATGTTAGCAGAGCATAACATAATTTGGAGAGTAGGAAGCTTTCTTTGTTCATGCAGTGCTAAGAGACACAAGCCAGACTATTCCTTACTGAGTATTTTGCAGAAATATTTCCATAACTAAAAAATACTTTTATTTCTACCCTACTCCTCAGATTTTCAGTATAAACCCAATTCTATACCTGTTTTGGAAAGTATTTTTGTCTCTGCCCTAGGCATTTTTTAAAGAAATACCTTTGGTCACCTCTAGTCATCTGCTGGCTGCCTATTTTTCTTTTATGGGGATGATGTGAACTGAGACCCTGGGTCTGAATGTTACTTTCAATTTATCCAGCTAACAATCAAGTACATATCCTTGAAATGTAACCCGGTATGGGAGAAGGAAAAGAGCCCAGACCAGCGGAGGTCCTTTGTCCTGGTTTGTAGGTCCACGTGTAATCCACAAGAGAGGAGACACAGACACCACAT
>JAWWES010000133.1:7369462-7381479 GCA_035583135.1 Lophotriccus pileatus | reverse complement strand
GGCTTCCAGCACCTTTCCAGGGAGGGAGACCTGTTCCTGACCATGGGAGCAGGTTACAGCACAGCCCTCCTCCAACAGAAATGTATCTGTGATACTGAAAGTAAAAAGTGATGATATTTCCCTGTGTTCTCTTCCTCTTCAGCATATATATATTTAAATGAAAAAAAATAAAACAGAGAGGGAGAAGGTGCTGGCCAAAGAAGTCTAGTCACATTGCTTCAGATCCAGGAAAAATCTCTTGATATTTGGAGACTTACAGTTTTGAAGCAAGGAGTTACTACTTCATTTCCCTTTTAAAAACTATGGCATATGGTCTATCTAATGCTTGAGTTCCATTTGAAAAGTGTAAATTACCCTTCTTAAAACATTCAACTCCTTAATCTACAGGATTATAAATAGGAAATGAGGAACAAAGAAAAACAAACATTTCAGTAGTCTAGATATAGATCAGAATTTATTTTAATTTTGGGGTTTTTTTATCATTGTTTTGTTTATCTAGAAACCTAATGGCTGTAATAGTATATATTCACAATAAAGGGGGTTTGCAGTCATCAACTCCTCAGCTCTGCTTCTGTGTTTAATCAACCTCAAAAAGTGTTTAACACTTCTCATCCTCTTTCTTGTGTGAGCATTATAAAACTCATAGAGCACAAGCATTAGGGTTCAGCTTTTTGCAGCTTACATGCTAGTTATCTGAAACAAGCTGATCTAAAACTGTAATGAAAAGTATTTTTCTTGGTAGCTCTCGAAATAATTTTAATTTGCTTAGTCTGTTGTTTTCTTTGCACTTGTGTATAAATTCCCGGTACTTCTCCCTACCTAAATCAACTTGGTTGAAAGCTGTGGTTTGGTTTAAGGTTGATATTTAGTTGTTATCACTGGGGTTTCCCCTCCTCCCCCCCCATGCTACCCACAATCTACAGAAACACCACCACATGCTCTGTAAAATACACCACCAAATTTATTCCCTATACTCTTCAGATTTGGTGAACATACATATGACAACCAAAATATGCTGGATAAGATTGGTGGGGTTAATGATGCAATTTGAACTAATGCCTACACTACAAGTCCAGTTTAACTGTGTTAAACTTTATTTCATATAGCAAATATACAGAGTTACCTGTAATATTTTGAAATCAGCATGTTAATTTTTTTAGGAAGATAAAAGCACCTGTGATTAGATGCCCAATCTAGCAATTTTAAGATTCTGAGTTTCTCTAAGAGTCTGGCAATATCTTCTCAAAACAAGAGTTGGTAAAATTCCAATGGATTTGTGTTAGCATGACAGTACGTGAGAGATTTAGTGACAATTGCTGTTATTAATTTTCAAACTTTCATGTATGTCAGCGTCTTTAAGGGACTACTCTAAATTCTTACCACTCAAAGTAGAGAAGAGGCACAGAATGAGGAAGTTGAGTTGGAAAGTTAGTAGAGTTCCAGTCCCTGAGAAGAAATCAAGAATTCCTCAGCAAGTCAGCATGCCTGTTTAAGAGACTTTGATGTCACTTCAGACTATCCCTAGCATAGACTGCATCACAACATTACAGAACTGCCCATTACATCTACATATTGCTCAATTTATCCTTTGATTCTGAGCCAGTTCCAGAAAATGCAGGGCCTGGAAACTTGTATTTTAAAACCTCTGCCTATATGTTCCCTTCTATTTGTCACGACAGTTCCCCAGGACTGAGTACTGGTCTGTGCTCTGCTTTCCTGCTGCTTATTTGTTTTCCTTTGCTGAGCTCGAGAAGCTTTCTTACTATCCTTGACTTGAACTTTTCATAGTTTCTTCTAATACAGCACTAACACAGATAATTCATTCTAAAGCATTTTATTCATCTCTTTCATTCAAAGTTTGGACTCAGTGAGCTAAAGCAGATGAGGCCAGTCTTTCATTCTCCTTTTTGAAGAGAATGTTACGAACTGCTAAGTTCCACTATGTAGCAAGCATTGCACAGTAGCTCTACAATTTACATAAATATATAAAACTGAGTCATGTGTAAAGCAACCCAACTTAAAATTAGTTTATAAATTGGAATAAAACCACATTACTTTCCAAATACAGATAATCATCTGCCCTCTTAAATCACCTAGGTTGTGTAAAAGTAGGAAAAGGTAAAGATCTATTTAAAGAAGACTTAATTTCAGGATTGTGATGATTTTCTCTAAAAAAAAATATGGTTTTTTTTCCCCCACTTTAAAAATAAAACTAAAAAAATCCAATCAAAATATTAAATCAAATAAAAATGAAAAGTACCCACTGTCCGAATAGAAATACCTATAATTCTGTAAACAGAACGTGACTGAACTAGAAATAAGATCTGAGTTCCCACTCCAGTCCTTTTCAGTCAACAAGCAAGTTCTGCAATGCTTGAGTAGGAAATAGTTGGACCAGACAACCTCCAGGGGTCCCTTCCAACCTCAACTGTACTTACAACTTAGGTATCATGTATTACCAACTGCAGAACTTATGTCAGCCTAGCTGACAAGTCACATTAACATATGTCGATGAACTTGAAATAACACTGCAGCATAAGGATTAATTCTCAAAACCTAGTTATAAGAGTAGAGAAGTAGCTTAAGCCTAAACCACATTTTTAATTACTGTTAAAATTGCAAACAGAGAACATTTGAGCAGATGAGAGCCAGCACCAGCCAGTTGTTAGGCACCATCTGACTTCAAGTAAGTCAGTCAAGAATTAGGTCTATGTTTTAGTAATAATACAGTATCTTCTATTTGAATGCTGCTTTCACAAGCACTTTTTCCATAAGAAGCTTTGGACAGGTTCTCAAAAACACTTCTAAAACTCCAGAAGAAAAAAAATTACTTCTAAGACTATGTTTCCTGCTGTTGGGTTCAGTCTTCAACATTTCTGTTAGGCAACAGTCATGCTGTTGAACAAGGGAAATGTTCCATTTTAATGATGTCTACTTGTATTGTTAATTACATCAATTTACTGTTCTACTTAACTCTGGTATCTTTGCGTGGTTCTTGCTGCATTAACAATGTAAATGTACTCCCCATTATAGTACTTGGCGGTCCTCCCATGCCCCAACGAGAGCCGGGGTCTTATATTACAGGTCCAAGCTCATGACTGCTGAGAAGGTAGTTAAGACTTTCTACAACCCATTGCTGCCAGACTTGGCTCCTTCTAGTTTCTGGAAAGCAACAGCCCCAGAGCCCATATTTGGAACTGACTGCAGCCAGCCTCATTGCAAGTGTCTGTCTGAATCCCATGCACTTTTAGAATTCCAGTCACACAGAGAAAGAAAAGTCTCTACATACATGTTATTTTTGATCTAGATTTCAGAACTTGTACCTCAATATTTAATTACACTGCTCCTGTGGCTTCTGGACTGTGAGAAAACTTGTAGTCACTAGAGAAGTAGCCTAGCAGTTCTATCTGTGTCTCTTTGAAAAAAAAACCCTTTTGCTGTATCATGCAATCTCTTTCTACTTGTGGAAATTCAGCTTTCTGCTCAACAAATGCAAATATTTTAGTGAGCCCTTCCTGCTGTGTGTTTCTAAGGAGGAGGTTCCCTTCAGCTATGGAAAACTCTTTGATAACAGCATTCCTCCCAGGGAAGGATAGGTTGATGTCTAAAGGAATTCTGAGACTTCTTCTTTCACCACTAGAAAATTTTATTTCATTATTTTTTGCATGTAATTTGCTAGCCAGCTATTGTATTCCTTGAAAACAAAGCACTTGTGCTGTTTTATCTCTGCAATACCACAGAGGCTATTAGCAAGTAGAATAGAAAACAAATCAGATTAATTTAATCCAAGTATGCTTATCATAAAAAAGGTTTCCTGCATGGTTTTTGTCACATGTTTAGAAACAGGCTCATAACATCAATTTCCCTTATATAATGTACAACAAAACACCTTGTATATGAAGCTACAACACATAGGAAAGATGGATAGAAGACAAACGTCTCATGATAATGAGAATACAGAATATACTGTCTAATGGAGTTCAAAATAATATATTTTTTTAAAATCTCTTGTTATTTTAATATGCAAATTTCCTACCACCTGCACATCTTTAATTGAAATTGCACTCTTAAGCTTTTATAAGTCATTATCGTGTGATCAGAGCCCTGAAAAATGCTGAAATTAAATTCATCATAAAATTGACATTTCTTTACTTGAAAAATGTACTTCTCGTGGTAATAAACTAATCACCAAGAAGCTGCAACTGCCCTTAAACACATCACATTATAACACCATAAGGCCAAGTATCTTTCTGTTTTGCCTAACAAATGTGTTTCTTGCATCAGCCTGTTCTGTTTTGGCTTGGTGTAATGTGTACAGCATCTGACAATTTGTGACTCTGTGTGACTGCTTTGATTTTTGTCATATGGTCTGCACTGGCTGGTTTTGTTTTCTAGACCCATGGAGAAGACTGGTTCAGTTTTGTTTCAGGCACTGTGGCAGTCTGCAATGGGCAGCAGTTACATCCCCTGTTCTCTTCCTCTGCTTCTAGCTGGCATATGCCTTGAGGATTTCTTTCAACTCAAACTACAGCTGTCAAGCCCACAGAGCACGGCTCCACCAGCCATGCTGCACTCTGACCTTGGTTAGAAAGATTTCCATTCATTTCAGTAATCTTTTACTGTCTTCAACTATTTCTTGCTCCCAAATAAAATTCTCCTTCTATCAAAGGTGGAGTGAATATTCAGTTTGGAATGTCCAAATCTGGGTACGAGGACTTCACCTTATATATTGCTAAACTGATTTTTATTTTAGAAGGTGGATAACAAATCAACATCTCCCATATTTTAGAAGGGAGAATAAACTAGCGAGAAATCTTTCCTGCTGATTTTCTCTTGCTTTACTAATTGAATGCACCTATTGCTTTTATAATCTTCTGGATAGAACATTGAGTAATATCCCGCACACTGTAGAAATTGTAAAGAAACTCACAGTATCTGAATGACTGACTTGATGACAGATGCAAAGGAATTTTCCTTTTTCCTCCCT
Organism: Lophotriccus pileatus; assembly: GCA_035583135.1. Taxonomy (NCBI): domain Eukaryota; kingdom Metazoa; phylum Chordata; class Aves; order Passeriformes; family Tyrannidae; genus Lophotriccus; species Lophotriccus pileatus. The sequence goes on along the minus strand of JAWWES010000133.1, from coordinate 7,376,492 downwards.
CTATGGAAGTTCTAAGGCTGCAAGCGGCTCGAAGGAAGAAGAGGTGCTCTCTGCTGTCACTTCTGCAGTACTGTGAAGTTTCAACGGTCACAGATGCAGGAAGGAAGGGATTGAAGAAATCAGAGAAAGGCAGATGCAGTTGGGGTAGATTAGCCCAATAAACTAGAGCTGCTTTGAGAGGGCTGTGTCCCCCCTATTTGTTCAAGGTTTACTCTCAGTCTAAAATCTGTGGGCTGCAGATTTAACCAAACAATACATGTCAGCACCAAAAAAGAGGTGAAGCAGAAGTCACTAACAGAACAAAGTATATATTAAGCATTAGCCACAGCAGGAGAAATACCTTCCTTTGCAAAGAAAATAGCTCTAAAACTGGTCCATGTCTGTATTTAGTCTGTGTGGCAAGGTTTTGGTAGTGGGGGGGCCACAGAGATGGCTTCTATGAGAGGCTTCTCCTATGACTGATGGAGCCACATCATCCAGCTCCAAGACACACCTGCTGCTGGCCAGCAGGCTGTTGTTGCACCCTAAGATAATGTATTCAAGAAGAGGGGGAAGAAAACCTGCACAATAGAAGCTGAAGAGACAAGTGAGAATATGTGAGAGAAACTGCAGACAAGAGAGTGTTAGACTCCATATTTATGCTAGAAGCTGCACAGAGTGGTTACGTTTTCTTTAAGACTTTTAAAAAGCCTTTTGGTTCATTATTAGAGTCCGGAGGATTAGTGTCCAGAGAGAGTCACACACTCTTCTTAAGAGAAATTCTTTTAATTTAGTGAGAAAAATAAGATATTTTGGCAAAAGGTTTTACAGGAGTAAAATACAACCAGGAAAAAGCATTTCACTAAAACACTCAGCACAAAAATCCATTCCGCAGGGGAAAAAAAAAACAAAACAAAACACTAAAAGCAATCAATATACTAGCTTTAGTAAAACACAATTCATTGGTTTTAAGTTACCCACAAGAGAAGGAAAAGAGTAAAAGAAGAAAACAGATTAAAAGGGTAAATAAAGAGAGAAGAGAGAAGTAGAGAAGGGAAAGAAAAAAATGGTTACCATACAAGATCTGGTGGTTCACACAGTTCAGGTTGCCAGAGGTATGGGAGAGAAAGAGATACTCACCTGAAGTCTTGTGTATTTATAGAGTTCAATTTTCCCTCCTGGGCAGGATATCCAGTCAGTGCTTTCCAGGCCACAGTGAGCTGTGCCATAGTCAATTAGAGGCTGCAGGTGGGTGGTGTGGGTGGGCTACCAGGCAGCTCTGCCTTGACTGACAGCCCAGCTGCAGGGCCTTCAGCTCTGCCATGTGCTTTCAGGAGGCCTTATCCACACAGGCTCTTGTGGGACTATATGTGCGTCCAGTGTTTATGATGGAAAATCACTGGCCTCAGTGTCCCAGACTCTGTCAGGTCATACTGCTCCTAAAAATCAACTTCACATGCAGCAAAACCAAGGAGAAGTTGTTATGAAAGAATAAGAGCAACAAAGCAACAGGAAAACTTTTCAAACAAATTGTGTGACATTGCATTAAAGTTTTGGATTTTTCTATTTTCCTCAGTAACTAATTGGTCAGAAAAAAAACTGATCAAAGCTAGCATATACTCCTCTTACTTAAAAGGGCTATTAAAAGGTCTTCTAACACGTTTAACAGCAGTCACTTCAGTAATGAATTAACTGAAATGTAGTTTACAAGCAATTAAATTGGTCAATGCAATAAGTAAAATTAACCTGTGATGTGCAGCTTCAACTGCTATTCAAAATTCATGCCAGGTCTTTTGTTTTGAGAGTTGTAGTGCCACACTGTTTTTTCATATATATTCATAATTGGAACAGAATCCATTTCATTAAAGCAATGTCAGGATGAACAATTATTAGCTTTGACTGAGTACAACATTTCCTTTACCCGCTGGAGTACAGCCCTTTACAAAACTAATAGATCAGCATAAAATGATCTAAAGAAAGTGTGAACCTTGCAGATTTATTTAACTGATGTGAAATGAAACTGAAGGGAACATACATTTTACATTGTAGGCTGTTTCATCAGAAGTATAATTATTTATATTTTAGTTTTGTGTCTCAAAGCATAATTTTTCTTTACCTGCTATTCTGTTTCAGTTTTTAACATTTAATCTCAGAGACGTGTCTTGATCATAGCAGACAATCTTACCAAGGTCCCTTTGAAAGCATCAAAAATCCACTTGTATCAAATACTGATTTATAGAGGAACATGCTCACTTTTCGATCTCGGACAGCAAAACTTTTTTCAAGTATGCAGAAACTTCTTGGATAAAGTTTTCAGCCAGAAAACTGGCTGGGCTCTGGCGGTCACCGTGTGGGGGCCCCGGCATGTGGGAGAAGTCAAAAATGGAGATCTCCCCCCTCGACCGAGAAGGGAAAGGGGAAAAAGGGGCTCTTCCCATGGACTCATGCTGTTGGCGGCTGGCTCCAGCTGGGACTCCCCCAAAGGTTCCTTCGCAGAAGGGCTAAGCCTCTCCGATGAAATATGAGGAAGTCTGGGCTGGGGTGGAACAGGGTGCAGGAGAACAGAGGCAAACCAGGTCCAGAAGGAGCCAGATGACCCGGCCAAAACCAAAAGGAACTTCGGAATTCCCCAGTGCACACACCCCCTCCCTGAGTCAGGGCCAAAGTGGAGTGACTGCTTATTTCCCGAGGAGAGGAAAAAAAACTTACCTCCCCCCTACCTCCAGTCTTCTGAGGGCCATCAGTCTGGAATGCAGACTGCAAGCCGGCTTTTTAGTGTGCGTCAATCATCCTAGGCAAATCACCCTGCCCCCCCTCATTCAACATCTTTCTTTTACAGTGATGCAGGGGAAAGAAAAATTCCCAGCTCAGTTTTTTTAGAACAAGTAAATCTATGACACAAGCCAAAACTTAAATACTAAATCTTAAATTTTCATATATATTTTATATATATAAGATTATAATAAATATGTGTATTCCAATGAGGAGAAGATAGGATACCATTTATTCACTAATCTTGAAGTTAGTTATCAAATGAATATTCTCCTGAAAACAGAACAACTGATAAATGTACCTCAAGGCCAATTGTCCCATTTCCAGCAGGTTTCAGCCTGTAAGAGACTAAAATGTTAATGGTTAATGACTCAAACAATCAACCATTTACAAAAGCAGTGGGTGCTTTGCTGCGGTCAGATTTGCACCCCACAGCAGAAGGGGAGAAGGACAGTTTTTTGTGTGTGGTGGTGAAACCATAAGACGGAAGGGTAGTGCACCCGCACCACCAGAGGCTACAAGATGAGTTTTGTGACAAGTAAGGGAGAATGCCATAAGAAGGAACTCTTGTGAGGTGGAATAATGCTCGTTATAATGCCAGTGTCCTCCCTTACTTAACTGGGTCAGGTGTGAAAACTCCCCTCCAGGGAAGTACCTGGACATTCACACATAGGCCTGAAGTTATTCATCACTTCTGATGGGGCATAACTGGCTCAACTACTTGAAAGGCTGCTGCCATATCTTAAAAGGGCTCATAAACCATCAAAGATACCCGGGGCCTTCCACCAGAGTTGTAACAGTGTTGCAACAGATGCACCCCGTTGCATCAAACAGCATAAAACAGCCCTCCGGAGGAGGTCCCTGGGTGTTCCTCCACTGAACTCTGTGTTTCAGAGGCTTCCCCCACCCCCCAACAGATCAAGACTGCTACCATCTCTCAGACACAACCAAAATTACAACAATCAAGTCTCATCCCTGGATCCACAGATGGCAATATCTTTCCACTCTTATCCTTTCTTTCTTTCTTTTCCTTATACATTTTCTTAAGCGTTATCTTTATGCTTTCATATTGCTATATTTCTACAGATAATGATCAAAATGACTGTATGTCCTTTCTATGGCATCCAAATTGCTCTAAAAACTCTACATATATATATATATATATATATATAAACACCAGTCATTCAGTGTTGTTCAGTCATTTTAATCTGCCCAAGGGATCTATTAATAAGAACCTGAGTTATCCCTGCCTTCAGGGGTGGGTCATAACACAGCCAAATTAGTAATTCTGTATTTTTTCTCTCATGCTGCTATAGGACTGAAGAAACACAGCAACTCACAGAACCCACTACTTCAAATGTACACTCACTAGACACAACTGAAGGGTAATAATTTAAAAACTCCAGTCTTTTCAAGTTAAACACTAAATAAAATGGAATTATGGGTTTGGACAAAGAAAAAGATTGTCATACTTTGCCCTGATCCCAATATCTCTGGAAAGGCTTCTGCACATTGGTATCAGCAACAATTTTGTCAGTCATACATTCCTATACAGTTATATTGGAAACCTAATTTGCTTGCACTGAGATTTTGAAATAGAGCTAGAAAGATGCTAATTTGTAAATGATAAAATGCAGTGTACTCATGAGGAAAAATGAATGATTTACATTCAGAATTAGCATATTATCACATTTCACTTTCTGTTTTCTTCCACACTCCAAGCTTATAAATATCAGCCATTATAATCAAGTACGGTTTACTCATGAGGTTGATCTTTAATGATGCTGACTCAGCTGATGCTGATGAGATTTTAAAACTTGGAACTTTCTTGATTAGATTGCAGTGTTGGAGCCTGTTAGTATTACCAGAAAGCTTCTGTCTAGACATAGAGCCCTGTTTCGGGGGTGGGCATGGGTTTTTTATTCTTTTTCTCCTGTGCAGTCTGCCACGTTACTGATGTACAAAGAAGCATCAGCCTATTTTCAATAGATCAGCTCCTTTCAGATTCCCAGAAAATCAAGGCGCTATCAGAGAGGGACAGAAAATGCAGTAGTTTTAGAATAAATATTAGAAATAAAATCTTTACTGTGAGGGTGGTGAGACACTGGAATAGATTGCCTAGAGTTGTGGATGCCCTATCCCTAGAAGTGTTCAAGGACAGCATAAACGGAGCTCTGAGCTACTTCTAGTGAAAGGTGTCCTTGCCCACAGCAGGGTGGTCTTTAAAGTCCCTTACAACCCAGGCCATTCTGTGACTCCATGCATTCCACTGAGTGGCATATATTGCTACTTTTGGAGTCAAAGATCTGGTTGCAGACACAACATTACTGATTACACGTGTAGCTACACTCAACCAACCCCACTTAGGTTCTGATCAGCAAATAGAACATCACACTGCTCATCTGAGGTGTAATCAAATCACTTAAGATACAAAGGGATATTCATAGAGGAGATAAGTAAAGCTCTATTCTTAATAGTGAGATTCTTTCACATCCTTCATCCAGACAAAAAAATGTTTCATAATATCATCTTACTTCTGAATATATTTTTAAGTTATCTGTAAAATTCTGTCTTCCCCATACATTCCATCATTCTTAGATCAATGTATGCATATGATTATACTTTAAAAATCAGTGGTGCTATAGTGAAACATAATTAAAACAGAAGTCATCTCATTGATCATATCAGCTAAAGCAATTTTCCTCAAACACTGATTAACATCTGTTCTACATTAAATAACAAAACAAGCAAGCCGATCATTTTTACACCATATACAGTCTGCTTCTTCAGTGGTACAGGTTTATGACAGGAATAGTTTCCTTTGTATCATTAGCTGTTTTTTAGTTGCCATGATATAAATCAATGCACAATAAAGTGGTATTAGAAATCATAGTGTCCCTAGACTTAAGATAAGATAGAAAGCATTTTCCTTACTAAGAAAGTGGGGTGGGAAAACTGGCTTATTCTGTGGTAACATAGGAGATACAAATATTAATATACACCCAGAATATAGTAAGCATCAAAGGGGGGACAAGTCTTGTAAAATTTGAAGTTCTAAAATGTAAAATTTAAAAAAGAATAAAACAAAGAACAAAACAAAAACAATCTGCAGAAAAACTTTGAAATAACAAGTTTGAAGAAAGTAAAGTTTGTGAAAGCAAAGAAGAAATGTTTGTTCATAGGGTATTTCTGCATAATATGCTCAGTCTTTCTGCATTTCATTTGGCTGAATAGGTGGGAAAGGAAACAGGATCCCAGCTTGGATGAAATCAAACCTGCATAATGTAATCAAGAATAAGAAGGTATTATATATGAGCTATAATATAAAACAGGTAGAACTTGAAATGAGGAAAGATAAGTTAAATATGGAAAATGAACATAAACTTTATAAGAGGCTGAGACAAGACTTTTCCCCAAGTACATTAAAAACATTGTGAAGAAGACAGAACAAATTCAAAGAGATGGCAAAAATAATGTGCTGACAGCAGAGGTATGAATGAAAGTAAATGCACTCATTAATTCCATATTCACAAGAGGCCAGGGTCATCAACAGAAGTCATTTGTTGAGGATGAAAAGTTGTTCCCAGTAAGGGAAAGGTATCACACCACAGAATGTTAAAGAAACTCCAAGACATACAATGACAAAAAAACTACCGGGCATCAATATAAAACTAAATATATTGAGATGGCCCCTAACCTTTAATTAATTCAGAGACTTTTCAGTTATATGCTGAAGATAATAAAAAAATTGCCTTGAAAATCTAATCTGAAAGATGTAAATAAATGAAAGTGTACATTTAAATTAACGTTTTGCTGTAAAAATTCAAGTGAAGAAATTCAGTAAAGCTGTGATATAAAGTGACCATTTGGAATAAGGTCTCTGTTTGTTTGGGTTTTTTTTAGACAGATGATGATTATTTGCTTTCTTATAATGTATACATACATACTATCCCAGGTTTTATGAACAACGCATTAAAAATAAATATTTATTCCGGGTTGTTATGTGCATTAAAATATGAAATAAGGATATAAAAGAGAGAAATGTGCAAGATTAATGAAGCGCTAGAATAGTATTGTATCTGGATGTGAAAAACACTACCCATCAAATCAAGTCAAGATTCCAGCTCTCCAGGAACACTCCATCTGCCTGCTGCTATGATTATTCACACAGAAATCCTAATGTTGAACAACACAGCACTACATAAATAATGACAACTGCACAGGCAACGGGGGGGGGGGGGGGGGGGGGGGGGGGGGGGGGGGGGGGGGGGGGGGGGGG
>JAWWES010000133.1:7320677-7362840 GCA_035583135.1 Lophotriccus pileatus | reverse complement strand
GCTGTTATCTTCAGTTTTCTCTCTCCTCTGAAGTCTTCCTCCACCAGGCGTAGGCCTCTTGTGAGGCACTCCCAACACAGAGTCTCTGCCCATTGTCCATGTTTATTGGCTATTGTGATGTTTTATTCATCTTAACATTTTTTTAGGAAACATTTCAACTGCAGGGACCTCTGCTGCACAAAACCAGTTTTTAACGACCTAAATGAAACCCAATGAACAAAGAGTCGAGTCCTCATTTGGATTTTTCTTTCGGTTCCTGGGGGAGATTGAATTCTGTTTCGTAGCGTAGTGATATGGGAATTGCCAGTGGGTGAGGGAAAGGCTGTGTATCTGGGCGGCCTAGACTTTAGGAAAGCACTGCTTTCCTCCCGGTTCGCACAGACCACGGCTGTGGCAATGGTGCTCCTCCTGGCTGTGCTGGCCATCCTGCCCCAGCAGACCCACGATCAGCAGATCGCTGTAGTCACTGCGCAGCACAGGAAGAAAGGGGAGATTTTCCTCAGTGAGAAGATGACACGGCTGTGGGAGGACATGGAGCGGATCAGGGCCCTGGAAGGAGTCCCGCTCCTCTCCGTGTTGCAGCACTGGCCCTTTTGGGTGGCTGCAGCAGCCGTGCTGGCTGAGCTCTGCTGGCTGGCCTGGCAATGCAAAGTTGCCTCTGGCAGCTGCCCTGAGCAGGACAGCTCCAGCAGAGAGGAGGAAGATGAGGACAAAGACGGGGGTGATGACAGGGCCGGGGAGGAAGAAGCTTTCAATAGGGCATGTGGAGGTGTCAAGTCTAAAAAGAGAACAGGCAGAGTCTCTGCCCATTGTCCATGTTTATTGGCTGTTGCAGATGCGCACACCCAACTTTAGCCCCCAGAAGACCAGGCTCAACCTAAGCCAAGCTTAGTGCCATCTCAAGGCCTGTTTCCAATCCATGGTCCTCTTGTGCTTCTGCCAGCCAGGGAAATCTTTGCTATGTGATGGTAGCGGCTCCTTCCTCACTTGCACAACTGGGCTGGGCTGGACGGAGAACTGGGCAAATGCCCAGGGGCCTGTGTAAACCATTGGAGGAGATGGAAGGCCAGTAGGGCCTGGCACAGTTCTGCCCTTGGGGCTGGCTCAGGGGGCTCAGGGCTCTCTGTGGGGGCTTTGTGAGTTTGGCCAAGAGAGCCCCGGAATCTCCTGAGGAGGAGTTGACGCTTAGTGTGGAGAGGAAGCCCAGAAGACACTGGGCAGGGGGTGGGGATGAAGGCCAGGGCCTGTGGGCCAGCTGCTGTGTCTCTGGCGGCTGTGACATCAGAGAGGACAGGTCACAATGGGAGCTGTGCCGAAGGACAACGTCAGGCAGACCCAGGGCAGTTGGACTTGGGCGATCAGTGAGTACACGTGCAAGGGGAAGGCTGGGATGGGTGGAAGATGGGGAAGAAGCACAGGGGGGTTTGTAGGCCTGAGCGAAAGCCGAGTCCCTCCCAGCAGGGTCGAGCTGTGCCCCTGCGGCCTGGCACACAGGTGCTGAGTGGTCTCTGTGTTGGCAAGTGCCCAGAGAGGCTTTGTGGATGGGTAGTGGTGCCCCTGGCTCCACTGGACACTGTGGGGTGGCAGGGCTGGGGCCTCGGGAAACTCCGCTCGGCTGTTTCTTGCCTTTTCCTGGGGCACAGTCCCCAGGCAGGGGCAGACAAGGGGCTGGGGCAGGATGGGCCCTGTGCTGTCTGCAGCCAGGGACTGCCTTGCCTTCAAGCCTTGATCCCCATGTTCCCTCCCGCCCCGAGCCACTGAGGAAACTTGTCTCCCATCTCCTGCAGGCCATGGATTCAGCACTTGTGCTCCTCCTGGCTGTGCTGGCCGTGCTGCCCAAGCCGACCCAGGATCCCCAGAGTGATGCAGTCGCTGCCCAGCGGATGACTGAGCGTGCGATTTTTCTGGAGGAGAAGATGAGCGAGCTGTGGGAGGAAATCGAGTGGAGGAGGGCCCTGGAAGAAGTTCCACTCCTTTGGATGTTGCAGCACTGGCTCTTCTGGGTGGTTGTCTCAGCTGTGCTCTGCTGGCTGGCCTGGCAAAGGGAGGAGGCCTGTCGCCGGCGCCGTCAGCAGGACAGCTGCAGAGAGGAGGAGGAAGGAGAGCTGAGCGGAGCAGCTGGTGCTGTCAGGCCTTTGGCAGAGCTCACCCTGTCAGTGCCGCAGGAAGGGCCCTCCGCGGGTCGCACCCTGAGGAAGGTGGTGCGGGACCTGCTGGAGGTGTGCCACGTGCTCTCCCAGAATACCTTCATGCCAGAGCTGCACCCAGCCACCGGCAAGCAGGGCACCATCGAGTCCTGGTGTGACCTGGGGCACCGCATCGTCTACCAGCTGGTCGTGTGCCTCAGGCCACCCCCCAAGCACTCCTTCCACCTCCAGCTGCCCGACAACACAGTGGATGTGCCGGAGAGGCGCTGCCGCATCCGCGTGCTGCTGGAGTGCTCGTGCTCCAGGACGATGGCGTCTCCCTTGTGCTTCGTCCACCCCATGTACACCAGTCAACACTCACCTGTCCTGCGCAGCCTGTGCACAGACGCCCACTTGCAGGTGGAGAAAATTGCCGTCTGGGTGCAGGAACTGGTGCAATCGGCCTGGGAGCGTTTGCCTCAGTGGCATGACTGGCAGCTCCAGGTGTTGCCCTCCTCCCGCTCCTGCAGGCTCCTGCTGACCAGCCCCTGCCAGGTGGAGCTCTGCATTGTGCTGCTCTTGGCACTGCAGCAGGGCCGCCCAGGCACCTTCCTGGTCCTGCAGTAGGCCAGGGCAGCTTTGCATGTTTTGTGGAAAGGCAGCTCTGGCAACTCCCTGAGCTTTGAGTAGGCAGCAGCCAGCTTTCGCAGTGTGCTGCTTTAGTCTGGGGTAGACTTAGAGTAGGATAGGGTTGGATTAAGGCTGGGCTTAGATTTTCCCTTTTTGCTTTTCCAAGGGCTGCTTTTGGCTGGGGTCGAGTTAGGCTTAGGATGCCTTTAGACTAGTAGGGGGATAGATTTTAAGTTAGTGCCTTCCCAAGGGGTGGTTTAGTCTGGGGTAGAGTTAGGCTAAGACACATAGTCAGGATAGGGTTAAGTACTCTTCATCTGGTCAAGCTGGGCTTCTATTTTTGTACCTTTCTGCTTCCAACTTGAAAATAAAGAGAAAGGTTGAGCAGAGCTTGCCCGGTGTCAAGGCCTTTTTTTGCTTCCTGTACTGCCGGGCTGGGGCTGGGGCTGGGGCTTCCTGGGCAGCTGGGAGTCCACACAGCCCAGACAGTTGACCTCAACTGCCCTAAGGGATATGCCCAGAGCATAGGACATCCTGGTCAGCATATCAAAATGGATGAAGAATGCCATGCCTCAACTGAGCACCCTATCTTATGTTCTGGAACATCCCTTTGGTCAGTGTGGGGGGGCTCCCCTGGGGGTATCTCTTCCCAAGGTCTCGAGCACCTCCAGCCTCCTGGCCAGCGTGTCAGCAAGCCATGAAAAGAGCCCTCAGACATCCTTCTGTGTGGGAAAGTGGACAGAGAATTCCCTGAGCCTCAACTTCATGTAAACTGCCAACAGCCTCCTAGCTTGTGACAGCAATGGCATGGCCAGCTGGACCAGGGCAGGGACCATCCTCCTCCTGTGCTGGGCACTGGCGAGGCCTCAAGTGCTGTGTCCAGTTCTGGGTCCCTCCCTTCAGAAAAGACACTGAGAGGCTGGAGCGTATCCAGAGGAGGGCAACAGAGCTGGGAGAGGGTGTGGAACATAATTCCTACAGGGAGCAACTGAGGGTATCAGGGTGGCCCCAGAGACTAGTCTTTCCAAAAACAAAAGAAATTTAAATGAAGAACATCGAAGAGTTTCTTGTTCATTTGGCAAAAGCAAAAATGTTAGCATTTTTATGAAACATTTCAACTGCAGGGACCTCTGCTGCACAAAACCAGTTTTTAACGGCCTAAATGAAACCCCATGAACAAAGAGTCGAGTCCCCGTTTGGATTGTTCTTTCAGTTCCTGGGGGAGACTGAATTGTGTTTCATAGCGTAGTGATACGGGAATCACCAGTGGATGAGGGAAAGGCTGTGTATCTGGGCGGCCTAGATTATAGGAAAGCACTGCTTTCCTCCCGGTTCGCACAGACCACGGCTGTGGCAATGGTGCTCCTCCTGGCTGTGCTGGCCATCCTGCCCCAGCAGACCCACGATCAGCAGATCGCTGTAGTCACTGCGCAGCACAGGAAGAAAGGGGAGATTTTCCTCAGTGAGAAGATGACACGGCTGTGGGAGGACATGGAGCGGATCAGGGCCCTGGAAGGAGTCCCGCTCCTCTCCGTGTTGCAGCACTGGCCCTTTTGGGTGGCTGCAGCAGCCGTGCTGGCTGAGCTCTGCTGGCTGGCCTGGCAATGCAAAGTTGCCTCTGGCAGCTGCCCTGAGCAGGACAGCTCTAGCGGAGAGGAGGAAGACAAGATGATCTACCATCAGACCTTCCTGATCCAGTCATCATCACCTTGTACAAGAAGAAAAGAGATAAATCAGATTGTTCAAATTACTGAGATATTACTCTGCTCTCCATTGCTGGTAAAATCCTTGCAAGAATTTTTTTGAACAGTCTAATACCTGCTATAGCAGAAGAATTTTTACCTGAAATCCAGTGTGGTTTCAGAGTCAATAGGAGTATCAGAGACATGGTATTTTTTCTCAGGAAACTGAAAGAGAAGTGTAGGGAACAGAACAGAGGACTCTAGGTAACCTTTGTTCATCTCTCCAAAGATGTCGATACTCTGAGCAGATAACATCTGTGGCAGATTTTGGAACATTTAGGATGTCCCCCCAAAATTCCTCAATATGATCATCTTGCTTCATGAGAGCCAGCGCGGCCAAGTCAGATATGGCGATGCACTTTCTGAGCCCTTTCCAATAACCAGTGGTGTGAAGCAAGGCTGCATTCTTGCACCAACTCTATTCACAGTTTTCTTCAGCATGATGTTCCAAAGGGCCATGGCAGACCTCAATGATGAAAATGGTATCTACATCCGATACCGTACCGATGGGAGCCTGTTCAACCTAAGGCAACTGAAGGCCCATTCTAAGACCTTAAATTCTCTTGTCTGTGAGCTGCTTTACTCTGATGACGACGCCCTCGTCGCCCACACAGAAGTAGCTCTGCAGTGTTTCATCTACATTTGAGACTGAGAAATAGAGATGCCAAGAAAATTTGTGCTGAATTTGCAATAAAATTTTTACATTTATGTTTTGTAATAAATTCACATATCAGAATAAAGAGTATGCTATAAAAACCAGAATTGTCCCCTCCAGTGCCCTAAGGTAATCAGCCCTATTGCATAGAGGAATTTAGAAGCTGCAAAACAACATACTGCATCCAAGGGGACCAAAGTAATCTAATGTACAGTGAGTCCCACATGCATTCCATTCAGGAATGCAAATAAAGCATTTTTTGTAGCTGTATTCACCATTCACACTTTCTTAAAAGATGACCAGTTGCTCATGCTATATATTAGTGTTCCTCCAGACCAACTCTATTATTAGTACAGGACTCCTGAGCTGCTTGTAGCAAAGGAGAGATAATACTCATAGCATTTGAGAATGAAATCCTGAATACACCAACAAGTAGAACTATACATTTGTATAAATCATGTCAGCCCTTTGAAACAGAAAAAAACCCCCACCTTCATGGTGGATAATCATAGCTTTGTAGGCTTAATTGTTCATCTTAGAGTACTGATATAGTGTATTATCTTCTTATATGTACTACAATAGCTAAAGGCTACATAAAGTCACTTAAGTCATTTCAGTGGAGCCCAAAATACTTACAGTACCCTAACTCTGTTTTAAAGTGACCTTTTTTTTTTTTTTTTTACAAGGTGCATGCAGAAGACTGGGTAAAAATACTGAAAAGACTGAAATATAACACAAAAAGAAGAGTGAAAGTAATTCCAGGTAAAAAGCTCTTCCTTTCCATAGGCTTCATTGTATCACAATAATTTCTTCAAACGTAAGGGAAACGTCTTTTGTCCAGATTTTGAAATTTTCTCCCTGATAAATGGGAAATCATTCACAAAAGATTCCCATGGAAGTCAACAAAGAGGAGTGATTAATGGTTCATACTGTGTCTGGAAGTCAAGTTCCTCAGGGGTCCATCTTAGCACCTGTCTTGTGTAATAGCTTTATCAATGACCTGGAGAAGAGGCAAACTACACCATCTCTGTCAGATCCCGTACTGAGAGTTTAGCTGCCTCAAGGCCAGTGCTGATAAGGCGCAGCCATGTAACATTCTGGAAAGAGCTGTGAGAAAAAAGAGCTATAAGAAGCCTCACTTGGTACCTTCCCCCTACACTCTTTAAAGAGAGAAAGAAATGAAATGCAAAATTCTAGCACAAAGCTTAATATGTCAGATGTATGTTTATCTCTCTCTAAGTAGCAAAATACTTTTTATACAAAATCAGAAATTAAGAGCTTGCTAAATTGATAAAAAGTCATAATATCAACAGAGTTTATCACAGGATATGTCATAGTAGAGAAAATTAAGGAGGGAGAGACTAGAATACTCTGCTTTGACATGTTTGAATGCATAACGTGTCTTCTGGGATATTCTACAGAGTGCAAATACCATATGATTGAGATGTACTGGGGATCTTGCTCTCAAGATTAACAAGAAGGTCTAAGGCAGATAAAGAATTCCACAGTGTGGCACAGTTCAGCAGTGTTAAAGAGATGGAAGGATTATCAGGATGAATTAACTAAGCAATTAGACTGTAAAAGAAAATACTCAGGCACTTCACATATTCACAGAACCCTAGGTTCAAACAAAGAACATGACAACCTATCAGTACCAAAGTCTGTCAGCCATAGGCTTTCTGTCATCAATGCACATCACATATTTGCAATTTATTTTAAATACCAACAAAACAGCAAAGTAACTATTTTAATCTTATTTAAAAAAACATCTCTTTGAGTTTGTATGTGCTTTGGAACCAAAATTGTTTCTGAAATCGGTACATGTAATACTATCAAGAAGCGACAGGAATCAAGTCATCCTCAGTGACATTAAAGTATACGGCAGGAGCAAAAAAGGAAATGACAAAAGCCTAATGAAACAAGAACACAATCCACAAATTTTCGTGTAAAATGTCAATCAGTATATACTAAGCAAGTTACTTTGGTCACATCTTCAAAAAGGAGACATCAAGTTTGATTGAAAAAAAAAAATCGGTTCCAAACACTCTACCAAGATCCACAGAAATCAAAGCACGCCCATGAGAAAAACAGAAATGTGATAACTGATACTACAGACACTGTAACAAAGTACACTTTAACTGACGTTACTCTCTAGGTAATACAGAAACACAAATTCCCTGCTGGATTTTCATTCTGATGAGCACTCCATATTTAGAGTGTGATATAAAGGAAATGAATGACTTGATCAAGATTATAAAGGATGAACACAGAAGAACACAAATGGAACCTAAGTCTTGGCCAGATACTCAGCAATTGGTTTCTTCCTTTCAGCCATCATTGAATTGAGAATGGCAATCAATACATACCATAGATAGAAATGCAACAAAATTAAATTACACAAATGGCCAGCAGGCCATAATCTGACCATCAAAAATCCCTTTGTTGTGAGCAAGGAGGACCTTGAAAATGCGAAGTTGTAGATACACAATTAAAAGTCCTAGCCTAGTAGTATTTGTATGATCCACTAGTGTGCTCAGGAATAGCCTCATCATTTGATCCTGTCTTCTCTCCTTAGAAAAAACTGTATCCTAAAAAAATTTTCCATCTCAAACCCAGCAAATTCTTGTCACTCTTTAGCAGATAAAAATCCATATTGCAGGTAGGTAGCTCTTCTTATTGTTCTGATTATTCTTTCCACTTCAGGAGCTCTCCATTAGTTCCATAATAAAATAGACTTTCAAGGCGCAGAGTGTAAGGCTTTAGATGCAGTAGATGATCTCAAATGGTTTTTTCCCTACAAATTCCCTAATGATCATACCAAGAGTTCTATAAATTCTATAAGAGTAAGCGATTGGTAATAGGTAATCCTTTCTCTGAATAACATAACCCCCATGTGATTTTTCTTTCAGTTTAACTACAAGCACTACATGGTACTGAATTAGCAACATCTAACAACACTTACTTTGTACTAGGTGATTAGGAGCATCAGTGAAAATTTTCATCTGTCTCCAAATATCCCAAGCTACATTTGTGCAGGTATTCAAGGCCCAAATATTTTCTATTAATGTTCATCCGTATGCAAAGTTCAGGTTGACCGCCAAAATCATAAATACAGAAGTGCAACTTTTAAGTATGAATACTCGTTTTCAAAACAATGCTGCCAGACAAATATTCCTGACAGTTAACGTGGAAAGGAGCTTTGGCTAAGGATGGCAGGTTTGGCTCCTTTCTGATTTCAGTGCACAATTTAGCTCCCTTGTGTGTAAGCAGAAGTATACAAATTGTCTACAGTCCATAACTCCGAGTTTAGAAAAAAAAAATTAAAATCACATCTTTGCATTCTGAAAAGAAACGGAATATACCAAACTGCAGGAGCTCTAAAACATTTAGGCTGTAAAAACTTTCCATTATGATGTATTGATGAAAAAAATGTTTTTCTGACTAAAAAAGTAATTCTAATTCAAAAGGACATTTTACCTTTTTTGTGTATTGCATACTGTAAGGTATGCCTCAGAAGTGTTTATCAAACAACATGTCATACAGTTCTAAACCAATTCTTCATGCATATGAAAATCTGCCTCATTTATAGTCTTTGAAGTGAACCCTAAGGGAATATTCACATACATACCCTGATGATGATCATCTTATCAGCCACAGGAGCAAAAAGTGCTTTAGCACAAAAAGACAACAATTAATGCAAAAACAAAAAGCCCTTCACTTTTATGTCTGATGTTGAAAGAAACACAGTTACAAAGTAATTAATGAGAAATGTAGCTTCTGCAATGCACATGGTGAATATACACTCCCTGATGCTTTGTTAAAAAAAGTGCTCCATTAGGATTACAAAGGAAATATGTGTTTTGTTTTTCTTTTCTGCTGCTGGTATTGTATACATATTACTATGCTTTCATGTGCCATACACAACTGCACAGCATTTTTATGAGACAAAACCTATGGAGTAAATGATATTGTAAGTCATATGATTATTAAGAAGCTGTTGTAACACTGTACCAATTATTCAAAGTTTTATTCTAGACACCCGTATTAACATTATGCTATTTGTCTCTAAGACTCAACAGTTACCTAAAAACAGTCAAAACCTTCAAAAAATATATATTAAGAAACATTTTCAAGTTCTTGAAAAGTCAGTGTAATTTCTATTTTATTTACTGCTGTTCAGATTTTTTAGATGACTGCTTAAATTGCCCTCACTTAGGAATTTTCTGGAGTGTGATCTGTCCTGAAACCATCAGCCCAAGGACAGTAAACTGCTCCAAATTGAAAATTAGATTCATATCAACATAGTTCAGCCAAATCACAGACTCCCAAATTTGCCAAGGGAATACTGTGTCACACTGCTAGTTTTTCCAGGGAAAGCATTCACCACACATGCAACAAAGTGATAATTTGAACGGTTCTTTGCAATTTGTCTTGGGAAAACATAAGGCTAGTAAAAGTATGAATGAAGCACTCCACTTTTCCAACTGGAAATCAGTGTGTGCACAAGTCTTTGGCTTATCAACTGAAGTGGCAGTGACCAACTTTTGAAAATTTCATAGAGGTTTTAGTATACGTTTCTCCTGGTAATCATGCTGAGGTGCCAACCAGGCCAAAGTCCCCTTGTGCCAGATTCTGCACATCCCAGTCTTGCTCCAAAGAGCTCACAGCCTAAGAGTTAAGTCGTCCTTGCCCAATTCACCCTTCCATTTTTGTTGATAGGAAGCCTGCGATACTGCTGGGACTGCAAAAAATTAATACCCTGTGCCCCTAGCTGCTTCAACTGGTAGAGGTATGAAAGGTGATAACAGGGATAACAGGCAGAAGATATTTTATAGAGAGAGCTGTTAGTAATAATCTGTGTCAGAACTACTGACCTGTACATATCCAAGCTGGAGGAAGCCTGCTCTCTGAACCAGCATGCCATTTGCTGATTTACAAATATGTTTACAAGGCTGGCAAAGTTAATTAAAGTTAATAGAAAATTTTAAAGCAAGAAGAAAAACTAGAGCAGTAAGAAAAATTAATTAAAAAATTATGTATCATCTGAAGACTGCAGAAGGGGCTGCATTCTCACAAGAGATACAAATGACTGCCATTTTATACTTAAAGTTCTTCCAGACAGTACAGCACAACAGACTAATCAACTGTGTCTGTGTAATATCTTCAGCCTAATGATTGGGCTTAGGTTGCCAGCTAGGGATTTCCTCATTCATTACATTCAACATATCTACCAAGTCTCAAAACACCACAGACTTTTTTAGCTTCTCATCTTCTGCAAAAAGGAAGAAAAGTTCTGTGATTATGCACAGTGTCAGATGTCTTATCCTTCCTTGGCTTTGCACTACTTCTCCCTCCTGTGACAATTTTAGCATTTCATCAGCACTGTGTGAGCACCTTTATTTGACCATCTGCATCATGCAGGTGTCCACAGAAAGTAATAGAGGAGCAAATATCCCCGTGTGAGCTAGTGTAAATCTCAAAGCTCTTATGACACTATTTGCAACTTTTTGCTTTCACAAAAGGTTATATATAAAGATCATTTTACATAGGCATAAAAACTATGGTTAAATACACAGGATGAATTTTCAAGATTTCTTTATTATTTTCATGTGCACACACACAAATGAGGGATTAGTGTTGAAAGCCAAGAGATCCAAAATTTATCAGTGGCCCTTTGTCCTCATTCCAGCCAGAACAGGGGTAATTTTTGCAGTAGCCAGACGGGGATATGGCCAAGACTCAGAGGTTAATATATGCCACCCCATGTCATTGCAAGGGGTGGGGGAGTCTCTTCCAGGGAGAAGGGCTTCCTTCCAGGTCAGTGCAGGGAGCAGTCAGTATTGTTATTTCTATGTGAATCATTTGCCTCTTTTTTGTACCCTCTGTCATTACTGTTGTTGTTGTTTGCTTTCTTATCTCGCTGCTGTTTCCAGTAAATTGTTTTTATCTTATCATCTTCACTTTTTGTGCCTCCAATTCTGCTCTCCAGCCCGCCACAGTGAGGAGGGTGAGGGGGATGAGGAGAGTGAGCGATTGCCATGTGATTTCATTATGAGCACTTGTCTCAGGTTAAATGAGACACAAGTATTTTGCTGAGGATAAATTATGAGGAAGACCCAAAACTCCTCCCTCTAAGTAATTATAAATTCAAAATTAAGAGGCTCCGATTGAGGAAACAGTGTGAGAAAGGGAGAACAAAACTATAGCAAGGTAAAAATAACAGTCCTTTATTAAAAGGTATATGTGTATTGGCAGAAACAATGAAAGAACATAAGTAAAACACCCAAACAATAATCCTACACCCAGAAACAATCCTCTTCAAGACAAATGAATAACCCCAACCATGAAAAATAGTTCAACTTGCACCCTTTGGGGCAATTATAACCACAGTCAGCAGGAGGCGATGTTGAACCACTGGAGATGTGGAGCCTGCAATTGTTTTAGTCAGTTAGCAGGGGGCGCTGTTGGATCACTGGTAGTTGCCACATGAGGTCTCCCGAGTGCTGGAGACGAGCCGGCCAATGGATGTCGTCCCCCCAAATCACCAAAAGGGAGAGAGGAGGGAAAGGGAAGACACGGTTCCTAACAATGGAGAACTCACTCTTTCCTGCTGGCTGAGATGCACGGTGGTGTGGCCCTCATCCCTCTCCGATGAAAATCCAAGCAAAAAGCTCCGAATTGCAGCACAGCCACAAAGGCAGCTGTCCCGTAGCCCGACAGCTCTGATTACACTCCAACCCCCCTCTCAGCTTCCGCTCAGCCCCCTAGACTCCTTCCCCGTTTCCCTGGAGACAAAGTGAGGCAATTAACATGGGAATGCAGTCTTACTAGCTCTTTTCTTCTGTGCCACTTAGTTGCCTGGATACAGTCACCTTGCCCAATCCCCATCCCCCCAGCATAGTGGGCAGGGGAAAGCAGAAATTCCAGCATCACTTCAAGAACAAACAAAACCATGACAGCACTAAATTGGAGAATACTATTCCTATGGCACAACACCCTTCCCGTATTTTCTTTAAAAGATGGACATGTCACTTTTGTTTGCTGGAATTTATCTTCCTTGGAAATGAAAGCATGACCTTGCTGAGCTGATGCAAAATCAAATTAACAAATAGTCTCAAGTTTTTAAGATACATAGCATCAATGTTTTGAAGCCATCGATCTCTTAATTCCCAATTCTATTTACTGTATAAAAACTGAGACCAGAAATTAAATGACCTTAAAAAGCATCTGCACATTCCTAGTTTCTCTGAGAATCAGACTGTCCTTGTTTTAGAATATGACACAGATTTGCTAAATAGTGATAGAGTCATCACTTCAGGCGCCTTTTCCTTTTTTTTTAGTATATTTTTAAAAAAACACCACCCAAACATGCCCAATACTGGTGATGACTCTTGCTTCTGGACTGTTATCCTGAGGACTGCCTTGATGCTGTCCAACTTGAACATTGATGTGCTTACATTTCCAGCAAGCCCTAGTGAAATGAGAGTTTTGGAAAGAACAAGCAGTTTGTGGTCACCCTCTGCATCCTGATAAGAAAGAGTTAAGATACTGCCAGGCCCAGTTCAATCAGAATTGAAAGACAGATGAACTTAATTCCCTGTCTTCATGTTGTCAAAAGGTTAAGAGAAACCAAACATGGTCTATTTCATTTATCTTCTGTCTCAGAGAAAGAGAAGAAACTATTCTTTCAAAAATTTTTAGTTACTTTGCCACATTAATTTCCCACCTTTTATTTTTTCAACCTATTCTCCTCAAATACAGGCATTTTCTAACATTCACAGTACAAGCATTCTATTATTCTAACCATTACAATATGGAAGGACTGTGTTTTTCCCTTACACTTCCATCATCCATGTTGAAAGAAAAGGGAACTGAGGTAGTTAATATGATACAATATCATCTCTTCCAGCTAACGTCAGGATAATAAGTGACAAGCCAATTGTAAATCTAAATTGTTATTAGTCACCAGAGCTGAGCCCTCCTTGTTCCAGTATTCTGGCCTTAATCTACTTGATGCGCGACTTAATACTGCTTAAATATAATCACCAATATTAAATTTTTAGGTAATTTGCAGTTAATTCAACGTTTGGTTATTTACCCTGAGAGGTCACTTTATGCTACCTGCCACTTTCAGTAATGCTCAGTCACTGGAAAATAAACACAAAGAGTGAAAAAGGTTCCAGAACAGTCAAATGAAATTACTGTCCTAAAATTAAAGAACTAATAATGAGAAACTTTTTGTAACACTTATTAGGCTGTAACGAAGCAAAAATCTTCCACAAGGATTGGATTAATTTTAAGAAGGATTAAGACAGCTATTTCTATAGAACACAAAGTCAAATTTTGTCATTTGCAGAAAAGAATCTCGTATTTCAACACTGAACTGAAAACATCACATAAATAAAGCATGTTGCACATCCCTGGCACCAAA
This sequence comes from Lophotriccus pileatus, assembly GCA_035583135.1. Lineage (NCBI taxonomy): Eukaryota > Metazoa > Chordata > Aves > Passeriformes > Tyrannidae > Lophotriccus > Lophotriccus pileatus. Next base: position 7,349,256 of record JAWWES010000133.1, on the reverse strand, counting down.
ATGCCAGCCAAATTCTTGACAATGCTGGGGAAAATATGGATGCTGTCAGAGCATTTATATTTCAAATTTCTATCAGCTATTTCCATATGAATCAATTTTCTAACTCTGGGCAATAACAATGCATAATGTCTTGAATATAAATATACAACATTTCCTTGATAAACTGCAAGGAAATATAAAGAGCTTTCATATGTTTACACAAATATATTTCCTAGTACACTCATTAGTTTAAGTCATCAGATGACCTATATGCTGTGCTGTAAAGGTCAAAGTAGGATAAAAAGGGAAAAAAAAAAAAAAAAAGAAAAAATCACAATTAAAACTCAAACAGATTTCATACAACTTACTAATCAGGACTATACAGGACAGAACAAAAGAATTCATCAGGTTAACCTCCCAGAAAACATGTACAACCTTAAAGCTGTCACCCAAATTCCTTTTCTTTCTTTGTAATAATTAACTCTTTCTTTGAGTAATTTCTTTTCCATTCCACCCAACACACAATTCCACGTATGACGTGGCCTCTGTGGACCTCCACTTTTTTCTATGGAAGAAGTTTATGAAGGACTGATGAATTCACTTTTATTCCTTAATGTTACGAAAAGACGTGTCTTCTATCTGTTGTTTTTTTACAAAAAATACGATTTAAAGCCCAAAATGTCATGGTCATATACCTGTACGTAAATCAAAATTAAATAGGTTTTATACTTCTCATTTATGTAAATAATAACGTTGTTGATCAATGATATACAGAAAATTCAATCATCGCCAGCTGAAGGGAAGAATCAATATGGTTTTGTTTGGGGTTTTTTTGGTTGGTTTTTTTTTAATTTGGAATAACATTGGATCAAGACAGCTGAACAACAGTTCAGATAACTAATAAAGTTACAGTGTTCTATTCAGAACAGAATAGCATTCCAGATCAAATTAAATAATCTGCATTATTGCTAGACACTTAACTCCATAGTGCTTTCACTGAATGAAATAGTGATTTTATACCAGAGCAAATGCTTTCCATGTGTCTCATGATACAGAGTGGATTTTGCAGCCACCAGTAGATTGTTCATCTGTTGAATAAAAATGTTATGTCCAATAAGAGTTTCCTACATTAAAGAATAAATTACCTTGGAGCAGTTAATGTTGACTGGCTGATTGGGTGAGAGGAATATGCTATTTGTCTGTAACACATCCGTTAAAATAAATGAGTTCAACCTCAAAACTACTGTAAATTCCAGCAGAACAGCATTTCAATGCTTTGTTGGTAATATTTAACCAATATCAGGAGCTCTACTCATGGACATTGCTAGAACAAAAAGATAGCCCTTGTCTCAGACACTTCCAGCCTCAGTTCAAGCCAAGGCATTATAAACTGAGACTATAAAGAAAGGAAATATTGTGGCCCTTACAGTTCATCTTGTGCTGCAACCTTATGAAAGATGATTGGTAAAACTATCTGTGGTGCTCTAAAGGTGAATAGATATTCTGGGAAAGGACATCTGTAGATGTTTCCATTCTAGACACTTGAGACACTTGATTTTTATTATTGTAGAACTGTCATTCTGTTTTAATGAATGTGTCTCTGAAGCTTGATTTATCATCAAAGCTTCACATCCATCAAACTTATCCTTGGATCTGTTTCAGAACAAATTATTTGTGGAGTTTAGCTTGTCTAAAGAAAAAAAAAACTATGAGAGAAAGGGGGATGGATAGCCATTGGTCATCCTACTACTTTCAAAGCGTATTCAATCAAATAAACATTATGTAAGCAGAAGACAGTGCAAATGTCTGAGCACAAACATCTTCACACTCATAAAAATAAAGGTCCACAATCAGAAACCTTAGTTTTGCAAAATTACTACTTTCTTTTGATTAGTCATAACTGCATTGCTGGCATATTTAACAAGATTCTTCACTCAGATAAATTACCATTAATTTGAAAGCATAAGAGATTTAAATTCCATGAAGGAGGCTATAGGTCAAAATTAAATATGTATTGGCCTATTTCTGTTGATTCCTTTATACTCAAATTGCTTAAGCACATACAAGTAATCTCAGGGAAAGCAGAAATAAAATAATTGAAGTATAAAAAGCACACCGATATAAAGAAATTGAGTCCATTTTCAACTACTTTTTTGATGGTCATTAGCTAAAGTGAAGACATGGAGATTCTTTTAAGAGACTAAGTGATACTGACATGTTAATTAAATGTACATGATACCAGAACGGCAAAGCAGCTGACACAAAGGTGATGCCAACTTTGTATCTTCTCTTGTATTAACGTGTAAGTTCATGTAATTAGGTTTGTTCTAATGTAAATCAGATTTTACTCATATTAAAATCTAGGATGTGTCACTTGCTTAACACAAGTAAACTCATGCTTTCCAGCTAGCGCTTCAAGAAACTTTGACTAAGTATTGCAAAGGTTCTTTTGGAGTTAGAATACTCCAAACCAAACAATTTAAGGTATTTCTAAAAGTGCCAGGTAACATTTCCTACAGCAAGTTAATCCACCCATTATACCACCTGGTACTATTGCATTAGTTTTGTGACTTCAAGAAATAGCATTAAAAACGTGAATGTGTGGACAGTCAAGCTCTAATGGGCATTTTTGACTCCTTCTTACAGACACCATGCAGAAACAAGGGGAACCACCTGTGAAGGTGTTTCACGCATGCTATTAAATGCTGTCTAGCTCTTTGGTAGTCATGTAGTTTCACAAACTCTGAACTTATTAAATCCAAAAACTTAAACATTAATGTAGCTTAAGCATTAAGACTCCAATCCAAAGCATCTCATGACTAAAGAAAGCCCCTGTGTTACACCAGCAGGTGCTGTGATACTCCATTGTCATCTGGGATTAAGCCACAACACACTGGAGTCTACAGCAGACACTGTCCTCCTTCTTCATGTGTCTACAGAGCTTTAGACCACTGGTGCTTTCCAGCTATGAAGTAAGATGTGACTACCAGGCAGAAATGCCAGAGGGCAATTAGTCGGTTCGGGAATCCAGGCAGATTAATTGTGCATCTTGCTTTGTTGCTCTGTTTTGGGTGTATTCATGCAAACCCATCTTTTGGAGTTGTAAATAAACAGCTGATTAAGTGAAACTGAAATGGAAACTATAGGTGGCACAAGGCCTTTGCCCACGGTGCTGTGAAATCAAGGCTCAACGAAGTAATGAAAAAGATACTTCCCAAAATATTGTAACCACAAAAAAGCAGTACAGAGTATACATCTCAAGAGATTTTTCTAAACAGGAATGGGTAGGTGAAACTAATATTTCACCTTCCACAGTTGCAGACATTCAAATTAAATAATCTCCAGTTCCCTCAAGGGGAAATAAAAAATGAATAAAAAAAAAAAAAAAAGAAAAAGCAGCATCTAAATTCAGGTTCTTCCAATAACTTCTTCATTTTTTGAAAAGTCACACATTTATACAAAACATATACTAAGCTTTCATCTTTCTTTAATGGAATTTTCTGTGAAAGCTGGTGGAGCTAGAAAATAGAAGCAATTTCCATAAATTTACTTCTGCTTCTTTCGAAAACAAACAAAGCAATATTTTTTCTTATTGTTATATATAATTTTCTCTTTTGGCTATCTAATTTAATTTATAAAATAGTTATATAAGTTCTTTTTCTATTCATATTGTAATAAAATGGAAAATCTATTGTTTTGCTATATAGGTTCTCTTAAAAGCTCTTATTGTTGTGTTAAATCAATGTGTATCAAGGCTAATCTGTGTAAGTGGATTTTCTCTCTCTTATGCTCCTATTCTTTTTTTTTCTCTCTCTCTGTTACAGCTCACTGATCAACTTCATGTTGAGAAAGGTAAACTGCAGGAGAACACAGCCTTGTCCACTCAACATCCTGAGGGTTTTCACGTTTCTCACAATCACTATGCAGAGACAGAGCAAGGAACATGCTCTTCTTACTAATAAGAGTATCTTTGTCAGTCCAAGGTCAGGATGTGCTTGCTTCAAAGGGTAATCTACTGCAACAGCCTATGAAGTCTATCTCAGTAAAGAAGTTCATACTGCTGGAAAGTTTAAAAGACTAAGGGGTTGACATATCTGTGATGATGCAGTCTCATGCATGCTCACCATTCCTCCTCTTGTTTTTTTACATTCTTTACATACATGTTAAGTGACCCCATCTGCTCAGATAGCTCCAACTACCAGCACTTCACAGAACTTCTAAGTGCCATTCTCCTTTCTGTGACATAAATCCCTGCAAGCAAACCAGCTGAGAAAAAATCACTGGCATCACAGAAAGGGAGAAGACTAGACATGGTGTTTGGTACGTTAAAGGACGACAACTATGAGAAGGAGTGTTCTATCATCCCAGTAATTCCATTTGTTTTTGTTCATGAAACACTGACATAATAGGCTTGAAAACATACAACAACTATGATTTCTATTTACAGATAGTGGGAAAGAAACAGATATTAAAAAAGTTGTCTTTTCAAAACTGGATAACATTATTTAAAATGGCAAAAATAAATGGAGTGGAAATGAGAAGTACCCAATGCACTGTGACTCATCAGTACTACATATTGCCATCAGTGGGAATGAATAGTTCTGGTTTATTCCTTAGGGCTTTTTCTCTGAATGAATTTGGTAATTTAACAAAAAGAAACAGACAGGGAAAGGTCTGTCTTTACATTATTCTAAAACATTTTTAGTTTTTATCTTAAAAAAATTGGTCATATATGACTTAGACTCAAAAAGGTACTATCATATGTGTAAATTCAAGCGTATAACTGAATTTACAGTTTGAAACATCCATTTGTGTTCAGAATCATGAATGTGTTCAAATAATTTGCTAAATCTGTTCTTTAAATATTAATTCAGTGTTTTCTAGAGCCCAATGCTGATCTCAAAGTATTCATGAGCGAGTTTTAAACTCAATGCATTAAGTACATTCATACTTCACAGTCAGTGTCTATCAACAATTTTTCCAGAAGGCACTCATCTAAAGAATATTTAAGTAAATGTCATACAAAAATTAAAAAAAAAAAAAAAAAAAATATTTAAGAGGAAATAGTAACAAAATATTATTACAGGGATTAGATGCCATTTATGCACAGGGTTGTGTTATTTATTTGAACAGCAGTTATTCAATGTAATTTACCTGATCAGGTCTATAAGGCTATTTAACAGCCTTAAATTAGGAATTAAGTTAATGCCATATTCTATAATACAAACACTTAATTAAATAATTAAAAGTTAACTCTTCTGAATTAATTAACAGTCCTGAAGCAGAAAGAGTTTGTCTGGCCACTGAAAAATATGCTTTGGGGGCAGCAAACTAGGGAGAATATATATATACACATATATATATACATAAACTGACTAAGCTCAGTTCAGGGATCTAAAGAGTTAACTGCTCTGGGAATGACACCACTATTAATAACTCTCAAACTCCTATGGAATGACTGAAGCATGCTCATTAAACTAAAATGCTTATTAAGCAATTTTGAAAATGCAAATGATGTTTCCCAAATGACATTTTCTTTCTTTCCATTCGATTTCATCCCCTCTGGGTTTTCATACAGGTAGCCACATCACTGTAGATAGAAAAAAACCCCTACTTTATGCAAATATACTTTTCAATATTTCACTTTTTTTTCCTTTACTTATGTTACTGGAAAATAAGAAATGAAAAGAACAGTGAAGTAACATACTGGTCACCTTTCTAGCCAGTAGGAAAATTTCTATTAAAATTATTTAACTAGAAAAAGGTCAAATAATTTAAAGCCTTTTTTTGGTGCTGTTCTAGCAGTCTGGATATTATTATAAATAAATGTACATAATCTTTCTGACCAATTTATATATAAAATGATGATTTTGTTTTTATATCAGATAAACCAGCTCCATATACATAATATTCACCCAGTGTGGGAATATTAATAAACTAGTGAATATAAAGTTACATAAATAAAAACTGGTTTAACAACCTTAATCATAAGCAAGAAGACTACCTGGATGATTAGTAATTTTATCTGTAATATGGATAGGATTTTGCAACCAGCCCTGGCTCATTCCTTTGCAGGGGGGGATGAAGATAAAAAAAAAAGAAAAGAAAAAAAAAAAAGAAGCTTGTGTAAGACATATTCTGCAAACATTTGTTTACTCAATGGATGGCTGATGTCAAAATACCCAGATCTTCAAGTTCTGGTAAGTATCTAGTTCATGTAATGGTTTTGTTCTGATATTCCTTGTCAAGTAAACTCCTGATCACATACATAAATTATAATGATATTAACCTTCCTATCATCAACCACTTCTGTCCTTTTATCAGATGATTTAACAAAATAGACCACTTGCACACAATTTGTTTGTTCAACAGAGGGTGGCAAGCTGACAGCAATCCTCTTAAAATGTAGGCTAATTCACATTTCTTCAACAATTTGGTATTCTTTCCTTTCTAGTATTGATCAGCATAAGCTTCATTTCTTAGCATTGAGAGGCCAAATTCTTGCCTTTAACACTGCATCCAGTTAATTCTCAAGTGCATTTTACTGAACTCCTCACATTAACATTGAAACAGCTTAGGGACAACCAACTCTGAGAGCACCAGCACTGAAATTCTGGAGATTGATCTCCCTCCTCTTGTTTCCTCCCACCTTGGCCCCAAGTCTGTTCCCAAGAGGCTGGCTTTTCCTGATGGTTGCAAACAACTCATTTGTTGCTGGAGATGAAAATGAGAAAAACATACAAAAAACATACCACCCACCCCCCCCCCAAAAAAAAAACCAAACCAAGCCCAACACTCTGTTGCTTCCTCCTGCCCCAAAACCAGCAAAGCAGGCCACATCACAGGAGAACAAATATCTTTTTTACACAAAGTCTTTTTGTGCAATGTCTTTTAAATACAAAACAACTGAGAAAGAGCACGTACTAGCTGAAAGAACAGATAACATACAGCAACAAATGAAACCCCTGCAAACAACCTAATAGATGAAATATGCAATTACACATTTCTGTTTAAAATAGAAAAATACCCCACTGCCCTCCTGTCTTCGTTCTCCCAGCTCTACCCCAGTTTCCCTCTCATGTTCCCTTGGGATAGTTGCCCCTATGCCCTCCAAAATCTATCGCTGCTGTTATTTCAAGATAACACTTTAAAAAGGAAGTTAAGCCAGGTAACAAAATTACTGACATCCAAATTGACAGAATCATCATCTGTCTGTGAACCAGTGAAGAAAATATCATTATTAGAAAGTCTTACTAAGCCCTCTCCAAACAAACAAAAAAGGCAATCCAGAGAGGTCTAATGAAGACTGGTATCTTAAAGATTTGTGACCCATGGTTGATTGACCTTGATGTATATTGAAGATGTAAGCTCCAAGTGGACCTCTCTGAGAGCCTAGGACATTTATTGCTTTTTTGCTGGATAGTCAAGTAAATACAGCATCTCTCTCATTTGGGCATGTTATACATCTGCTTATTTCAAAGTGATTTTGGCTTTGAGACCTTTATCATGCTGCCAGACATGGTCAAAACAAGTTCATACAATCAGAATACATCTAAAAATTATTAGAGACATAGAATACCATGTGACTGCAAAAATCTTATTTCTCTGGCAAAACAGAAAGCTTACCAAACAAACACTGTTTCTACACATAAAATGGAGCATCTTCGACATGCAAGGTCATCTTGAGTTATTTCTGATTGTCACAGCTTTGTTAAACACTTACTTCATTAAATCACAGAATCAGAATATTTTGAGTTGGAAGGGACCCACAAGGATCATCAAGTCCAACTCCTAAGTTAATGGCCCATACAGGGATCAAAACCACAATCTTGGTATTATTAGTATCAAGCTCTAACCAGCTGAGCTAATCTCAGGGCATAATATTTTAAATCTTATTAACCCTCCCAAATTAATATACTCTAGCTCTTCAGATTGGTCCCCCTCCTTTTTTAAGATTTAATTACACAGTAGACCCTAGTTTAAATTTATACCAAATATCATAGAAGCATAGAATCATTAAGGTTGGAAAAAGCCCCGAAGATCACCGAGTTCAATCTTTGACCAATCACCACCTTGTCAACTAAACTATGGCACTAAGTGCCACATCCAGTCATTTCTTGAACACTTCCAGGCATGGTGACTCCACTATCTCCTTGGGCAGCCCATTCCAGTGCTTAACCACCCTTTCTGTGAAGCAATTCCTCCTGATGTGCAACCTCAACTTCCCCTGGTGCAGCTTGAGGCCATTTCCTCTTGTCCTGTCGCTTGTTACCCGGGAAAAAGAGGCTGACCCCCGCCTTCCTGGAGCTTACTTTCAGGTAGTTGTAGAGAGCAATAAGGTTTTCCCTCAGGAAAAATATGCCAATACCATACATGCCAAATTTTGCTTAATTGCCACAGTTCTTAACATTTCTTACAAGTTATAGAAATATTTTCTAACATTTCATTTCAACATATAATCTTTTTAGGTGTGAAATTAAAGTATATAATAGGGAAAAAGAGAGAAACATTTTTGTTCTTAAACAGCTTTTTTAATATCTATGATAATGTCAGGCAGTATACTCAAGAAGCTATTTAAAAGCTTTAAGAAACCAGCTACAATAATGTTGAGCATGATCTAAAAAGCAAGAAATAAAAGATAAATAGCTACCACCCTTGTGTACAATCTGCATAATTTTCCTCCCAGCTTGATAAGGCCTGATTGGCAACTTTTCCCCCATTTTCCAAAAGTCCCAACAGTTATCTAAAAAATAAAATAAAATAAAAAGTTAACCACACAGTAAGATTTTGAAAAAATAAACAAGCAAATCTCTATTTGCCTGATAATAATCATAGTACATTTCAAATTAACTACTGGAACTCTGGGAAAACAATGTGTGGTAGAAAAAACATACAGAACTGTCAGAGAATGGGAAAAACTTGCCACAGTTTCGTGAGAGATGACTATAGGCAATGCTTTCTCAGTAAACAGGAGTAGCAAGTAAAGACTACTGAAGGTATTTGAAGGTACCTACACTGATCTTTAGCATAAATGCTGAAAAGTAAAAAAATCCCCAGAGCATATCTTATCCTTTTAAGAAGGGCAAGGAAATTGATAAAGGAAAATGATTCAAACATTTAGTTTTCATGAAAGCTGAAAAAACTGATTTTATTATGAATTTCTAGCTATTGAGACTGTTACGTCCCCTCACAGTTGTACAGAATGTTTTGTTTTCCTTCTTAAAATCTTTTCTTTTGTTTTCAGATCAAAATCACTGTAACCCAGGAAACAGAGGACTGTAAATCCAGTTCTCCGAGGGTGCTTAAATATACAGCTTAGGAAAAAAGCTACAGACACAGTGACAGCTACAAAAAGTACAGAATATCCCATTGCTCCCTTTACAGAGATAGTATAACATATGGTTAGCGTGGGGCTTTTCTCATCAGCTCAGACTGACGCAGAAAGATCCAGTAAGACTCAATTTGCATGTAAAATATCAGAGCAGAGTGTCTACAGATTTGTAAGCCAAGAGAAAAAGTGTTCACAACTTTGGGAAATTAAAACTTGAAGTTGCAGACAGCTTTAGCCAATCTTAAGTCCCATACAGCCACTAGTTAATTCTCAATAAGGCTTGCAGAGAATTAAGCATGCAATTCTCATCATTATCAAAGATTGCCACTGCTCAGAGTCTTTATATGCTGAAAATCCACCCTCTAGTGTTTACTAATAGCATCCATTTACTACAGCAGGTGAAATGCTGATTGCTTAATTTATTTTTTAGTCATTCTGAAAACCTCCTACTGCATTTATTTTACATATCCTGATTTTCTTCATCTGTAGATGAAGGCCACTGAAAAATTCTCAAGGATACAACAGGACTGTGGCACAACAAATGAGCATCACAGTATGAATACATTACAGGGCATCAGGGTGCAACATAAAAATCTTCTCAACAGTCCATTTGCACACTGTGAACTAAATTCAGCCACTGTATTTGTATATGAAACTTCTACCTACCCCTGCAGGGCTGATATGTGCACTCTCAATAACACACTTCAACCTTTGATTGCTTTAGCATCTAGTTTGTAATTTCACCAATAAAAAAATACACCCTTCAAATATTTTAGAAGCATTACATGAAGGAGAGAGGCAGAGAAACACTTTGATATCAAGTTTTAATAAGTTGCTTTCCTGAAGAAGGGCCAGATCCTGCACATTCTCCATTCCCAACTGAGAGAAAGCAATCTCAATTTGTTAGCAGAGGACAAAAAGATAAAATCTAAGTTATGCATTATTTCATGCCTTTGTGCCTCCTGCACTCTTGATACTTGCTTTCTTATTCTCTTACTAATGTTTAGATGTAAATAGCATTTTGTCAGGAATACATACTGATCACAGTTTTTGCAAATAATGAATAAGTTGACCTACAGAGAGAAAAGAAAGGTGATCTTGCCTCTTTCGGTGCTGACATACACTAAAGTAAAGAGGAAGGAATTCCTGATGCATGTTATGTAGTTCTTATTTCATTTTGCTTTATGAAGACAGAAGTGCAGTGACCGAAAAAAAAAAATGCAAATTTAAACTCAGGAATTTTTCATAGTACTCATCAGTATAGTACCTTAAGCTCCTCTTAGATAAGACTTTCAGGGAATTTACATAGTTTCTGGTCCTCCTTTCGTTTCCTTGATAATAAACAGCTAAATTAAATGACTTGCAGCTCTGGACATCCTCATCAAAGGCAAACGTCTTTCTACAGAAACACTTTTTTTTTTTTTTTTAAAGCACTTGCAACTCAGTGCCAATCTCCCAAACCAAAAAATCTTACTGCTTACTTGCTCACTTGAAACAAGTGGTTTTACTAATGGATGCTGAGGTACAACTCAGATACATCAGAATTCCTTGTTTCCTCTCTTCCCAAATTTTAAAGCTCTTTCCACCTCCACCATCTCCACACACTTACCTGTATTACCCACTAAACAACTAGTTTGTAACCTGGCATGTTGCATAACAGAAGTTGGTTGGCAGACTTCTGTCCTTCCTGTTCTCTGATGGCTAAAAAATAACTTCACTGGCTTTGCTAAGTAGCATAGGAATCATGTAAAAGATTATGTGATCAAATGAATACCTTCCAGGGACCATTTGCCAGCAAACTTATTTTATAATTCATCTATTCTCTGATTCTGGGAGTTACACTACCCTGTAAGGTACAACTGTACTTCCAATGCACTGCTTAAATGTTAATGGAGTGAAATTGCTCCCATCCATATTTTATCAGGCTTAAGTATGTCAGTTCACTCACTTCTGTAAAGAAACTTAAGAGAAAAAGTCTACCAGAGAAATTCAATGGAGAAGTTAACTCTGAACAAATTATATAAGGTTGGCTCTTTCAGTGGGGATTTGGGGAAGAAGGGTGTTCAGTTTTAGGGTTTTGGGGGTGGTTTTGGGGTGTTCTTTGGACGTGGATTTAAATACATGTCCATATTATGATTTGCTACTTCTAGTTCCTAACAGTCAAGCAGTAGATTGTGAAAGCTTACATTTTGGAAAACTGCTTGTGCTTTGGGCTATGGGAAATGCTTTTCTCCCTCTCTAAAGCCACTGTTATACATAAACATGCTTATTCTTTAGCTTACAAGTGATTTAATTAGACTAGAGTATTTCAATCAAACAGTGGTGAAATGCACATGACATTTTGACATAATTTGCATGTGTTGGGTGTTCAGAGAGAAAAGAATTGAGACACTTGTGGATGTTGAAGAGCTCATATTTTCGTGTGGAAAAAAAATATATATGCAATGAAAAACTCTGAGGCAGCCAAACTCAATCAAAACTCAAACACTTTTAAAACTCTTCAATGCCATCAACTACAAACAAGTCTGATTTACTGATTAAAACAAAAACAAACCCCACAAACTAATGACAAAACCCCCTAAACAGGTAGTTTTTTCCCATTTCTTTCCCTGTCATCCCCAAAAAGGAGAAAAGTCTATAGGTCTGTAGTCTCTTGCATCAAGAAGAGGGCAACAAAGTTGGTGAAAGGGCTGGAAGGAATGCTGTGTGAGGAACACCAATAATACTAGAGGTGAAGGTGGGCTAGGGAATTATTTTTTGCATAAATATTGCAATTTTCTTAGCTGTCTTACTTCATCAGCTTGATCATATTCCTTGTGGTTCTTCGTTTCTTGTGTGCTATGCCAAGAGTTCTCCTGACTCAGTGGCAAAGGAATATACAATCAACTAGCTATCATCAATGAAGGCTATTTGAGAAGCGTTTTGAATCACTACTATCACATGTGAGAAAAGAAAACAAAATAGACATGCACTACTTTGGGAAAAGAATCCCTTGATATTGCAGGTTCTTTGGGACGTAACACAGAATCTGACAATCTCCACTGACAGTGTGTCAAATATGGGGAAGTATTTTTAGAGTAAATTTGATTTAAATAGATCAAGTAATTATGGTGTGTGAAACAAGTGATGAACCAAGATCCTCAGAAAATGATACAGTAAGTCCTTACATCCAATTAATGTGGTATGTAACTAAAACAATGGCAGTAAGTGGTCACCTGGACAAAACAATTCAGAAATTAAAACGGGAGGAATAAAGACTTAGTAAAATCAGGTGGTTATACAAATAACACAAGAGTCCTCTCAATCTTTCTATATAACAGTTCAGTGTGTTTTAAACTGTGTATAGCACAGGGAATAAATTAACATTTTAAAGGCAGGCCACACTGCTATAAAGCTCAGATCATCTATGTCCTTTGAGGCACACCTAACAGTTACTGAATCTGATAAAGAATATAATAAAAAGATTAAAATAGTGGAGTAACTATGAAAACAGCAAAAATTACTAATGCTTCATGCAACCAATGCAAGAAAATATAGGAATTGTGATTTTAGACACAGTACCCAGCTGAATTACTGCTTCCCTTCTTTATAGAATGACTTCTTTATTCAGTACTGAAAACCAATTTCTCTTCAAGGTCCAAAGAATTCCTAAAACACACATAATGAGGACCAAATGGTAAAGGATTTATATTAAAAAAATGTTAGGGTGTTGGTTTTTATTGGCCAGGAAATTTATTTTGAAATACTGAAAAAGACTTTTCTAAGAACAGTTTGGATAATCTTATTTAGGTTCTTCAGGTATGGACAGAAATCATTACAGGTATATCAAAGAAAGGATATGCTTGGAGAAAAATGCCACCTTCAAGTAGTTTTATCCCATAAAATCAGAGGAGAAAAAAATCATTACTTTCAAGTGTAATATATTACTTTGGAATATCTTCCCATAAGAAACTGTGGAATTCATTTTGCAGATGTTTTCTCCTCTTTGAGTTACTGTGTTCTGCAGCAGAAAGAAATAACTTTTCACACAGAAGTCAATACCATGAACTTTGCTGCAATTTAAAGACTGAACAGGTGCGTACATGTAAATAAACATACCCTGTGCTTACAATTTTTAGATCCAAATATTTCTGTCCACAACAGGGACAAGTCTAAGCAGTAAGCCCCTTAGAGCTTGTGAATCATTGAGAGATTTTTGATGATCAGAATTATGAAAATAAAGAGAGAGTAAAATTTGCATTTACAACGCAAATCTCGTGGTTCCTCAAGGCAAACACACCCTTTCACATACAGCTTGAAGCACCATAACTGTTGACCTCAGTGAAGCTACTCCCAAGTCATAGTGGTAAAAGGGAGAAAACAAATAGCATTTCTTGAGTTGTTGACAAATTTTTACCTACAATGTTTGGGTCAGACTTCAAAAGGCATTTAGTTATCTGATTCCCATTAGTTCCAAAGTGAGGAAAATATACAAATACATTTCATGGTCTGGCCTTTTACATAAACCAAATAACAGGCTTTTCTCCCTTTGTACTTCTTAAACAAGTTTCACAGCCTATTTCCAAAATTTCTTTCTTTTATCTTCAGTGAAACAGCTTTTAGATTTTGCTCTTTTGCTCTAAGGTGTTTAAGGCAATAAAGGATGCCTTTTTTCCCTCTCTTCAGCTGCAGAGGACAAAGAAAAAAAGTGAGAGAGGTCAAATATGTTAAAATATGCATGTTGATTAATCACAAATTAGAAACTTTTAAAAACATGTATCACAGATTTTTAAAAACTATATTACAGTTACAGATAAATAAACAAGAGGATACAAAAAGAGCAGATGGCTTATTAAGACATTTTGAATTTTGTATATAGTACACTAGTGGGCTACATATATTATACTTAACAATTTCTCCTTCCAAAAGCAATGGCACATTTCTCATAGCTATTTTTGAATTAGAGCTGATGCACAGCAAGATTTCTAAGTGAAGCCTGGAACATAACAGACTTCACTTTAAAAGACTTAGAACAGTAATTTGCATTGTTTTCTCTTTATATATATGAACTTCTCATTACCCAGCTTTCATTTAGAAAAACTTTTCCTCCTACATCAACTAACCAAGTAAGGATTTAGTACGATATATTAAAAATGCACCAGCTAATCTGAAGATACTGCCATTGTCTTTGTAAGTCTGAGAATCCTCCTAACACAGGTTAAAAAACTAATTTCCCAGCATCAGTATTTCCAAGCTCCCAAATTACTGGTGGATATTTGGACATTTTTTCATTCTACTTTTTTTTTTTTTTTGGTCTAAACAATGTTTTGTGGTTTTAACAGAAAACATTAAAACATTTATATGCAACTCCAAAGGAAAAATATCTGAATATCTTGGAAAACATTCTCTAATACGATCAGCCCATGATATACATAAAAATTGACATAACCAAATTTCAAAGCCAAAGAAAATTTCAAAGCCTGATTTGAACAATTACACTTGCCATTATTAACGTCTATTACATTCTGTTAACTATTAAAACATTATTTTATGTTGCTCTCTCTCACACACAATATTAAAAAGATAAAATTTAATGCTTATCCATCATGGAAGTGCTGTGATCTTTTAGGCATTACCCCCTAGCAAAAAACCAAGCCATTATAAACTAAAAGTCCATTTCCTCAAGAAAATATTTCCAATATTTCTGAAAATGAAAACTACAATAAAATCCGATTAACATTCCTTGAAAATAATTTTCTACATAACCTAATTTTTTCATAAACTTTTCTGTAAAAACAAATACATTATTAGGAAAATGAACAAGAAATCACTTAACAACAGTGAAAGTAGAGAGATTTGCAGAAGCACACCGATCCATTGCTTGACACAAACTAGAACAAGAAAGCAGGAGTGCTTTTAGACTCGCACACACAGTCTACATAGCATCTACAAGCTCCATTTTCTGGACCTGACACTCTTGTCCAGGCGTATTTTAATAATTGTTTTATAGCTTTATTTTCTGATTTCATTAAAGAAGCCACAACACAGCTTTACATGACCAGCTATAGGATCTTGAGCAGATTGTTGGCTTTCTTCTGATCTTAGTTCTACACAGTGAGACAGTGTTCTGATCTTACCTTAGCAAATTGTTAATCAGCCAAGAAATTTTAGATCAAAATTATAAACCTACTCTATTTGCCTACCTTTTGGTCTTGTAAGTAATTAGCAGAGCTTAACGGGCAACCAAAAGTCTGTAGAAGTAGATAGAGAGTGCAAATGGGCTTGTCCCTATTTAAAGATGTATGATGTTATTATCTGCCTGGTGTGCCTATGATACTGTGATTATATCACAGAAACATCAATTAAAACTACAGAGAACACATATATCTGATTTCCAGAATTTCTTCACACAACAGATGAACTGTATACCTAATTCTACTCACTGCATATAAAGGAATGCACAATCAGCAGCAATATTTGGACATGTTCTGGCTGCAATATAACACTTTGTTTTTCCCCAACACACCTTTAGACATTCATTAGTGTCCATTCCCCTCATAAATATTTAACTTAGTCTCCTATCCACCAACACAGCTTCAACACACAATTAACTCAATAAGCAGTATCCCACAAGAGATCCAGGCGTTAAAGCCAGGAGACCCCTGCTTGCTTCACCACCTCATTTGAAATCTTCTGACACACAGAAAAACTCACCTTAGAACTACCCACCTATGTGAATCTCAGTTTCCTATATTAATTTTTCAATTTAATTACCTTTATTTCCCCAAGACAAATAATTTCCACTATATGGAAATTTAGTCATACTTCAATCAAATCAATGAAGGCTTAAAGAAATGTATCTTTGCCAGCATGAATAAGTCAGAGTTTTATTAATGCACATTTCAAAGGTCTGAAAGCTCTATTGTAGTTTCTAGTCCAGGTTGTCTCACATGGTGTCTGTAATTTCCAGCTGGATAAGCTAAGGTAATGATGGCTTTGAATAACTAAAAACAAATGGATACAAGAAGTCTTTAATTAAGAAAATTAAGTCATGAAATTAATTTAATTACACCAAAGAAAATATTTCTTAAGCAATTAAAGTAATACTTGTTTATTACTAGCAGCATCTCAGTTACTCCAAGGAAATAAATTGATAATAAATATTGTTACATTTTTAGAATGTATAACCAGCAGGCAATTTGCTTATTCTATTTTAGAACCAGAGGGAAAATACAAGCAAGGAAGGTGTTCAAGGGTGACTTGTACAGCCATGTTGGGCCTCAGTCAATGGGCAAGTTTGTTCTATTACAAAAGAAAACACTGTGTTACACAAATAAGTCACAGCTACAAGGCTTTCTTAACAGCAAAACTGTTTTCTTACCACCATAAACAAGATATAGCAGAGGGAGGAAAGCCCACATCTTGGATTTCAGAAGCCTTTGTGGAGCCATTCTGCAGTCAATAAACCCAGTGATGTGCCTGGTAATGAACTTGAGGTAAAGCAGAAGCTAGAAGCTAACCCAGTTAAAATTAAAAACAAAACAAAACAAAAACCCACAAAAAAACCCAAACAAAAAACAGCACTGTCCCTTTCATAATCTGAGTAATGAAATGCCCAGTAAAGGCCATGAGTGCTCCATGTAAGTGGACTCTGCAAGTTTTTCTATGTGTTTCACTATTTGTATTTGCTTTTATTTTGCAGCAATGATCTTGAATAAAATTTAAAACTTCAAGCTGTGTGAATTAACAATATATTTTAACAGTTACTAATTTAAACAGCCAAAGCTGCTTCAGTTTAATTTTTAAAGTTTCATCTTACTTTGTAACTACTATAGGCTTAAGCAGAAGAGACACACCTTTTTTTCTGTAGGACTGACCTGATAAAACAACAGGTTATGTTATCTTAGTTTTGGTGTAAGCTCTTTATATTAATGCTTACAGAAATTAAACACAAGGGTAAACAGAAAAGCAATGCAGCAAAGTATGGTTTATGCAGAGAGATGTGAGTGATGAGCAGGAAGTTTGGTAGATTTATTTTCAGAAGCTAATATTGTTTATATAATAAACCTGAGATCCTGATAGAACAATAACTTTCAAGAAAAATAAGTTCATGATAGGTTTTAACAATGGGAAATACTTCACCATTTCAGATGAGGTGCCTGAGACCTGTGGTATTACACTCTCTGTAATTTGCATAAACCACTGTGGAATCAATTGATCTTTACAAATCTGATTTAAAAATCTTTGTTTTAACTGTAAAAAGTTCCTTGTTTCTTCTTACCTCAAGTATTTCTTAAAATTTACAGTACTTAAGCAAATAAACAAAAGTATATATATAGGTTTTTTTACATTCACAGACAGGACGAATGTGTAACAATTCTCTGGGGGACTCAATAACAGGTCAGTCTTCATGAGGCCCTTCAGAACCTGTTGAAGTATTTGCTGAAAACACTTAGTGCCCTCAGGCACAAGCCTCAAAGAATGTTAAAAGAATAGTTCTGTGAAATCACTCTTTCAACTGTTTCTAATTTCTTTAGTCTACCCAGACAGCAAGAAAACTTGTCACATGAAAGTATCTGATCAGCCCTACACTGAAAAATAAATACACTGTACATACTACAGTACAGAAAAGAAAATTCCTGTTTGCCTGCCAGTCAACAGTATATCTAACAGATGAGCAAGTTGTTCACACACTGAAATAGAGCTCCTGCACCAAAATAGTAGCAAAAAAACCTCAGTACAAAATATTGTGAACTCTTGAACTCAGTCATCTGAAAGTCATCTCTTCTGACTGCCACTAAACACCCAGACACCCGTGCTGGGAACTCAGCATCCAGGCATCTGCAGGCTGAGCCCCAGCACAGGGGTCTCTATGGGACGGAGCATCTCTGCCAGCATGGGGGCACCCCAGCACACAGCCACGGGAGCTGGCTGTGTCCATGGCCATGGGATCAGAGGTCATGAAATCATAGAATATGATGAGTTGGAAGGGACCCACAGGGATCATGGAATCCAACTCTTGGCCCTGCACAGGACTGTCCCCAAGAGTGTTTGTCCAAAGTCTCCTCGAGCTCTGTCAGGCTTGATGCTGTGACCACTGTCCTGGGGAGGCTGTTCCAGTGCCCAACCACCCTCTGCAGGAAGACATTCTTCTAATATTCAACCTAAACCTTCCCTGACACAACTTCAGGCCATTCCCTTGGGTTTTGTCACTGGTCCACACAGACAAGAGATCAGTGTCTGTCCCTCCTCCTCTCCCAAAGAAGCTGTAACTGCAGTGAGGTCTCCCCTCAGTCTCCTCCAGCTGAACAGACCAACTAACCTCAGGCACTTCTCACACGGTTCACCATCCTCGTGGTACCCCTCTGGACACTCTCTAATGGCTTAATGTCTTTCTTATATTGCAGTGACCAAAACTGCCACAATGTTCAAGGTGAGGCCATCCCAGAGCAGAGCAGAGCTGGACAATCAACTCCCTCGACCAGCCGGCGATGCTTTGCTGGATGCTCCCCCAGGACACAATTGGCCCTCCTGGCTGCCAGGGCACTGCTGACTCAGACTACATATGGCAGCTGTATGCTGGGAGAACAGGCAAAATAGCACAACCTTCCCAGAGCTCCCATTTGAAAAAATGCCTGGGTGAGAATGATAGACTCTGGCTGTTTCTCTCTGGGCTTTCCTGCATTGAGACCAACAAAGACAAGTTCAAGAGACGTGCTGGAAGAAGGAGAACTTATTCTCCACCACACGGCACGTAGCCACAATAGGAGCTGCTAGGCAGCTGTTGATCCAAAGCGCAAGCAAACAAACACAGCAGCCAAGTTGGCTGGATGGCAGATACTCATTGCCTGGAAAACTAACACCTTCTAAAATAAATTTTCTTCAGAACTGGGGAGGGAGAAGAGGGAAAGACAGATACACAAAAACAATACAAACCCTGAATATTAAATATATTTTTATAAGTATCATGAGACAAACAAAACAAAATAAAATGGTTAAAATACTGAACACAGCAAGATTTTGTCACTAAAATCAGAACAGAAGAGTGTAACTTCATTTCGGAATTTATTTGTCCCTTATCATCATTTTACAAGAAATGATGATAGGCAGTCTTGGCCACACTAATGGCCCTTATTGCTATTGGCAGATCACAGTGAGTCTACATCAGTTTGGACACCTGATTTATCCTCCTTATCATGCACCTGACAAATTTAAAATGTTTTATTAAGCTGCTAGAGCAAAAATACCATGGAAAAAGGAATTTAACAATAAAAACTTCCTTCATTTTTATACTTTATTCACACTTCTAACAGTGACATTGTAAAAGTACCTGAATTTTATCTAAATCACATTGGAGATTATGTGAACATTTTATGTACAAGCATATTTCCCCATCTAATTTTTTTCCATTCTGCCTGCATGAACACAGTACGCCTTTTCATCGATGGCATAATCCTTCCTTTGGTGTTTCTTATGAAAGTTATGGTTCTCATGAGAAAAAGCAATAAGGTTCTGAAAAAACATCAGTTAAAAGAGCTTTTTCTCTTCACTTTTCCTTCCGCTTTTTACAGTTTTTTAAGCCCTTGAACATGTGGAACACCATCCTGCTCTCAACTCTAGTCTCATATCACTGAGCAGAGACAGAAATATGACCTTTATCCTGGAAGAGACTGATTCTTGGTTCATAAAACCCATAAATGAGCATAACCTAGACACCAGTATTACCTTATGTACTTTATAATATCTTTTCCATTAAACAAAGGTTTATGTCATTACAACCTAATGATAATGAACAGGGGTGTTTTGCAACTTAGAAACTGTCAATATCTGTTCTCTAACCTATGATTTCAGGTAGTTCCAAAAGACAGTGCAAATGGTGTCTTGTCCAGTCTTAATGACAGACTTTGATAGGAATTTAATTAGTTCCTCCCAAAATTTGTTCTTTTAACTCTTCTGGGATTAAGAAATGGTTGGGGGGCCAGGGAAGTAATAGAAATGTAATCTATGAAGAAAACCTGATTCCACTGAAATATTCACATTTCCTTCTTTACTTTTTCTAATTTTTTTTTTTTTTTACAAAGAAAATATGGGAACGTGTACATTGCATACAGACAGGATAGTGAATAAAGCACATCAGTAAAGGTTATATTGCCTGTATTAGAAAATTTTATTCTATTTAAAATTTAGAAACTTGAATTCCAAATCCAAGATAGTAGTTTGGAGCAGAGTTACTGTCTACTGTCAAAGCAAACTCTCCTTCTCAAAAAAAAAAGCCATGTAAGCAGGTAGTCAAAGGTATTGATACAACTTCAGGTGTGTCTTAGATGTTAAACTTCACTGAAGAAATACCTCCCCTTTGTTTTTTCACTTGGTTGCCTGAGATGCTAATTCTCAGCGCAGAAAATTATCTCACACTTCACTAGCTTTGGTACCTTAGTATAATATCTGCTGTGAACTTTTTCTGCACTTAACAAATACACGGCAGGGAACAGAGCAGTCATAAAAGATTAAAAAAAAAAAAAAAGAATTAAAAAAGCTATAAAACGCCACAGCCAGTTTCAACATAATAGCTACTTTCTTTAGATTTCAGACACACTTTCCCAAATTTTATTTCAAGAATTATCCGCAAAGAATATAGATAAGAAGTCAAAGAAACAGCTTGTTTTTTCCTGTTCTCTTGAGGCAATTTCACAAGTGCTTGCAAGGTCAGCCACTGCATATAAAACACAATAAGTCCTCTCTTCAACTGTGATTAATAGCATCAGATCATTAGACAACACACTTTAAACACTCATGTTCCAAGTATACACTTTTATATACATGTAATATAATTTTTTATATATATGGTACATAGCATAATATGCTCAAGAAAATACTCAGGAGTCAACTTGGTTATGTTTTAACTTGTAAGCTCTAAAAATATTCTTTCTAAATACTTTTTTTTTATATGCTACTACAATTTGTTGTGCTGCCTTGCTGATAGAGGAGTTTCCCCACACTGAAGCAGCAAAGGCCACTTATGCTACCATTAAGTAATCAACTTAAAAGATCTGACTGTAGAGTATTTTTCTGAAATAACTATATATATATAAAAATATAAATTCTAAAATTATAAGTTATATATAAAAGTTTAGAAGGAGATATATATATAATATATATAATTACAGGTTATAAGATATTTTATTTACATCTATACATTTTATAAATATATATCAACAATAATCTACTGTACATGAAGCAACAGAAATTGTCCCTGTTTACTCTCAGCTATTCAGTACCAGAAGTACTCTGAACAAATTACGGGGTCGACAAATCTCCTTTTAGCATTAATAAACACAGGGCTACATAAATTAGAGTTTACTGATAAAAGATCCAAATCTTCAGGGGCATTTGTATGAGTTAGGGGTGCACAGCTGAAATCACAATTTGTTCAAAGATATACACAAAGTGCTCATTGTCACAAAGGAATTTAATAATTTATATACATTTTTGCATATACAAATGAGGGATTCCTTGTTTTAGCCAGGAATTTGGGGCCAAATATTTTTTCGTAATGGAAAACACAGATTTGCTGAAACTTAAAATTTATTTAAAAGACCCTTAAATTACATTTGTAGTAACAGAAAGAAAAACTTTTTGATTAAATGCAGAAAACCTAAATTCCACTTCAAAATAATTAATAGCCTAATTATGATATAAGAAATCTCTATAGAATGATGTAGGAACTTCATTTGGGTGTCCCATATTTCAGGTGAGATCCCCAACTCTGGGGTGGTGGGGTGGTACTTGGGTTTTTGGGTTTGGTTTGTTTTGTTGTGTGTTTTTTTAAACCTCCAGTGGTGTCTCCTGCAGGAGCTGTTCCAGGGCTTCAGTTTCAAAGTGGAAAGTTTTTCCTAGTGCAGTTTGGACTTATAAAAACCTAAACTACCCCTTTCTACTTCTATTAGCACAAAACCCTCAACAAATAACAAAAAGACCAAACAAATAAACAAAACCAAATCCACAAAGAACCAAAATAGCTTATGATCACTTCTAATACTTTTTATTGTAAGGCTGACATGACAGAGCCCTGCTCAGATTTTATTGCGTATTTCGTGAAAATTATTCCAACATTTTCTATTACTTTCTCTTTTCAAAATCATCCTCATTGCAGGTATCTCTGAGCCGTGCAACTTCTACAACTGAGGCCTGACCATCAGCACCAAATAGAGTACGACGCCAGTAATACAGTACAATAGAGTACCATACAGTAATTTAGTTAATACATTTCAGAACGACTTCTGGCTTTCCTGGAACAGCAACATGTTGCTGACTTGTACTGTAGTGTATTGTTATCCTTTTCAGCAGCACTGTTGCATAGCTAATTGTTCCCCCTTTTTCTCACTTGCATTTGTCTTCATTGATCTTAGTCATCTCAAAATTTCATTCAGCAAAAACTTTTTGAATTTCCAACCTGGATTCCAAGTGCTTGCCAGCCCTTGCACTATAACAGCCCCTTAAGTTTTATGTTTTCTATCAGAGAGGGGGCTGATACAAACCAAACTAAGACTCAGGCCATAATGAACATCTTTCCAACTTCATAATAAACAGCAAAGATGTTGTCATTTAAGCATCTTGGGCATTTAACTCTTGATGATTTGCTTCTGAGGTGTGTAAGAGGCCAGTGTAACAAACCTGTATGAAGTCAAACTGTATCACAGCTGCTGCCACCTACTCAACAGTCCATGAAAAAACTACATCAGTTTAATATGACTCCTTCTTGAAAATCCATGTTGGCTGTATGTTGAATCCTTACTAATCCCCACATTAAATGCATACCACAACAAATTATTAAATGTTTGTAAAAACATTTATGTAAATTATGTATATATAGTCCACTTTTTATTGTGACTAATCAAACAAAAATTTTTGCCATCAAATATTTGGTTTACTCTCCCATTTACAGCTTGCCTGTACCCTTCTTGACCTTCCACTTTTAAAGCAAATTTAAGAAGCCTCTTTATTATGTATTTTGATTCAGATACTGTCCTGGTTATGAGCAAGGGATAAACCCAGACCGGTGAGTTTCTGTTCCTCAAGTTGCAGTTTGCCGCACGATATCCCGAAGGACCGAGACACAGACACAGCCTTCCACTTAAAGATCAGGGCCGAGCTAACTTTATTGCACAAAATGGAGGGTTTATATAGGGCAGGAAAAAGGGAGGTCCTAGAAAGGGGAGTGTCTGGATCGGGGATTGGTAGGGCAAGAGGATTAACAGGGAGAGAGGAGGGAGGTACAGAACAGGGACAACTGGGGATTGGACAGGGCAGCTACCCCCGGATAGGCTGCTCATGCAGGGGGTGTCTCTGTCTCTCCAGAGACAGAAGTCCAGGGTGACAGGAACAAGGAGGATGGGGTGGAGGACATTACCTACAGCTAAGTAAGTCCTTATTACAATATAGCACACAGTCTTTTAGGCAGAGGACTCAGGCAGGGTATCTTTTGTGGCATCCAGGTCTTCATAGATTTCTTCTTTCCACTCTCTGAAGTCAGTTTCAGTCCCCCACACATAGGTAGAAATTAAACCTCAAGACTGCATCCAGTTGGATACAAGCCAGTTCAAATTATCAACACCTGACTTCAAAACTTATATCCTTGAAAATCAATATTCAAAACACTGTGTTAAGGATTTCTAAGTAGATAGTATCAATGAAAACTGTTTAGTCACATTAAATATGCAATTCTGAAGACTTGAAATAGTATGCAGATATACAGGACATCTAAAGGCAAAAAATTAGATGCAGCCTTTAATGAATACGTCCCTTAATATTTCACACAATAATTTCAAACTATGATTTGTTTAGGCTGGATAGTCTAATAAGATTTTATTTCTTCAACTGTTGTAATTTCATTTTGTGGAAAATTATCTCTGAAGCCAGCACTCACAACAAAATTTAGCATGTGAAAGTTCTAGATAACCAGAATAACCCTGCTTTGTGAACAGCAATTATCTAAATAGTTCCATTTCACTGTGTACAGTACTCAGTGGGTTTTTTTGTTTGTGTATTTCCTGAGTGGCAGGGAGCGCCATGGGGGCTGAGCACAGCAGGGCTGAGCTGAGACTCAGTAAGTTTGATCCTTTTTTCCCCAGTCCCTCATCTTCAGTACATTAAACTAAATTAAACGTTCTCCATGAGGAAGGTGAAGGTCAACTGACTATGGACAAACTCACTTATTCCACTTCTTTCACACAAAGAACAACTTTCCTTATTCCTTTTAGTTCTCAGGCAAGACAAAGACAGTACCTCAGCCTGACCTAGTCACAACATAGAGTTAATATCTTTGCTGTGGGAAATTGATTGTTTCCTTCTCTTTTCAATTCACATAAATAAAATATATTCTAGGATTTTTAACCAGGAAAAAATAGAAGAAAAGTTGGAATGACTGCGTAACTTGTTTCATTATAAATGCCACATATATGAAAAATAAACAAAGAATTAAAACATTTATGTTTTCCTCATTGTTTTTCTGAAAGCTGAACATGAAAAAGCACAAAGCTGCACTGTAAGCCAGGCTAAAATCTGTTTTTATTGACAAAAGTTTCAGGAAGAATATTCCATACAATCTTTCACAGGTACATCCCTATAGTATGAACATTTCATTTTCTCCAATCACCATATTATCTGCATGCTTAATTCACTACTCACAACAGCAGATCGGTTTCTGAAAGTGGAACAGTAACCGTCTGCAAAGCGAATACATTCAAATCCCTTGGCACTAAAAATCAATAAACTGACCAATTTTGAAGCAGAGCTGTTTTATTACACAGTAATGAAATTTAGAATTTTGTCAACCATCATGTAGTGCTGGGATCTAAAAAGCAGCTAAGGACAGGGAGAGTTTGGTAGATATTTTCATAAATTAGTCTAATGATTCTTCAAAGATATACAGATGTCCAAAATTTTCATTTCTGTAAGCAGAAAACATTTTCAAGCTACACAGAGCTGTACCTGAAACTGGCTCACTTTGAAACCATAAATATGAAAAGCAAGAAATGACAGAATGGTTTCACTATCCAAGTTGACAAAATTCTCACTTTTCCTGTATGCTAAACCGCACTTAAATACCCGTAAAGCCATAAACCTAATTTATTTTACCTTGCACTTTTAGAGGCAAAACTCAAACTGCTTCAGAAAATCTACAATTATTTTAACAAAAATAACGTGCAGCTTTTTGTGTAACCCTGGCTGTGCTCTGTGTATCTTAGAATTCTAACATTCATTACTGTCAGACTTTTCAACACCCAGCGTGTCACTCAACAGAGGGAGGTTGCCTTTTCCTCCTCCCATGAAACCGGTCTGAAGGTTATCTTTCTGTTGCCTATGACAAGATATCAACAAATTCATTCTATGCTATGGACCCATAAAAATAATTAAAATGTGCTTCCATTTGGTGGAAAACACAAAACTTTCTGTACCAAGGCAGAGAAAACAGCTGTTTAAAACTGCTTACAATTTCAGAATGAAGTTCTACATCCCGTTTGTTGTGGGCATTCTGATGCTGCTCTGGGAAAGATTAGATTATTTACTCCATCAGGAAAATTTGCTTTACAAAAATATACTATTTACAGATCCCTTTGTCTTGTATTTCCTCATTTGCTCATTTTAATCTTGGCATAGCACCAGCAACTTCCAGCTTTGTTCTGAAGCTGATGGCTAGCTCCATGCACAATTATTTTAACGCTTTTATTCAAGTCTCCACATTTTCAGGCTTGTCATACAGAAAAGGGAGGGAACACTTAATGTGCCCGTCTCCCACAACACTTGAGCTTTTCCCAAATTTATTTGCTGCTGATTGCGTTGCTTGCTGCCTTTTGCTTTCTTTGCCTCATTAATTTCTGATATCTGCTCTACGGCTTAGTGAACAATAACATATGCTCTCTGATCTCCCACTCTTTCCTGCAACCTTTTCAAGTACACCTAGCAAAAGAAAACTATTTTGTTTGTAGGTTGCCTCTGGAAGAATTACATTACATTTGACAGGAGTGTGAATACTAACTCAAGGCCAAATGTTATTTGTGCACCAGAGTGAAATTGAGTTTCACCCGATTTGATCGTGCATTTGTAAAGGATAGGTGTATTTTGATTGCTATGTATCGAATGTGGTTAAGAATACATACCACCATGATAAAAAAGTAGTTTGTATGTATATATACACACACACACACAAGTACTATATTTTTCAATTACTTTTTTTGCATGTTCAAAGATTGCAGTGATTCAGTTATCCCACCACTTTCATTAAGTGTTCCTGATGCTGTATACTTTCAGATATTGATATTCACTTTCAGTCATCCAAATGGGAGATTTGGGCATTTTTGAGCTTCTGACTCAAAAAGACTTTAAAAAATCATGAGCAACCCAGAGAGTTTAGCAGCAATAGAAAATGTTCTGAGAAACACACAGGTGAGTTATCACTCAGGAAGGCATAGGCAAGATTGAGGGTTTGTTTGTGGGCTCAGCAGCCAAACCCCTAAATTGGAAGGGAAAATCTTCAGTCCAACTGAATTTTATGTTTTGTCAGTGAAAAAGACTTCTCTTATTTTTTACATCTTTAATAAATATGTTATTCAATCACAAAACCTTTTTTTTTCTTTTAGATAAACATGCACTCACAGACAAGGCTTCATTGCAAGCACTTGTGGGAAAACTGAGCCTACATTTCAGCAACTTTCATCTCCCCTGGGATGTTAATTTTTCTGTATTTTTAACAGTCTGGTGTGCCCACATTCTTGCAAAACTGCTCATGTCACCAATGTTACCTATGAATAGGAGATTTTCTGTTGATAATATGCATAAAAGAAAGAAATGTGTCAAGCTCTATGTGCTCAATTCCATCCTCTGTCTCTTGTAAGTGGAAAGCTTTGCAATAGTGGGGTTTTTAAAAACAATAAACCTTCTTTCGTCTCCATTTGTCTACAAAGTCTATTACCTTGTTTTATTACCTTATGATCCTCTAAACTAAGTTGAAACCTGGTTTCTTAAGAGACATCCATCTCCTCTTTTGTCATTTTACTCTTCCTAGCAAAAACAGCTCTTATATATCTGCTTTCCTGGAGGTTTCTGGGGAGCCCTTGGTTTGCATCTAATATTACCTTGTCACTTTTACTGAGGGTACAATTCTGTAGCTGCTGTGTATGCAGAGCTGCTCCAAAATTCAGTGATGTTCCAGAGTAAGGAGTGCTCACAAAAAATAACATCCTCAAAGAATCTGGGGTTTAAAACAGATTTGTTATATCGGTGTGACACTAAAAATTTAAATATGGAGCCAAATTTTGCTTCTGCCAATTCCCAGAGTTGCAAAACACACATATATTTTTGAGAGTGTAAGAAGCCAATGTACCAAACAAAAATACACATGCAGAATACCCTTGGTTTCTTCCACTGTGGAATATAAAAGATAGTTACAAATAAATACTTTTGCCTGTGAGGGATCCTTAATATTAAACAGAGTTTACAGCCCCCCAACATACAGACACTATTCTCCTCTCACAGTCAATTTACAGTCCACAAAGATTTGCTGTGCTTTCAGAGCTTGTGCCCAAAATTTTATTCAGGGATGAACACTTCTAAACCATTTGAATTTTATCTCAGCTTCATAACTTCAATGGCTTGTTATCGCTAGAAATGCTTAACTATTGCTTTACTAAAAGATTAAATATATATTTTATGCTAGACATAAAAAAACCCTGCAAAAAACTCACACATGCAAAATCTGCTTGAAACAGAAGATTTTAATTTTTTTTAAAAATTAATATTTTGCACAATATTAATACAGAAAGAATAGCTGTCAATTTTTTCATTATTTTTCACCATCAGAGTAGTAAGAGACCATAGCCTTTTCCATGGTCCTTTCCTATGTGAACCAGGATTTGAATTCTTAGAGACTAGGTACAAAAAGCTTCATGTCTATACCTCTCCATACAAACTCTTAACAGAAACCAATAACAACCAAACTTCCTCCCTAGCTAAGAATCACATTCAAACCTTAAAACCTTCTTCAGGTTATTCTTTCCCTTTTTGAGAGGGGAACCGTGTCCATCCTCCAAACACAAAGCTGAAGCCTGTTTCCCATGGTTTTCCAGAAGGAAATGTTCTAAAGAAAAAATGGTGAAACTAACTAGAATCTATTAAAGACAAGAAAAGATAGTGACACAGAACATACAAAAGGGATGGGGGGAGTATCATATTTTGTTTTTTATAACCCTTACTGTTTTAATAGTTTAACAGTATATTTTTGTATGAGATGGT
>JAWWES010000133.1:7286127-7309187 GCA_035583135.1 Lophotriccus pileatus | reverse complement strand
TTGTTGGGTTTTTTTTGGTTTTTTTTTGTTTTTTTTGTTTTTTGGGTTTTTGGTTTTTTTTTGTTTTTTTTTTTTTGTTTTTTTTGTTGTTTTGGTTTGTTTGGTTTGTTTGGTTTGTTTTGTGTTTTTTTGGTGTGGTTTGGTTTGGTTTGGTTTGTGGGGGGTTTTGGGTTTTTTTGGTTATTTTTTCTTAGAACAAGTAAACCTATGACAGTCTTTTACTAGACAAGGTAAAATTCATTTTGGGTCACATTCTACCCTCATTGCTAATCCTACTGTGCTTCTCTGGACAGAATTTAGGCTTTTCATTTCAAAACTGGAAAGTGACTTCTGCTTTTAAATGGTATATAGTGTGACACTGTGCTTTTATCTTACTCTGCTTCTGTCTGGCTCAGTAGCCTTATAAGGCTTTCCAAAATCCTAAACTGATGTTCAATACAGAGCTGTCCAGAGCAAGCAGATGAGCAGAGAGCTGGAGTATTCTGGAGAGTGAACTGCATTACTGAATACTGAGGATGTAAACTAATAAGGATTCTCAGTGGGCCAGATCCCATGTTTAGATAGGGTCAGAGCTGCCTCAGATTTGTCTGAAGCAGCACACAAGTACGGATTCCTCTCACAGAAAAGTAACATTCTAGTGAACTCCATGGCAGCTTAGCCACTGACTTCCTTGTGAACATGAGCAGTCCTGTACAACCTACACTCAAGCAGTTAAGAAGATGAAATGGAAAATAGTTTCAGCACATTCCATATCACCATAGCATTGCATAACTGATAAACCTGACAAAGTCAGTAACAATGTAAACTGAAGATAATCTGGGAACTAACTTCTCCCAAACTTTAGAAAGCATCATACTAGTTACAAAAATTTATCATAGTTTAGCACCACGATTTTTCATGTAAATTTTAGAAATTATGCATCAGTGTAAATCTATCACTAGAAACAGTGAATCCTCAGCTTCCAATCACATGAATTTTATGTAGCTTCATTTCTTTAGCCAACCCACTTAAACTCTTGTCAAGTTAAAATGGCAATGTGAGCTACTTACTTGCCATACAAGGGTAACATTAATAGCTTCTAATTATACATATATAGTAATAGCCATGATTTCTAAACGTCACCACAATGCAACTCCTCCATACTTTGCATGAAGTCTCCTGGTTCAGAGACTCCTAAACAGGAGTATCTGTTACCACTCATGCTTTTCAATACAAACAAGTTGGAGTATTCTCTCCCATATTATAATGAGTACAATAGGCAAAGGAAACTCAGCATCCTCTTGACACAGGAATATTCATAATCTATTAAGAGTTTAATAGTTAATTTTTTCACTTATTTGTACCACTGTGATTCCTGCTTTTAAGTTAAGGCAACCAGCAGAGTTACTCTGCAATTAGTCTTTTAAATATAGCTCTTTTTTTTAATGTATTTATGTATTCATGTGGTCTAATTGTAAAATAAAGTCCTTCTCTGTAGTGCATACACTTGGGGGTATGAAGATAAGGTTGAAGTGGGAAAAACCAACTGTGAATTTCTTGACTTGTGTATAATAAAATATCAACTTAAATGCTATATTAATATTCATATATTTGATTCTGTAATTGTTTTAATTGAGAGAGAAGACAAATTACTGAGGGTGAAAGTGCCTATTAGCACACAATTAAATATATATATACATATACATATATATATATATGAGCTTCATTTTATAAAGATCTCTCTGCTGGGTTTTATTGAAATTTTCAATTAGGGAGGCCACAGATGTTTTCAACCTATTTTTTTTAACCTGAAGAAGTTTTCGTCAATTAGATCAAAAAACTTGAGGAACTTTCAGGGCTCTAGAAATCAGGTAATATCTTTGTAAGTAGTTGCAAAATTCAAAAGAAGCTATTGTTGATATTTCTAAGATAAGTGATGTCTGCTTGGTTCTTCATTGCTATTCTGTTTAACCTCATAACTTATAGAGCAAAGTATTAAGAAAAAGAGAACTATTAGAAAAAGAGAGGAGATGCTATTATCCGAACAAGCACTTTAAAAATCTTGTTAAGAACTTTGATTTCTTACTTGGATTTTTATAGGTGAAGAGAAAGGAACAGCAGCAAAACTTTGCCTGAAAATTGGCAGTTTTAACAGTTAAAATTATATTCTTAGCAATAATAAATATTATAATGCAGGGTTATTTTCAATGTGTTTTTATATGGACTTAGCCCACACTGTTCCTGTACTATTAACTCTAATGATGTTTCCATTGCGAGCAAGTCCTCAAGAGGAAAAGTATCCATCCTATGGGACACATAGGGAGCAAAAGCATAACCACATTTTGAGAAAAGAAGAATTACTCATCCCATACATTTAGGAAGTCCAAAAATAATTTCTACTAAATTCCTAGGGCACAAGAATTAATACTACTGTAGTCTTTGCCAGCATCTTCAAAATTATTTGAAGTGTCTTGAAAATAATTTTCTATCATGGATTATTTGGACTTTTTAAATGACACCATGATTTTTACATGGAAATAAAAACACAAACAAACAAAACAATCAGGAAAAGCACTAAAAAACCCCAAACTTATAAAAGAAACAAACAAACAAACAAACAAAACCAGCACCAAGGTAAACAAGGGCCAGTTCAGCAAACATTTGCATCACAAGGATAAATGAAAAAATAAAATCTCGAGAAAGACATTTGAGAGTCCAAAAAAAAAGCAATTGTACTAAGTTACTTTTTGACAACTTGTAAAGACCACAACTTGCTAATTAGTAAAGCCAAAACCAGATGGTTTAAGCTGTGACAAGAAAACATTATAGCCTTCAACTTCATGGTATGGGCAAAGACCACTCATAAAAAGCCTGCCCATTTCTCTTCCCAAATCCACCACCCTTTCACACCTTCACTATAATTCATCTTCATAGGTGAGTGCAAGCTCTCTATGACAGTTATATGGAAAAGGGCTTGATTTTTAACAGTGAAGTTTATCTACAAAGAAAGATGAGCCACCTACTTGGAAGAGGTGGCAAAGTAGACTACAAAATGCTATGTCTTTTTTAAGTAAAGTGCTTTACTATTAAATGCAAGTGCTTAACACTTTAAAACAATTCTTTTGACAATGCTGTCAGCACCTTATTGTGTGTCACAATTAAGCTTGCATCTTAAAGTAATCACTTTGTATGAAAATTTTATAAAAAGGATATAAGGGAGACTGGTTTATAAAAAGGTTCTTTTACATTGGCTTGTGTTGTTTTCTTGGTTTAAGTATGTCTTGGGTTTTATTTCACAGAGTCTTCTATACTTCTGAAATATGACAATCACTGTGCAGGGTAGTATTGTATAACTGGAGATATTGAAAAAACACCTTAAAGAATACTAATAGAGAATAGAACATTTCTCAACAAAATAAAAATAACTTTAAAAACCAACGAAGAAAAGGATGACTCGATAATGGGATAATGATATATGCTGCATCAAAGTCTGTTAATTGAAGGTTTGCCATGACCAGTGAATAACATTCATTGTAAGTATCTTCAGACATTCAGACTGCTAAAAGTAGAAAATGATCAAGAGGAAAGAAAATTGTAAAGGAATGAAAATCAGTAGACTTTACATACCAAAATATAATGGTAGTTCTCAGAGCCTGGAATGGCAGGCTAATTTTCCAAATTAGGCTGGTTATTAATTACACACTTCAATATGCCAAGCATTTCTGAATAATACTAAAAATGATCACAAGTTTGATAGGAAATAAAAAATCATCTAAGAACTAGACTAGCTTAAAGACAAGCATACAGAAAATAAAGATGACAGAAGCAGTCTAGCAAAAACAGAGCTTTACTGTCTACATAACTAATCATCTGTGGTTCAAATCTGACTGCAAGTTTAAAAATAAAAATAATTTAAACTGCTTGTATATCACATGATAAAACCTGACCTGAAAAAGTTGAAAAGCAGAAAACACAGGTATGACATTGAATAATGAGAAAATATCAATTTGGAAAAAAAATATATATATACAATATACAACATCCAGTACTGTAAAAATTAAATCACATATATCCATTTCCTTGAATTTGATTGGGGTTACTTGAAAATGTAGTGTTGACTTCACAATGAGATACAAACATGATTTAAGGTATACTGCAAAATTAACTATCTTTGTTTTGGGACAAGTTGCCATAGTTGGAAAGTGTTTAATTCTTAGAGAATCGTATTTGGAAAAGCTACAGAGAAAGATAATATATTTTAAAAAGACTAACATAGGCTGCAAAAAGACAGATTTTAAGCTTTTTCTAAATTCATTACATGAAACAACCTTGGTATCTGCTTGTTACTACAGGAGAATGAAAGGTGGGTTTTCGGCAATGCCCTCTAGTACACAGAAAGTTGTATTTCAGAACAAGGAATGGAGGAAAACCCATTTCTGGAAAAAACCCTAGCATTTCAAGGAATGACGCGGCTGTGACTGCTTGGGAACATTCAGTATGGAAAAACAAATCACATCCAGACACAGCAAAAGTAAAAGGGATTCCTAATGAATACTGAGAACTTGTTTAGAATTAACCAGGCATGAAAATTACCACACTGTGATAGGCTCTCTGTGGCTGTCCATATACAGGGGAAGACATGCAAAAGACAAGAAGTCAGCAAACTGCTCTAAACAAACCAATTCAAAATTTCAAAACGCTGGAAGGATAGACCCAGTCAATCTGAAAAAGAAGAATATTAAAAGAAAAGGCTTATCAACATGAATGCAAATAGCTTTTGGAAATCTTTTTCACGAGGTATAACTGAGGTCAAGAGCTTCAAAGGATTAAAAATACTAATGCAAATAGATAATGAGGGAATCCAGAATTACCAAAGCAACTTAATTTGTGTTTGTTTCGTAAGTGCAAGGAATCTTTCATCTTCTAAAAGTACAGTAATACCATTTCTACGTGTATTAAAAAGCCAGCCTTTTTCTTTTTTTTTCCCGTGTTGAAGGGATGCTACATGCACCACTTAAAAAAAAAATTAAAAATAATAATAAAAAAAAATTGTTACTGCTGAGGGTGTGCTTTGCAGTAAGAGGAACAAGACATGGAATGAACACGGAGTAAAAGAAAAATGTCAAATGTCTATGAACTGGTAAGATTTCCAAATAAAGTCTGATGCAGAGATTCCTGAACAAGATCCCTGATGTCTTTAATGCATGAGATCAGATTAAATGAACCAAAGGATCCCAGTCTGACTTCAAAACATGTCAACATATTTTTACGGTCCACTGGGGCTTCACGGATGCATACTGAGGGAAGATATCAAGGATTTTCCCTTCCCTACTGCAGCAATATATGACATACATGTGACAGGGATCTAATCCCCTATTTTCTCTCAACACTCATCTGTGATCTTATGTATGGGCATGAGGAAGTTACAGCAGAACTAAGTTCTGGTTATAGTTCTCTCCTGGTCTGGCCAAGGCATTTTTCAGGATGAGGATGATGACCTAGGTGGTGTTAAAATCATCCCAGGAACCTAAACTATGACAGAATTGCCAGTTCATGTTCACTTAAGAATCATTAAGTTTCTTCCCCTTGTTCTACTGGTTTCTAATAGTTGCAGGCAGAAGTCTAGGCTGGATTTGATTACAACTGATAGAATGCTTTTATATTAGTTAACAATCTGCTATTGAAGGGTATTATATTTTATATCAAGTGTTACAGAGTCAACAGTTTCCAAATTGCATATCTAATACTAGGGTGTGAATGTCAAGTTTTTCAAAGGTCAAAATTTTCAAAAGCACCTTAATGGTTTCAAGGCACAAACACATTATTAGACACCTAAATAAAATAATTTCATTTTTATACCAAAAAAAAAAGGAAAAGTAGATCATTACTCTCTAAAAAAGACATGCTAGTGCATAAGAAAACAAAATGCACTAGGAAAAACATTATGGAGCACAAGAGCATATGTTTATTATATGTTTTTTCAAGATATTTACTCATGAAATCAAAATTCTATCTATGACCTACCATAGGTTGAGGCTTGGGATGTGCTCAAGCTGGCTGGGGGGGAGGGCGGGGAAGAATAAGCTTCAGAACGTTCTTTTTTAGTCTGAAACCTATTTTGGTTTTAGATTACCTGAAATATTGTGAAGAGCACAGTTTAAGATAGCTGAGATTAATAAGATATTAAATAGTATATAAATCTAGTTTTAAATGCATACAGTTCTTGCAGACCCTAATAAAAACAGTTAAATAGCAAACTAGAATGACATGACTCATGATAACTAACTCTCTACATTTAGAATGGAAATACTTTGGGGAAGAAAAAGGCTTACATAAAGTACTTATATAATTAATCCAGCATCCATTAAAGACAAGTTCCCACAGTGCATTATCCATTAGCATGTTGTCTAGCCTTGATCCTACATATATCAGCTGTTCAGTACCCAAGCATTTCCCCTGTTGGGATCTTTCAGACTAACTATGACACCATTACAAAGGTTTTCTTCATCACATTATAAGGCAGTTTTAAGTAATTGCAGTATACATTCTGTTATATATTCTGATTATATTCTTTAAGTTTCATGTCTGTCCTTACTCCCCATGATCCATCCGAAATCACTATAAATCTACAAGTGGGGCAGGAGGGAACAGTCTGAGAATTTTTCACATTCTTAATTCTATATTTAAACTTACATTTAGAGGGTAGAAAATTCAGATAAATTTGCCTAGAAGGCTATCTATTGTGTTTCATGGATGTGACAGACTCTTCAGGAACTTCCGAATCTCAAAAAGTATAATGATAACTAAGCATGTGGGATAAGTACAGAGACACTTTGAATTACTTTCATAAGCTCAGTTTAAACTGATAACTGACAAGAGGTTTCTCTGAAATTTTTTTGTTTGTTTGGAGCAATAGTAATTACTAGCACTTTCAGGAAGATACTAAAAAAACTGTCTACTTTTTTTTTTTTTTTTTTTTTTTAATAGGCCTTACTAAGAGTTGGGTTATATTCTAAGAGAGACATTTCCCAGGATGTATAGTAATATGAAACAACCTTTCTCTTCACTACCCATGCAACACCATTAACTACTATTAAGAGCTTAAATTGATTCAACCCATAAATACAGCACAGAGGTCCCAACCAAAAAAAAAGGTACAGAAAATGTCAGAAGGCAGCATGGACTGTAGTCATGCTGATCAGTTCAGGATTTTTCTGACAAATGGTATTCAGAATCCTTAGAAATGCACCACTTACAAGTCTTCCTTGGCTTTCTGTGGGGAACCATAAGGAACTTGTTCAAACTCAGCGCAACATCAGCTAATACTGAATGAACCCATCTCCCTCCTTCAACACCTGCTGATAAAATCTGATACTATCACCTATAAGGTAGAAGATGTGTCTTATCTGAGAGGTGATGACACCTGAGGTATTCATCAAAAAGGATTGAGCTCTTTCTTGGTCAGACCTCTAACAGGCAAATATTGATGGAGAACTCTATGTTCATCACCAGCTTGTTTGTTTCTGAAGTACTACAAGGAACAGAACTTACTGGTGATTTTTAACATCCTCAGGCAAAGACCAAGTGGACTGATCAGAAAAGTTTTAAGTACCACAAATCCCTGCATCAAAAAAGGCACATCTTTGCCCTCTTTAACACATACTAATAAACTAAAACCACCATGCAACCGAAAAAAAAAACCCCAAAACATAGTTGCTGAAATAATATGATGCACACTTGCTCCTTTGCTATGGAAGGAAAGAAACAATATATGATCATATAAAGCAATGCATGAATGAAAGCTACCCATATAATATAGGGATAAGTGAAATAAAAAAATTTAATCTTCCTACTATTTTAATCCCTCTTCCAGTATCTCTCAGAAATACCAATCTTCCCCCTCAGAAATATCAATTTTATTAATGGATGAATCTTCTTTTATGAGATTGCTGCAGTAAAAGTACATAATATGGCACAGGCACTGGCTCTGGAGCTTCCCACAGTTACGGCAAGACAAATTTTAAAATACAAATTTATTTTTTAATAAATAACTTTTGTACAAAGGAAAAAAATCATGCAATCTGATAAAATACAAGAAATGAAAAAGAGTAAGCTATGTCTTTCTTTCAAAAAATATTTTAAAATTATGCATTCTGTGTCTAATTCATTCTAATGTAAGAAAAAGATCCCATTGAAAAATGTTGGTCAGTCAAGGGAAGCCTCCCAAGGATACAGTGATTTTAACAAAACTTCCACCAAGAAAAATTTGCTTTGTAGTCACGATGAATTTCTAGTGAAAGGCAACTGGAGAGGGGCAAAATATGCATGTCTCCTTTTTGAAGGAAAACTGGCAAATCCAGATTCTGTAAAGAATGCTGTACAAAAGACTGAGAAAGAAGATTTTTCTGTCCAATTTGCTAGTTTATGTATCAGCCTTTGAGGCAAGTTAACAGCTACAAAGTAGTTTTTTCACTTGAAGTGATCAGTCATGCAATAATATTTAAGTATTTCAAATAAGTGTAATAAAGAAAATGCATTGTTGTTGCACAGCAAAGAGATTCCTTGTTTGGCAGGAGAGTGGCAAGATCTGGAGTTGAGAAATTTGTTCTACACTATCGAGATAATTCAAATAACAGAAGTTTGGCAACTTGTCCCTCCTCCTCCTCCTCCTCCTCAAAAAAAAAAAAAAAAAAAAAAAAAAGATAATAATTTAAAAAAAAAAAAAATCAATAAAAACAAAATCAGCCTCAGTCAGATAACGAGCACTGTAAGTATGGTGGAAATTACTGCATCATGAACCTAGCCGGAAGGTATAACAGTGTTTTCAGAGGCAGATCTTCTTTCCCAACTAAGAATGTGTTACTCTATCCCCTAAAGCACTGAAAATCAAGGCTGGAAGAACTTGTTTGCTCCCTACTACTTGTGCTTCCCCTGATCTGATCGTCTCCTTGTCTAACACAGTCTGCATCTCAGTAGAAAGCTTCCAGCCACTGCCAACCTTAAGTGCCCTTCATAAATCCTTCTTTCCTTTCTCTCCAAGATTTCTCTCTCACATGCTCTTCCTCACCATGAGAGGTAACTCTGAAAAGCTTAAGCTTGGAAATTATAAATTGGCATTATAAAAAGCTTTGTGGGTTTAGTTCCTGTTCCCCATCAGCCTGCATCTCCCCACCCCATTTGTCAAAGTTAATCACAGTGTTGAGCAAGCATACATTTAATAGTTTATTTTCAATATCTGCATATTAGAATTTTAAAGTAATTTATCCTGCAACAAGACCACGTAGGATCCTATGCAATCAGATCCTCACTTCTCAGACTAAAATTAAGAGGCAGAGAGCACAGTAAGAATGCACTTCTCCAGAGAAGATTATAGAAAAATCTGTCCATCTAAATACTTTATCATTCCCACAATAACCTTTAGGGTTTACAAGATTATTTATTCAGCTTTATTTTCAGATTTGCTTTACTTACGTACTGTTACCCTCACAAGTAAAGTGCTAGTCTTGATTTATGTTCTTGGTGCTATACAAACAGAACGTAGGTTCTGTCAAACAGAAAATGGCATATTTAAGATTTTTTAGCTGAAATTACTACTTTAATATTGAGAAATATGTCTGTGCATACAAAACTATTTGTTCTTTTAAATTTTTTTCTAGTGTGTATTTAGTAATAAAGTCTTAACTTCTATCCCATCCACAGCTTCCTCCTTGCTTGTTTAGAGCAAAAATAGGTAGGGAACTTAGAAAAATGCAGCAGAACAACATTTACTCGGATAATAGCTTTCTGCTAAAGTAATTTACATTAACCCTACGTCGCCAAGTATCTTACATCGGTCTTCTGAAGAACTATGCTGCCATCTATTGGTATTGAAAATACACTTCAGCTGCTATTAAAGAGCTTCAGAAAGCCAACGTTCTATGAAAAACAACTTCCCTGCATTTATAGATCACTCAAGACAATAACTCTCCTCTCCTTTCTCTTTGCTGCTGCGTAGATAATGGGCTAAGTAATTTGGATAGAATCATTTGTACAGTATATCAACAGTGAAAGTTTCACAGCGTTTAACACTTGCATGGAGATCACTCAGCTTAGCTATATTTACATGTATTAAGTCAAGGCATATTTTTTTCCTTATAGATGTGATGATGTCCAGATACATTCAGTACTAAGGCACAGTAAAAAGGCCATTGTGGAACAAGTCAATAATCACAGCACAATCAATCAAACAAACACATGCACATAAAAGTATTTAATTAAAATGAAGCATCAACATAAGTTATTTCAATGAGTTGTTAACTGCTTACAGAGAAAATTAAGTAGCTAGGGAGCTCCTATCAAATTCAGCCTTCCACAAGAACCTGACAGTGTTTGAGCATCCATTACAACTTACAAATTCTGTGAATTCCTGTAAATTCCTGGTTGCCATATTCTTCATGCAAAAAATTATCTGATGGATAAAAAGATATTTGAAATCAGTAACTGCTTACGAAAAAAAAAAAGGAAATTAAGGTTGTTATTTATTATTTGTATAGCAACTCATTTCCCGTGTCTTGCCTTGATTTGGTTTTGGTTTTTTGAATCAGACCACACGTATTTAGAGGGAGCAAGAACAGCAGCTGGCAGCAGAGATCCCAGAACACTTAGAAATTACAGAAGCTACATGCTCAATTCCAATAGGGTCTTTAAATCTTATTTTAGGAGACAAAATAAACATCATGCATTATTTCTGAACAACTGTGAAGCCTAATCACTTCAGTCTCTTTTGCTAAAGAAGGCATTGGAAAATATTGTCAACTTAAAATATTTTTGTTTTAGTTTTAGTAATGTCATTTGTTGGAACATGACCAAAACCACTCAGGGTAGAAAGAGTTTGAATTGTAAACCTGATTTTACAAGGCTGTGTCATTGTATTTGAGTTACGATTATGAAAGGAGTAAAATTTTAGTCTTTGAATATCATGAAGGTTCCAGTGATTTTTAGTTGGTGGTGATTGTTCTCTATTAACTCACCATTGACAATGCACACTGCACTTCGCTTGTAGAATGTTATGGTCTTAGTATGCCTGTCACTGCCATGGTTAACCTAAAATACAGTAACTCTGGAGATTTTATTTGGGGATGAAGTTTTGGTGGGGATGAACCCTGATCCCCCAACCCCGATGAGAATCAACATCTGTTCTTCTCCTCTTAGCTCTGACCAGTACCAACTCTCTTCTCTCCAGATTCTGAAAGGAGTAGTGAAAGTTTGAAAACAAAAGCCAAGGTGTCTTTTTCACACGAGTGTTGATTCGATACTTGTGTGTGTAAACTGAACATGAACTGAAATCCCAGAACGGAAGGCATTCCAAGCTTTGAAAGGCCGAACTATCAGCACAGCACAACAAGGGATGTTCTTTCGAATGAAAGAAGATGTAGAAGCCTACAGCAAAATACAAAACAAAGTAGAAACTGCATTCCAGAATCCCCATGTAAGGAGATAACACTTATTTGTTTCTGCTCTCCTTATAGCTGGTAACCAATGTCATATGTAGAGGTACCAGTTACGCCACCGAAGTAAACCCACTCAGTTACTGTGTGCCAAACTGGTTTTAATAAGAACATGCAAGTCTGGATATAATCACTTGAAGAAAAAAGAACATACAGGCAGACACACAAAATGCAAGGGTGTTTAATGAGATTTTGGTAACGTATTTTCTCAACCTTAGGAGGTAAGGGTTCTTTAAAGCCATTTTTCACCCTTTGAATGTGCACACTGCAATTTATTATTACAAAGCAAGATAGGGGAATCTTATTTGATACACTTCATTGTATTTTATATTAAAATTCAGGAATTCTAAGCCTTTTTAATGCATAGAAATGTGAAAGAATTTACATCTTCTACTTAGTAATCAGCCATGTTATTGTCTGTTACCCTTAGCTGAATCTAATGTCAGAAGCAATACCCTTATCAATGAATCATAGGGGATGAAACCAGCAGTTCTTACTCATGCAAAACCACCACTGACTCCAATGTCTAGAAATTACTGCACAAGCAGTATGCGAAACTACACAATGATCTAAGACCTTTGCCAAAATCATGCCCAACAAGCATACTTCTTTTCTTTAATATACATGGTAACAGTCTCACTATTTTTAAACATATTAAAGATATTAAATCCTTTATTATCAACATTAAGGGGATCTTTGCTTAAATCAAATTGTTCTCTTCATAGTGACTTTCTAATCCCATTTAAGTACTTTCTTCAATGAGCTTTCTATTCTTAGACATTTCTTTCATGTGATACTAATTGATACAATAACAGCATTTGGCACAGCATAGCATCATTTCTCAAAAGAAAAGCTCACCTTGAAAGACAAAGAACTGGCATAACTTCCTGCACATTGGAACTGAAGTATATACGTATAGCAGCACCTGAGAAATAGAAGTAATTACTTTTCATATCGTGTCTCATTCTAGAAAGTAGTATTAGTCCTTCATCATTTCTAATATTTATGATTTTTGAGACAAATATTTCCTGCAGCTAAAAAAAATGAAGGCAAATTCTGACTACAGAAACAAGAAAGAGACACGTAAAGCAGAGAAATCACCAAAATAAGAAGACTTTAGAAGGCCAAGACACACAGGTTCCAACTCATGGAAGATGAAATGATGGCCACTGTTACTGATGTCAGCGTGCTTCTTTTTCAGGCAGGTCAAGCAATGCTTTATTTCTAACAAAACTTTTAAAGAACAGATCAAATGGACATATTTTCAAAGCAATATGTGTGGAGGATTAAGGGGGACCATGGAGCTTTGAAGGTGTTCCTAACTGACAGATTCTATTTCTGATACACTGATTTTATTTTCTTCTTTCCCGTGTCTGAGCCTTTCTTCTCCCTGTTGTCCCAACCCCTTCTTTATTTGGATTCTCTTCCTTTACAGTTTTACCCCCCTACACCAATTTGGAGTTACTCATTTCCCTGTTGCTTCTTTTCTCTCTGTTAAACATTGGCAGCCGTGCAGTACTTCCCAAATTGTCTGTGTTGTTCAGCATTTAAAAGCATTTCTAGATTCATGTTTCAAAAAGGAGGGTCCAGCAACTGAAGCCAAAAGGAAATCCCCCTGATAAGGTCAAATATTTCAAAACTAGTTTATCTACAGTGAGTTCCGTATACTCTGCAGGCACTTCAACTGGCTGTCACGGTACAAGTTGCAAGCACAGGCTCTGAACGCCATTACAGCAATGGAATACAACAGATACTATTTTTCCCCCTACTGTGGTAAAAAGAACACCTCTCAATTGTACTTTGGAAACTTCATAAAGCAAGTAGCAAAATTCCCATGACTCATAGTCTTTCAGCGTAGTTGGTTGCCTCATGAGGACCAGGCTTTGCATTTAAGTTTCTCTCATTATCTAAACATCTCATGATTCAAGCTACTTTTTAAGTCTTTAAAAGTTTTTTCTAGAATTCATAATCACTTAAGTGGCCAAACACAAAAGCATCAGAATTAGAATCTCAGTAAGGCTTTGTAAATAGAGATGTGATAGGCTTGAAGGTTGCATGAAAAGTACGTGACAGAATGGCAAGGCGTTCACTGTCCTAGACCATGATTCTCTCAGTTCAGAAAGTTGCTTCTCCTCCTGAGCATTTTGGGAAAGACAGTGACTCCTTTTGCACCTCAAAAATTACATTTCCTCACAGAAACCGAGGCAAAAGGATGAACAAGCTGGGGGAAGGAGAATTTAAATCAAACACCAATGTCTATTTGAACTTTTAAAATCAAACTAGTTTCAGTGCATAAACCTTTGGTGAATATTGCATCCAAATATTGCAGTTTGTTGGTTATCCATAAAGAAGTGGATACACTGAAACTTTCACAGGAGTTTTAGTTCAAATGTTTCATACCATGTTTTCCTGCAGCAGGCTAGGCTACCAAGCAGGGTTACTCAGTGCATTTTTTCCACTTACTGCAACAGGTAAAATATATTACATTCAAGCTATGCAATTAGAATGTTATTGTCATCACATTTTACCTAAAAAGCAGGTAGGTTCTAAATGCAATTCATTTTATTTTTCACTCAAAAGAGTGGCCGGACTATTTCACCTCACTGAGCCCAAATGCACTGGACACTTATCACCGGGGCCTTTTTCAAAGGCTGGTTGGTGGGAGAGGGGGATTGCCTGCTGTGATCTATCATGCTGTAATTAAGTGCTCATGCTCCATTCACAGGTTGGTTTTTTTTCATTTACCATACCAATGCTTTCTGTTTTAAAACTCTGGACCACGTGTCACAGAACTTCTTGGCCAACATCTCAGCTGATAGGATCAATTTTAACTGACAAGAACAATCTCTGGGCTGCTCAGCCCTTTACCTTTCTTCTGAAAGGTTAGGACTAAACAAAAGTATAATTTTTTATTCTAATCTGACCATGTCCACTGATAGTTTCAGGTTGTTCTACCTTCTCTGTAACCTACTATTCCCTATTTACCTTCCCAGAAAAGGTGAAACCTCCAGCAGAATTTGAATGCATTGAGGAACTAGATTACACTATACTTTCCTTTTCCTCTCCACTATTCCTCTTAAGGCAGGAATAAGTAGTTTTATATAGTGTTTTAATCAGAAACACTTTTTGAAGAGTCCTACAATTGCTATGGCAAAGAGAGAATACAGAACAATTTCTGAGAAAACCAGCTATCTCTTCCAATTAAGATTACACATCAATTAATTTTGAAATAATGCCAAAGACCCAAACTGATAGGTTATATCCATCTTTAGATGGACACAACATAAATCCGGTTGTTTATCTGACTCCAGGCCCTCTGTCTGTTTTTACAGCAATTGATTTTTTAATTTTTTTTTTTTACTCAGGGCTTCTTTTCTTCTCTTCCTTTACCTTAAAATGGTGCTGTATTGTATCACCAGAGTGATAGCACGTAACAACATTCACTGGAGCTGAGAACCTCCAGAAATTTAAACTCTTTTAAAAAGAGTGAGAAATCAGGCTAGCAAAAAAAAAAAAAAAAAATCCAACTTCAAGTTTTATTACAGGATTAATTTGATTTGCAAAAAACATTTGAACCTCTATGTATTCAAGAATTTTTCCATATTTAGAACCACGTACATTTTTCCAATCATCATGCATCAGTCAGATACGGTGAGACAAGTAAAAAGGTTAGGTGATATCTAGATTAAAGTTGTGTAAATAATTCATTCTTAAAACTGGCGCTTGATCAACTCAAAAGCTTCATTTGATCTTCTCAGGGAACCGAACAACAGAAATGTAATTTCAACATTAAGTTGATTTAAATATTTTTGAAATTGTAATCTTTTCAAAGAAAACTTCAGAGGAAAACTAATGTCATGTATCATCTCAAATACCTCAGAATATTTAAACTTTCAGGAGAGAGGAACAAAGATTTATTTTGCATATGAACCTAAAAGCAAATACTTGTTTAATTCAAAAGTGGGATTTTTCAAGTGAATTTTTAACTAAAAAAAAAAAAAAATATTACTTGGTTCCAAAGGGAAAGTTCACCAAATACACAGACTAGAACTTGAGAGTTGAGGAGCCAAAGAATACAGAGAATTAAAAAAAAACCAAAACAAAAACCAAAAGTAAGCAAAGTCACAAACAAACAAAGTCACAAAGTCACAAACAAAGGCACAAACAAACAAAGTCACAAAGTCACAAACAAACAAAACCCCAAACAAAGCACAAAACCACACCAA
Source organism: Lophotriccus pileatus (assembly GCA_035583135.1). NCBI lineage: Eukaryota > Metazoa > Chordata > Aves > Passeriformes > Tyrannidae > Lophotriccus > Lophotriccus pileatus. The sequence goes on along the minus strand of JAWWES010000133.1, from coordinate 7,293,496 downwards.
ACAACTGCTGCATGACATCAGTAGTTATTCTTATAACATTGGTTATGTTTTTCAATCATTTCTTTTAAAATTTAAGTCATAACAATAATTGACGGAAATTACAGACAAATACTTGACTGCAGATCAAATGTCAAGAGTTCATTCAATGCATTTCCATAAATAACAAACAAGACTTTTCCAATATCTAGACCACAATTTTCTTCTATAGCTGCATCTAAAATATGTTAACTATAATAGAAACATTTATAAATAAGTTCTGAAGCTCATTTCATTCACAGGAGTAGTTTCCAAAATACACTTGCAGAATCCTCTCAACATGAAGATGTATAATAGTAAACCACAACTAACATGTATTTACCTTTAAATATTGTATTTTATAGTACACATAATAAAGCAGGTCTTCTAAATCAAACATATTTTAATACAGTTGAAGTCATACATCTAGGGGGAAAAAAAATGCAGGCAGTAACAAAGAGGCTCATGTACAAACAAAGGAGTGGAAAGGCCATTTTATCTCTAAATACAGTATCACATGGATCAATGCCAGAATACACTAGCTCCTTCTGATAATTTGAAAAATATAATGAAAATTGAAGAAGGTGTTAAAAAAAGAAAGAAGGAGCTTCAAAAATAATTCAAGGATTGATCAAAACATTTTAAGCAAGAGAGTGAAATAGCCCAATCTGTTTAGCTTATCAAAAAGAAGACTGAGCAGTAACTTGATTAGAGTGTGTAAGAACATTCATGGGGAGAAAGCACTGGGTATTAAAGTGCTCTTCAAATGCAGCAGAGAAAGACCCAGTATTAAGAAAGACCTTGACATTAAATCTAAACAAATTCAAATTGAGAATAAGTCATAAATATTTAACAGTGATGGTGGTTAACCACTGGAACTACTGAAGCCATTGCCCTTCTCTCAGTAGTCTGAAATTAAACCTGTATGCATTTAGAAAATATACTTTCATCAGACAAATCACTGGTCTCAAAGTGAAGCCATCTGGGTGAAATCTGTGAAATAAGAGGGGAGAAACTGAACCTGCCCGCCTGAGGATCTACAAAACACACTGCTGTTCATCATAAGAGCTCCCTACATGTGTTAAATACAGCTTTCTCAACAGTTTCAACAAAATAAAGTTCAATTTCCCACTTCTGCTGGAGGACTCTGTGAAACCCTCTATGCACTCGCCAGAACAACATACATGGGCAGCTGCTCTTCAAACCTAACCACATTCATTCAAACAAAACGTAAAATAGACATCACTTACACAACAAGGCAGCTCAATAGTTTATGCCAGCTCAAGGGTCTGCTCACTTTTATAAAATTAATTTGAAATCATGTGGAGTTAGGCAACAAAGGGGAGTGGGAGGATGAAAACAGAAAAGCACAACATTTTCACATTTTGCAGTTAACAACACTGTTCTGAAACATTTTCAAAATGAATGTCTATGACAGCAAGGACCAGAGCATGAATCACAAGAGATACTTTTACTAGACTGTAAGTCCTTTTTATAACGTTAAAGCTAACAGATGTCAGTAAAGCCCATTCACACATTCACACTTATCCTCTTTGCATTCCATATGGCCTATCAAAGTATCACAGTAGCAGCTAAGAGTCACATGTAGGTATGTACATGTCTGTATGGTCACCCCCCAAAAAATCTCTCCTTAGGTTTTATCGCTGAGCATGACACTATTATGGCATGAAACAGCCCTTTGGTCAATCTGGGTCAGCTGCTTGGGTTGTCTCCCTGCCCAGTTTTTTTACCCACCCCACAGTGCTCACTGAGGCAGGTGGCAGAGCAAGAGAAAGAGAAAGCCTTGGTGCTGTGCAACTACTGATCAGCAACAGGCAGAACACTGTTTTAGTCACAAATCTCAAGCACAGCACCATATAGGCTGCTATGAGGAAAATGAACTCCATCTCAGACAGGTGCATTTAGTCTTCAGGCAGGCAAGAGCTGGAAATCACCACTCCAGCTCCTAAGAGCTCACCAAGAGACAGAGCTGAACTCAACTGAAAACAAGAAATAGGCCAAAACAGTAATAAAAGTTATAAAATAAAATAATAACAGGAATTAGTTATATATCCAGAAAAAAATATTTTTCTTGACCTTCCCAGTAACAAATCTGTCACTACTCTTGCTCTGCAATAGCTTTGAGATGAAAGAAGGTGCAGAAGGGAAGATGAAAGAAACTGAAATTCCATACATTTTTCATCTCTGTCATCTCTACACAGAGCCACTCTATCAGCAACCCCTGTTTTTCTCCCACATGAAACAGACCGTGAAATTTTACTTTTCTTCAAACTCCTGCAACCCACATATGGCAGGTTATAATACAAACCCACATGGCCAAAATACATGGCACTGCTGTTCATCAGATCTGGGACCATTAAAATTATTCTCCCATAAATAAGAATAAAGATTCCCTAGGCAGGACAGGAACATCCTTCTTGCCTGTGTTATGTCTCTTTTGCAGACTGAGAAAGGACTTCTATTCTCCTCTAGCTGTCAATCCAGTTCCTTTCATAAGCATTAAAATTCACTTTAAAATCAGAATAATAAGGATTGCTGACCCTTCCACACTGATAAAAATAAATAAATGTCAGACACCAGTTTAGTCACACAGGTACAGTAAACGTATTTCTAGCCACACTGTACAGATTTATTCTTTAAGCTAATTAGAATTCAAACAGAACAGAAATCAAATGTCACCCTGCCATACTAACATCCATCAACCACAATGATTACATCTACATCAATCATTTGATATAGTAAGAATAAAGTCATTATAATAGAACACTGTCAAAAGATCTAGAATTGGTCTTCTATTTAGTATTCTGTCATATAACAGCTACAAGATTATTTCAAAGGCAGAAGTGCCTGCTTTGAAAATATAAGACAGCTTGCTTCAGCATTTTGCTGGCAGCAGACGTTATTCAATGACAGCATTCTCTATGAAGAAGTAACATTACTGATTTTAGCTTTATAAAGGGGGAGGGCATTGTATTTTCTGTTCCATCAGTTTTTGAACTAGAATTGAAAATGTAATAATTACTTTTACATGCACAACCTGCAACTTGCCTGAAAACAACTTCCGTCATTCAGCAGAAGTGTTGGTTATATCAGATATCACAGTGAATTCATTCCGGTGTTTCTTTTACTTTGGAAGTCCCATTGACTTTGTCTCCTCCTGTGTCTAATTTTGCCTTAAACACTTCACTACTTCATTCCCAAGTACTGGCTTTCTGAAAGGGGTGGTGTTACCTGAAGTTTACATGTGTGACAATAGCACACACGAGTGGTCCAAAATGTGGAGTTCACCTATTGTATTGTAACATGCCTTCTCATTTACAAACTGGACCAATGTCTGATGTCAGGTTATGCTTTTTGGTGCTAAAAGATAGTTTAAAATTCTGCCTACAGTGTGTCTGTCACACTCCGCGCTGTGGACAGCCAGCCAGAAGCAAAGAGTGTAGCAGAGAAAAGAGCACAAATAACAGAAAGTATTGCCTTTTCCGGATGTCATGGATAATGTCATAAGACAGTGTGCCACTGCCACTTCAACCAAAGGAAGATCTTACTCAGTATGACCTCTCTGTGCATGGATCACTGCAGTGAGCATGGAATCCCTTAACCATAGATAAAATTATGCTCCCTTTACATGGGAGGTATCACATGAAAAAATTATAAAGACAGCTAGTGAAATAAAAGACTGAAAACCAGTCCTTTATATCCACCACTACAAGGATGAAGACCATGGAGACCTGATTCTACTTGACTTGGAAAGCAGAAATATAAAAAAAAACATTTAATGTTAAGACAAAATTAACAGTGCAGATCAGATTTGCAGAATCTGCTTGGACTTCATCAGTCTAATGAAGTTTTTTGCAAATAGTACTGCACACAGTAATAGTTTTAGCCAGATACAGTCATTCAAAAAAACAGTTAATAAGCTCACAGGAGATTTTGATGGAACTTATCACCTGGCTCCCTCAAAGGCTGCTTGTACCTTGACCCTCACTGGTAATTTATTGATATGATAAGAGTTGTTCATGACTGAATCACTCAAGAAAACAGGATACTATATCAACTTCCAGGAGGTTGAAACCAGCTTTCATTACTGTCAGACTTCTTAGTTTCTTCACAAAGCTGGATCTCCAGTTACACCATCTGCTGCTTTTACTTCTAGACTTACCTCTGTCTTAGTCAAGTACTTAACCTGGATGTGAGTTCATTTTTAGAAACACTTTCTTGACTAATTACAATACAACAAAAAACTTGTCTGCAACACTTTTTCTAACAAATAATTACTTAGATCATGCTTATGGATCATCTTTTTGTAAATACATAACAAATACATAAAATCATTCTTCCACACAAGATACTTTAAAAGGATTAAAATCACATTTACCATGCAGATGTTTAGCTCGCTTACAAATAAATGACAATTCCTTTAATTAGTGTAAGTTCATATTTGCAGTAAGTACACTGCATTACTCTCCTAAGAATAATAATTAAAAAAAATCTACTACAGAAAAAAAACCAATTCAAAATGCAAATAAAACATTTTCTGCTAAAGGCCATGATACTACTAAATAATTGATCATAATTGCCAAATCACATTTTCATAGTTGTGCTTCTGTTATTCAACAACCTAAATCTTTGCAAATTCTTTTTATATATTTATTACAACAGTCATCTTTTACAAGTAAACAGCAATGGTAATGTTATATATATTTTCACAGAATTGCTGAGATTTAAATGGTAAACATTGTATATTTACTTGACATTTCAGTGAACATTAAGGTTTATAGTTCTGAGGAAAAAATTGACTTTGGCTTTACTTCAGTCAATATTTATTTCTCCTTTCAATAAACATTGATGTTTGCCTCAAGAGAAGTCAATATCCTGTTAATGTACATTACTTGAATAACATTTGGGAATTACTAAACAAATGAGTCGAATTCAGGGGATCAAAGACAGTGGGACCGAGAAAGACCTTACAGGTCGTTTGTTTAAACCTGCAGTCTTAGCAGAACTACCAGTACATGACGTGAAACAGCCTTACGAATAACCTCTCCTTTAATCTTCAGCATGCTGGTACTGCAGCCAAATCCCTCCTCTGAGCAGCCCACTTCTGAATTTTTATGTGCAAGGACTTTATCTTCAAAGTTTTCAAAGCCAGATTGTCCTTGAAACACGTTTTGCTTCAGAGATCATGAGGATTGTTACTACATACTATGCTTTTCTCATTTAAACTGGTTTTCCCGGTTTGTCATACATGTTTTACAGTGGAATCTTCAAAGGTACTTAAAGGAACTCCGGTTACAACACTCAGAATTTTTACTGGAAGTTCATGCTACAGGACTTTCTAGATAGGGCTACTTTCCCATATGGTCACAATGTTTTAATACTAATAAACTTTGCCACACTTTGCTACGCACATGAGGTAACATAGCAGAGAGAATTTTATAAGAAAAATTACCTTAAAGAGCCAAAATATTTACAGCTTCTCTCAGAAGCTGCAAAATTGTCCTTTAATAGATAAAATATATGAATAGTTGAATATATGAATGTTTTTCATCATATTAAGTATTAAAAAGCCAACTGTAATGATAACCTTTAGCAAGTTTAGAGTCACAGAGGAAATGATGCCAACAAGATGCAATAAAACTTCAGAGACTGAACTTTCCAGTCTTTCCTGTCTTTTCTTGCTTAAGAACACTAGCCACAGTTGCATGGTAGACTAATTCAGTAGAGAGAAAATTCTAGCATTATCATATCACATCAAATTAGTAACTACCATTTGTAATGAAACACACTGGATATCTCCAAAAATCTTACAACGCTCATGCTATCTTTTTTTTTAGAGTGTATTTACAACTTAACACACAACATGACTATCTGCTAGGACAAAGTGGGACCTTATAATGAATGGTGAAAAATAATTTAATTATAAAATTACATAACACCATAAATTTTATAATTTTGGAATATCCCATTCCAAGATGGCAAAAAAATATTTTTTTTTCCTGTTTATTTAAGTCCACAAAGAAACATCTTATTTCTGGAGGTCTAACCCTCTTGAGAAATAACTACCACAGATTTTGCTGCTGTATTTTACTTGTACATAGCTGGAATATAAACTGCAGGAAATACTATTTAAAGGTCAGGTCATTAAGAGCAAAATTACCATAAATAGGTTCAAAGATTATAATTTCTTTCTGAAAGGTGTCACTGGAAAGGAAACATACATACGAATAAGAGGTACAGGCTTGAACAATTAGCTTCCAACTCATGTTTTTTAGCTTCCTGTTTTCAAGCAATCCACGTTTAACAGAATGAGAGATGGGGAAATAGGTCACATCCTGGTTATTAAAAAAAGTTCAAGAGCAGCTTTTTATCCCTTACGAGTTTTGAGGAAAGAAATTTACTGGAGTCTGAATTTGAATGATCACCTTGATATCTGTAACAATCTTTTACCACTTAGGAGAAAAAAAAAAAAGGCTTGGTGCTTTCAGCCTTCTCCCAGAAAAAGTAAGCAGCAGCTGTCTACAATAAAATGGTATATTAGGCTTCATGAGCCAATTTTTAGGAGGTGTTGGGATCTTGAAGAGGGACATGGCTACCATTGTATTCTTGTGCTTAGTCCTCTAGCAACTAAATTTAGCAAAAACAGACAGGATTTGAAGCAATACATCTCAGAGCTCCAGATGAACTCTGGATAAAAGTAGATACATCACTGGTAAGATACAGAGTGATGAGAAGATGGCAGCAGCACTGTCTGTGCTGGTTTGGTTCTTTGTACAGATACTGTCAGATTCTCAGAGCTGTCAATCCAGAAATACTAAACCTTTCACAAGTCAACCCTTAACCTAATCTTTCACCTATAAACCTTTATCAAACACTGAACTCACATTAAGTACATTAGGAATGAAAATAACCCTCTATTCTAATAACCAGAAACTGCCAATTAAACCCATAATGTATGGACATCTTCCCCTTACTTGGCCTTTTTATGCAAAATAACAGGTTGCATGCAATACCAACACGTCCATCATTTTAATTATTTCTGGGTGTTTGTCTATACTGCATTAGATTATTATAGTCCAAAATCTGATTTATTCACTCATTTGTAAATTGCATCTTAATGTTTTCCCAACTTGTTAACATTCATAAACAAAAGACTTAGAGTTCTTTCCCAGTAAAAATATGCTAGCTTTTCTTCAGAAATTATGAAGAATAGTTAAATGCATTTTTTTATATTTATTCTATATTTGCATGCATGTCCTGTGTGGGAACACAAATTGAGTTGGAATGAACAATTCCTGATGTACTCTGTAACTTTTGGGTGTGTCTTAGTCTA
>JAWWES010000133.1:7267487-7285101 GCA_035583135.1 Lophotriccus pileatus | reverse complement strand
TATGCCCAATTATATGCACTTGCTATTTCTGATGCTCTGTACTCCGGGAAGAAGGGTATAAAAGTTGTTGTTCTCTTGAATAAATCGGACATTTTGCAGATCACACTGGTCGTTCAGCATATGTTCCTGTACCCTTCCCGTCCATCAATAGTCCTGCAACATTTTAAAAATATTTCTGAAAGCTGTCCAAAACTCCTACAGTGCAGCCTTTTACACTTTCTAAACACTTACTACCCTAGTAGTATTGTGATACTCACTGTAAATTGGTCTTTGTAACATGCTTGTGATTAAAGACAACTAAAAAAAAAATCAAAACACACAAAACACTTAAAGACACAGATTCAATAATTAGTAAATTTATATTGCACTGAAGATTAGCTTTATGCTTATATCAAGGTTTTCTACCTCTGTGTCCGGGAAAAAAAAAAAAAAATCATTGTAGTACAAAAAAGCTTTGAAATGAAAATATTTTTAAGCTTTAAGACTATTTAAGCTATTGCATTTCCTCTCACTATAGTTCCATAAATGGTTTAAAATCAGGTGAAATAAATCTGCTTGAGAAACTTGCACTAACAAATGCTTAAATACCAAATAATTTCTCTTAGTCTGGCACTGTTTAATTCAGGCAAGGACTTAAATTTATTTGGCTTAGGTAAAAGGAGATCAGTGTCAAGTCCACTGGTGCAGGGTCTGGAAGCTGTAGTTTAGCTTTTCATACCTGCCAAATCACAATCCATTTTCCTTTTGCTTGTTCACTAAATAGCATCTTCATGAAAGACACAAACAAACATAGGTAAGTGAAGAGCAATATTCATAGAAATATAACAGTGAATTGTTGATTGATTTTTATTCACATTTGCATAACCACATTTCTTAAAATATAAAGAAATTTTCCTTATTCCAGGGGACAAAGCCCATGCCCGATATCCCCCAACAGGAGAAGACCATCTGCTTCTCAGAATTTGCACTTGTATTTCCAGATTTCCACAGTATTTAAAAGCCTAAATATTTTTGTATGTGACACAAGACTTGGATTAACATGCTATCCTCAGGTTATATATCGCATTTGTGTGGTAAATCTTTTATAAAATCTCCAGATCAAATTCACCCGCTGCTCATCAAATATTAGACAAAATGGTTTTATTAGAGGTAACTAACAGATAAAAGGATAAGTTAACTCACAAACTAAATGATCAGCTATAAAAGGGTGAAATTTGTAGCTACTTTAAAAGAAGGATGTCAGTCACCTAAGAACTCCAAAATCTTTCAGTATTTTTATTTAATTGCTCCTCACTTTTAAATACTGTAGCTTCACTATGAAAATCTACTCCCAAATTGACTAAGGGTCAATGTTCTCCTACAGCATTCTTATACTTTGTAACACCTGAGTGTAACGAATAAAGGTTTAGGAGGCAAAGTCACAACATCAAGTATTGTTATAGTCATATCTGAGTGCTCTTCTCGTTACATGACAAGAGCTCAACTCCTTCAATAAAAATAGCACATTGGGAAATCAAATGCCTCACACTTCCTTAGCTTCTGCTGTGGAATGTTTTATTTATGGCTAAAGACACATTTTCCTCACCTCAGACTATCGAAGTCGGGCATCCAGTGCTCAAATTAGCTAAATATCACCATTTTCTGCTTCGCTCAGTACGGTATCAAAACCTTTGTATTTTGTGTGCACACACATGCTAGAAATAAACGCACTCTGAGAGCCTGGCAGAACTCCCTGCAACGGAGCTGCAGCAGGAAGCTGACAGTGCACAGCAGGGAAACAGAGCCCCTCGATGCTCTGCTAAATCCTGAGCTCCACAGGGACTCAGATTGCTTGTAATCAGGTTTTCAAAAAACCTCTTCTGTCCACTGTTTATGTGTCTTGCCCAGCATAGAGAATGTCAACTTCTGTAAAAACTCTTAGGTATAGTTGGATTACATATCTTGAAGGAAAAGGATTCATCTATCTGCTCTGTTTCCCTAAGAATCCATGCATGCGATGTTTCCGCAAAAGAAAGGGTGAAAATTCTTCAGAAATTACACACAATTGCCCTGACTTGCAAAGGATCAAACACCTAAGATCTATAGGAAAAGTTTTTGTTTACAGTCTGCCAGGGCCAGCAGCAGAACTAAAATTTCCTAGCTATCAGGAATTTTGATACCATCTTCCACTCAATTCAAAATACCTTATAAGGTTTAGAGAACCTTAGCTAATATCCCACACCACTCCCCCAAAGAGAGAAAAAAACCCCAACCAATCTTGACTTAGAAAAACTTGCATCCTAAGGTATAAAACCACAGCAATTTGCTGCTATGGAATGGACAATAGCAGACTATTGGAGACTGGTAGAGAGTTGTGCTCCTGGAAAGGCTTGAGACGAGAAAAAGCAATTAGTGCTATTTTTTCTTTGACTTTCATTCCTTTTTCCTATTTCTATGGGTAAGTAATTAATGCAGAGTGTTTATAGTCCATCAGCTACTGAAGTGATTCACCAACCTTTCAACTCCCAGGACTGGGCAAGTACTCAGAAGGTACAGCTCCACCACAAAATACAGTAAAACCATATCTTACTGTTTTAGGTTTATACAAGATATCCGTGAGCCTGGAGAGCAGCATTAGACTTACTGTGCTGCTTATCAAAATCCAATTTTGACAATAAAAGCTCTCTCCCATTCATCCACACTTGCTATAACATTTTCAGGAAAAATGAAGTAAAGAGTAGAAAACAAATGCAACACCAGAAGCTGCTAAATAACCTACAGTATAAATAATAATTATGTCGACTATATTTTCTATAACCATAAATAGTGTTATTTCAGTGAAATACATTCTCCTAACTGAGAATGGAACACTTATAAAATGCAGTAAATCAATGACTTATTGGTTTAAGTATACAGAGAAAGATTACTCAGACATTATGTAGTATTTTTTCCAGCCTCCTTGAATATAACAATATGTAATATTTACTACATTTAACCAGAGACGTTCATTTAATTAAGGCTACATCCTTCACATCCTTGAATGCAGCCTTCTGCTCAGTGGTTAAAAAGATATTCAATAGTTTTCACATTCAAGGGCCCATATTACCTCTTGGAAGTGGATTTTAAGATAAAAACTGGTAATGAGAGTTGCACAAAGATGTTAGTCGTACCATTAATCTTGTCAAATACTCTGCATCAACAGCCACGAATTATCAGACAATGATATAGAAGGCAGAATTAAGTACCAGTTACAGCTTTACTTGTGGTAATAGAAGATTATCAACTGGGAATATGTGAAAGGACAGAGGTAAGAAAGGCTTGCATTTTTTTTCAGGGGCTTTTTAAAGTGTGATGATATTTAGCTAGATAGATGGCATCAAAAACAGTGTTTTATGATACTGTGTTCTCAATAAAATATAAAGTAAGGCACATATGTATAGCATGCACATAATACTCAGAAACCACTCACTCACAAAACCAGAGATTATTTCAGACATCATGATGTTGTAGTTACCCTTGAAGAGCTTCAGTACTTCTATTTTACATCAGGAACAGTAACTTCCTGAAGCAACTCCACAGAGCATGGCTGATTGCAAACTACACAGGAGTCTGAAATGAACAATAAGTGTAGGATCAGGCCCCTACAAAAACCAATAAAACACAGACCTGTTCAGGTCATCTTGGTCACTACTACTTGCCTAGCTATGAGGAATTAGTAAGAATTCTAAGGTAATTCATTATTAATAAAACTGCCCACAAAGTGATTAACACTTTAGTAGAGCATTTGCTACTGCAAGTATCACAATTGCCTGTATTTCTTCTCTTAAGACTGAGCTGTGAGGTGTTCAGACTCAATTTAGAAGTATTTTATCAAGTATTTTATACTTCACTACCAAATGCTATTTGCTCCTCCTCGGTGTTTTTTTTTTTTTTTTGTTTTTCTTAATATACATTGCCTCAATCAAGCAAACAAGTAATACCCAGCTACCACCTCTTTTTACAGTGCTTGCTGGTGCAGTGGTATAATGCATGGGTGTTCTGTGGTGTTGTCCTCAATTTCTCTGACATGTAATGAGAAATAAAGTTTTGTTTTTTATAAAAAAAAAATTAGGTCAATAAAAGGGCTTGTTGCTGAAATAAGCAGATCAGAACATTCTGCTCAAGTGTTTCTCCAATAACAGAAATACAAAATATGCATTCAGGCTTCTGAGTTGAGCAAGTAATTGACTATTATTCTATTTTGACAAGCAACACATACACAAACCATATTTTTATTAATCAAACTAAACTTCTTTAACATTTCTAACACATGTACAGAAGGTACATTCTTTAGGGCCTATTCAGGGCAATGTTTCAAGCAAGACCTGCAGTAATAAACTATCCATGCTTACAGTGGAATATTAAACTGTACATTTTGTTTTGAAACAATGGGTTTGATCAATTGACAAAAATACAGTGTTTCTTTTCAGCTGAGAACTGATTTGAAGCTCCAGTTCTAATTTAAAAAATAAACCAAAACAAAACCTGATCCCCATCTTTTACTTCAGTTCCATCTACTCATAGAGATTTACAGTGTCCATCTAATCACTGTTAATAAGAGCACTATGTTCTAATAAGGATATTAATATGTTGGTGTACAAAGACTACAGTCAGATATCCCCACACTGGTCTGAGCTCTGGGAATTTAAGGTTAGGGGGTTTGGGCTTTTTAGTCAACACCTTTCCTCACTAATTTTCCCCTCTCTAGGTCTATTTACTTGTCCTGAAATGTGAGTTAGAACTTCAAGACAAACATTTAAAACCCCATAGTTGCCACACAGTAGCGGGTAAGAAACTCTGTTTCTGTTTCATGATAAAGAACCAACAACAATAAATAATGGTGTTTAAAGTTGGCTGCTCTAATTAAGAGCTTCTCCCCACTGCTTACAAATATACTGACTTTGAAAAATATTTTCCTCCCATTATAGCAGCAGCCTTGTTTGTATGAACACATACTACTACCCCTAAGTAGGATTTTCCATTTCTTGTCAGGGTTTTAATTCAACTTGTTTTATTTCCATTCACAATACTGTATTTTCAAACATATTCAGAGTTGTTTGCTGCATTGTGAATTTCTTTTCAATGAACTGAAAGGATGTGAAATTTTCTGTGATGCCACTACAGTATTGTATATAGTGACACTTGCAGTGTTTGACTGTATTGCTCCTTTGCGCACAGATATCACCAGTTTTTGGATGCTATTACACTTTGAAAACACAAAAACCAATTGTCTGATGCTTTGTTCAACTGAAAGCACTCAAGAGAACTGCATTCAGAAATATAACATTGTGTCAGTATTTTATAAATTCAGTGTAGCTGTAAGAAGAAAAGAATTTACTTAGCTACATGAAAAAGTTTTCTTTGCACTACAGATGAACACCAAATGTCTGGATATTAATCAAAACCTGAAAAATAGTTTCCTGACAGACTCATCACAGTCAAAACCTATGCTTAATGGTAGGAAATCTAATGAAAGGAGAGAAGTGGACAGACAGGATATCAAAAAACACATTCGTGTATCAAAATGGTCCATAAAAACAGAGCTCACTTATTACTAGAGATAATATTTCTACATGACTTCAACATGTGGATTTCTCTTCTACTACACAAATCATTCACCTCCACATCTCCACCTTTCTTCTATCAGAACTACTCTTCTATTCATGAGGACTATTTAATAAAGTGGCAAGCGGAGGAAGTAAAATAAACCACCAATACATTTCTGCTCAATACTGCCTCCTACTGCCTCCAGTAAAATATTTTTTTTTTATGGTAATGAAAATACAGTAGCTTGTGCTTTTTGGTTTTACTTCTAAAAAAATGCAAGTATTTGTCTATTGAGCAGCTCTATTAATAGTCTCTCTGGAAGCAAGTATGAGTTGTTAATAAAACCTGGTTATACATTTTAAAACAAAAATAGCATCATGTTGCTCTTACCTAATGCTTTCAGGAAAACCCTGATTAGAACTATGGGGGAAGAAAATCATTCTCAAAATATTTTTCGACTTGACTCAGTCTTTGATTACCTTTATTGACCTAAATTAACCTAAACCCAGAACACAGCTGAGCAAAATTTGTGGGGCCTGATTTTCCACAATTCCCTGTAACAACACAATTTATAGATCTTATTTTATGTAACAGTGTGTATTACAATGTGTGTTACAATATGTATTACATATTACAATACCTATGTCATGGAGTTCATAGATAAGATCTCAGCATTATACATTTGCTTGGTTTTCACTTCCTCACTATGCTGTTCATTTTTCTCTCCTAGTCTTAGACTTCCCTTTCTGTAAACCAGTGTGTAAGAACTCCATTATGTCAATGCAGTTATCTTAACTGATAGAAAAATTACTGAAGCATAAAGGTGGACCCCGCAGAGACTGCAGTGATTTGGGACTCCTTCAGCTTTTTTCCAGCTACACATGCACATTGCCTCGTCCCTGCTGTGACAAAGTCTGCTTCCACATGGTAAAATCAGGTTTCACGCTGTTAAGAACAGTTAGGAAGGCAGGCTACTGAAACTGCTCCACAGGAGAACCAGCAAGGATATTTTCATAGAAACCAGCCGTTCTCAGAACTGCTAATTTCATTTTGCACAAAGTGATACTTCTCAAATGGCCATGAGCAAAACTAAAATAAATAAATAGTGACATAGTAGAAATGCTACCCCTCTGTTCCACAACAAGATTAGGCAGCATCGCCATCCTCCAAGCCCTCTTCTCTTATCCAGTACTCTTGATGGTATTTATTCCATGATAAAGACCAGTTTTTAGTCCTCACTTTTCCATATTGAAGATAAGACATCATTATGTAAGTTATCAAAAGAAAGCTGAGAAGGGGACAGCAGAGGCTTATAACACCTAGAAGAGACACCGAAGTTGGTGGTTGTTTCACGTATCCAGTTAAAATGTTTTCCCCAGTAGAGGGCATACATTTCCACTTACTAACAGCAGAAACGTAGGGGACTATTTTGGGAAGACTGAATTTTAAAACTAGCCAACTACCACATCCCAACACAGATCCTCCCACATTACCATGAAGGCAGATGCAATAGCTTCAAGGGCTTGCTGAAATGGTCAAAGTTTATCCCATATCACAGTTTTTATTAGACTAAAACAAAGCTGCTCTTAACAGTATCAGAGAAGTGATTTTTGTATTAATACACTGTTTTGTTACAACATCAAAATTTAGTTTATTATTTACACAAACTTTTCTTGTCTAGAGAAAACCTTGCTGTCACTCAAAACTAAATAAATGGAAAGACTTGTCATGAACAAAGCATCAAACAATTCCCAAGTAAAATGGAACAGAACAAATGTCAGCATAACTGTGAAATGAACTCCAGGTTTTCTTCCTAAGCAGAGGGAGGCACATGACACATAATTTGAAAGACTCTGCAGAGAAATAAGCAGGTTTTTGACCCCTGAGTTCTTAAAAAAAAAAAAAAAAAATCTTTAGTTTACAGAGCAGCTTTATTATTCAGCAGGCATATTTTGACACAAAAGGCTTTGCTTAGAGTGGAGAATGATATTAAGGATAGAGCCAAAAAGGAAAAAATTTAGAAGAGAGCACTTGTTTTTAGAATACATTGTCAACACTCGTTTTTTCCACTTGTTTCCAGAGCGCTCATGTGTGACATTACACAACTGGACTCTCAGTAAGGCAGGCTCTAAGACCAGTGTACAAAAACACAACCTGAAACTTGATCAAAGTGCAAAACATTACGTAAGTGTTGTTGCCTGTGACAGGACAGGACTGCATTCCATGACTCAGAAGACCTGTGCTACTCCTTGGTGCTTGGAACACAAGCACCGCGGAAAACACTCTGTTGTATGGATGCTTTTTATTATTAGCATTTGACCTATTCAGAAATTTTGAGAATAAGACATATGCAAACACCTTCAGTGCATGTATTCAAAAGCAATAATATATAATAAACATTACTTACAGTGAAAAGAGTAAACTTTGACTATCAGCCTGGTTTTTGCTACTTTGTTAAAAGAGGCTGGTTTGGTAACGACAAAGGGTTACAGTGACTTGAAATTCTTCACAGTAGAAATTAAGACTAAACAGGTCACCTTGACAGTTTATGTTAAAACAAAATCAGGTTATTTTAAATAAAATCAACATCAAATAAATATTCTTTGATTTCTCTTTCTTCAGCAAACACTTCAACTTTACCTTTTGATTCAGACTAAGAGTCTTCTAAACATATGGTTTTATTCCCAGAAAGAAAAGAAGCGCTCAGCACACACATCTGGCCCTCCACATTCAATTTGCTCTCATATTCCATAATGATATATTACCAGACATACATATTTAAAATACCTAATTTAATAAAACCAGGGCCAGAACCACTTAGACTATAATTATAATTCTCCGTCTGAACATTTTTCTAACAAAACTCTTTTAAAAGATATTAATGTTCATGGTGAATTTCGTGTACTAAAATGTTATGTACAACTATCTATTCCAACTATCCTCTTTTTCAGCACTGTCAGTGTTTTTAATGTTTATTATCAAATCATCTTTAGAGTCACTTTAGAGTCCAACAGCAAATTCATCCTTAGTCACAAAGTAACTTCTGTAGGAAAAGAGAAACTTTAACTATCAACAATATTAACATTCCAACATGTAAAGGTCTGGCTAAAAAGTATTGAAAGGAACAAGGCGGTTTGCTGGGGTTTGGGATCTTTTGTGGAAAAAAAATTTCCAACAAAAGTTTAATCTTAAACAGTACCTCAGAGAGCCATGGTATACCTGCTGGTCTGTTACATTACCATTAACCAAAGCTATTACTGATTCTGGGAGCACCTCAGAAGAAATCAGGTATGAAAAAAAATCTCTACATGGCATTTAAGGATCAAATGGTTTTCTCCAATATTAGTTAATAATGTATTCCTGTTCCTCACACTTATTCTCCCATTGTTTCTGAAAACCTTGTGAACTACTCTACTAGGTTTTCCCTTCCTACTCCTCCTGCCACATGATGTACAGTGGATATAACACTTGTTCTGCAATGTACACTCTCTGGGGAGACAAAAGACAGTGCAAACAGTCCTCACAAATGTTTCAGCATAAACTTTTTATATCAAAAATGCTTGGCCCTCCATTTAACAGTTGCAAAAACATGAGAAATAACATACTCCAATAAGCAGCAGATCTTAACTTACAAGGGCATCTTATAATTGGCTGAAGTCACTTCCTACTTCTATTTACTTGACATTACAGCCACCTAATGAGAGAATTAGTAGCAATAGCAACAAAGCCAGGTGAGGCACATTTCCAAAGCCCTTTTTTCCCTCTTCTTCCACCCCTTAGTGCTATTTTTCTGGGGGTTTTTAGTGGTTTTTTTTTTTTGTTTGTTTTGTTTTGGTTTTTTTTTTTTTTTAATTTTAACTGTACTTTCTGATTTCTGTGTTAAGGTGGCATTAATAAATTTCACTCTAATCAAAAAAATAAGCCAAAAAGTCACACCACAAAAAAAATGTTTCCTACATTCCTCTTTTACTTGAGATTTTTTTTTAAATCTCATTACTATATAATGATAACAATAATTACCACTCCGTTAACAAATGAAATCAAATATCCTTCAAAAGTTACAAAATCCATCTTCAGGTGTATCTAATAAAGACTTTAAATGACTAAGACATGCTTGAAAGTGAATGCTAAATCGCAAATATTATCAGCTTCGAGGAGAGGTGAAAGAAGTGTTTATGTCAGATTGGTGAATGATGCCTGCACAGGTCCAATCGTACAGTACTTAAAGCCATAGTCCCCAACCACATAAAAAAGAAGAAGAGTTCACAAAGGGCTAAGCTAACTGGGGCTGGAACCTGTAAGAGTACTTTAATCTACTGAGAATGTCTCCAGATAGAATAAACTAAAATCAGTAAAGAAAACAAGCCATTTATAATACACTGTGAAAAATCTGAAAAAATCCCTAAACCAATAGTTTTTGGAAAACTTACATCTGCAGAAAACCTTTTGGGTCTAAATCTAATACAAACCTGTCAGAAAATATTGATGAAAAATGTACATTTACAATTGCAAATAAGACATGAATATGGAACCTAATCCTAAACTCAATTTTTCCAGAAAGGAAAGGCTGCCGTTTTATTTTGTTTTGTTTTTTTGACTATGTTATTTAGTTAGTTGATTTAATTAGACAGTAATTTTGGTGAACAAAATTACTTCAAAATGAAACTCCCTGAATAACCATTGACAAATCAAATGGACATCAAAGACTGTCACTGTGCTTATCTGCTTCACTCATAATAGCTTATTGAAAATACCTGTAAGAGTCTAGTATTATAAAAACCACCTCCCAGAAGAGAAATATGATCAAAGCAATTGTCAGATGGCATAAGGCCAGCTTTTCATATACTGCACGAGGGATTCTTTCAACTTTGTCTTGAAAGGCCCTCTGATGCTCCATTCCAGGTTATAATCCAACTCTGCAAGTGAAAGGTTAATGGAGTGCACCCTTGACCAAAAGACACATCTTAACACAGTCTAACAAAATAAAGATACGTTTTCATTAAGGAGGGTGCTCTTTTTAGCATGTTAAAGTAATAATAGACCTTCTCCCATTTCCTGAATGCACTACAATCAAGCAGCTGCTCAACATGGATAAGCCTCAAGAAAACTTTCCTGATTAAACTAACTACATCAAATGCTCAGCTGACACAGGTTAGTAAACATTCACTTGATGTTTTTGTGCTAGTACGAAAGGTCAAAAAACCGCCTCTGAAACAAGCAACACCCAAAATAAGATGCTAGAATTGCATAAGGAGACAGGAAATACTGTAAAAAGATTGCCACAGTGCTCAAGCACCTGCAAGTCAGCTCAGTCTCCTTGACTGAGCTTGACAGCAACTCAGAGGCTGGTTAGATTTCTGCACACACACAAATTAAAATTAAAGCAGGAACAGAACAGTTAAGTTCCAGCGCATAACGATTCAGAAATATGGTCCATGGACCATGTAGCGGAATCAATAGCAAATCATGTTTATCCCAGTCAGCATGAGGCAATACAAGTCATTGGAATGGGTAACTTGTACAAGTAAGGCTACACATAATGAGAAAACTCTCCACTGTCTTGCTGGTGTATTTCTTGATATTTAAATGCTTCAGGCAGATACAGGGGAAAGAGACCAGCAAAATGCAGGAATAAACGACAGTCAATTTCACTTTAGATTGCCCTAATCAACATGTAAGCTACCCAAGTAGGCTGCTCTACTGCACTTCAGGGCGATTTAGTTTTGTATTAAAAATGAGTAGTGGCAATAAGAAAAAAAAGCTGTTCTTTTAATTCCATATACACTATCAGAAAAGAGATTATAAACCTTCCTTCATGTAAACTCAGAGAATTGAAATGCAAGAAGCTTCTATCTATCTCAATATCTACTTTCCCATTATCTCATACAAACAACTCCAAGACTCTGCAGCTTGAACTGAGACTCCAGGTTGACCCCTCAGAATTAACACATCAAACTAGATGTGCTGAGGGCTGATCTTGTGACTAAAACCAACAGGATTTAAATGCATGCCTCCATCAGGACATATAAATTTCTGAGTCAGAAACAAATGTCTCAGAAAGCACACGCTTTTTTGGATTACAGGACAGGAAAAGACCACCAAATTTCAGTCCAGTCCCCAGCCATGAAAAGCACTATATAATTTAATGCTTTTCATAAGGCAATCAAACTCCTTCCTAAGAGTGCTTATGATTTTGTTTTGATTGAAAAACCATAGCAGGACCTCACTGCTCTAACAATTAGGAGCCCTCTTTTAATTCCCAGCTTGAATTTATTCATAGCCAGCTTACACCCATTAGTTCTCGTGTCAATATTGTCCTTTACTTTAAATAGCTCTTCTCCCTCCCTGGTGTTTACCTCTCTCAAGAATTTAATTTCATTCAATTACATTTCTAAGGACTAATTGTTTTAAAATGAGAGGACATGCTTTATAAAACTATCAATATCACATTCCATAAGGAGAAAAATTAACTTCTCTAGCAATTAAATATCCACAGAAGTTGAAAAGTGCATGGTAAGGCAGTTATAAGCCAATGGAAAAACTTGCATTACTCCAGGATGTAAAGGAGAAATGATGATTCCAAATGAAGATATTACAAATTGTAAGATGAGAAGCTTTATAAGTATACTGGAGTGAAAAATAATTTTTATTAATATAAAAATTTTTATTGACATAAAACATAACATTAATATCAATGTTATAATATTGTAAAATATTAAATTAAAATCTATAAAAATGTGGTCTGCACTACTATGTTTCTAAAACCTCTGCAGATTTTTTTTTTTTCTTCCCCTTACAGTTAGGGGTGGGGAGAAAGAATAGGAAAGAAAACTGAGTAAAACATTGGTAATTTGTTTAGCTAGTGATGCAGGCTGTTCTCCGATCAAATTTTGTTTCCCAAAGGAAGATATCAGTTTTAAATTACACAGCAAGCAGGCAAGAGAAAGGAAGCAAACAATCAAAACTTTCCCAGGAGGAGTAAGAATAAGGCGAGAACTCCAGAGATCCTATTTAATAAATAAACACCTTCATTTCTGTAAGTTAATTTCACCACAGGAAATAAGTTTAGTTTTAATTATATTGCCTTATGTCATGTTTTATAAAAGGTACATGAGGCTCATTGACTTTCTCTTATTAAAGCCTTTATATGCTACAGAGACGTTGCATGTAGATTAAGTCTCAGTAGAGCCATAACAGAGTGCACAGTGATGTAAAGATCCAATACTTTTATTGTTATCCCACACATGTGACAACTGCTGAGATCAAAAAACAAGATGTTGTTACAGTGGACATTTAAAAAAAAAAAAAACAAACAAGTAGATATGAAGAAAATATTAAAAAGATACCAATATACACAATGGTAAAATATGCCATCAAGTCAAAGCCTTTGTTTCTATAAATATGGGAGATGCACGGGATTTCACAAATCTAGAAGCCTAAAATGTTATATACAAATCAAAATAAAGTTTTAAAAATTAATTTCAAAAAAGAGAACTTCTAGAGGAAAATAAATTTGCTTCCAAAGTTTAGACACAGCAAGTGAGACATATTCTAATAGCCCAGAATAGCCTTTCTTGACCTTCTGGCACCACTCAATATCCTATGGCATCAAATCAGGGAATACAGCAGACTATGGGAATCTCCAATTTCTATTTTGAGTGTGTTAGGAGGCAGAAAATAAATTTTAATATCGCTGCCTTTTTTACTGTAGGCAAAGCAGAGTTATGATAAAATCAGCAATTTTTTTTCCCTCTGCAGTCTCAGAAACTTTCACTGAAGACAGTAGTTCCCATCCTGATACTTTCTGGTTGCATAACTAACATTTGGAAGCAGTAACATGCATTTTAGATGCCTTCTGTGACCAACAGGTAACTTGTTCTCCAGATTGCTGAGGAAAAATTACATATACTAATGATGAATTCATGAAGCATTTCTAGACTTCTACTAATTTGCTATGACTATATAATAGTCATATAGCCACAGCTAGTGCTATACACCCATGCAGCAATTTCTTTGGCTTCCACAAGAATGAGAAGAAAACACAACACTCTAAATAAAACCACACAGCAGATAAGAAGCCTGTTTATACCCCAGGCTGCTTTTTACTAAAGCAAAGAGGGTATGAACTTCTTCAGCTATCAGCCTAACAACTTTCAGGAATAAACAATTATTTTGGGAGGGGGTAAAACTTACACATCACTGGCAACTTTAAATGATAAATAAAATCCTGAAAAACACTTTTCATACGCTGCTCTTTACATTGCTGTATAGGATTTTTCACCTCAGTTCCTCTTATCAACAACATTCACAGTACCTAAGGAACAGGTTAAAAAAATTAAGAAAGGTTTGCCAAAATCTCTAGCAAGCATTACCCAATGTATCTACTTCCAGTTGCTCACCCATCTCTAATGCTGTGCGCAAAGTTTGCAACTGAAAATTAAATAAAGTCTTTCTTCCCCAAATGACCTGACACTCATTCCTCAAGCTGTTTGCCCTTCACACAATTCAGAGCATCGGGTCTTTGATTCAATTTTTAATAGAAAAACATTAAAAATTCCTTTTAAATGCTCTTCCTCATCTCATTTATAATCACAGAGCAATTCTGGTTTCTGAATGACAAGAAGCAAGGCAATATTTTAAGAGAGTTTGCAATCCTCATAAGATTAGGATGAAGTAACATGTAATTATCAATAATATCATATATCCAAAACTTCAAAGGAAGTCTTCTTTTATTAGTGGCAGATGGAAGAAATAAAAGGAGCCAGACAGTCACTAGAGCCGTTCTCATTCTGATGGCAAAAGAGGAAATTCCAAGATACATTTTTGGAATTCTGAATGATACAGCATTGTCAAACGTTTGAGATTTTTAAACGCCTACATTCCTTACACTAAAGGAGTTATCCTTTGTGATCCATGGTGGTGCCCATAGGAAGTACAGAGTCAACTCTTAAAAAAAACAGGAAGATAGTTAGAGATGTCAAAGTGCGGTGAATTTTTAATCCATAATTGAGAACTTGGAGCATTCAAGCATGCTGTCTGTATTGTAACATTACTTTGAGTAATTTAAAGAATTCAGAGGTTTTCAAAGAGTGCAGAGAACAGGACAGCTGTAGGTTGTACAGGTGACTTAATCCAAGCTGCACCAAACAACAAACAGTTCCTTTTTATAAATCTTTTTTGTCAGTATTCTTTTGCTATATTCCTCTTAATTCAGCCAGCAGTAATCAATGACTCTTTTCAATCCTATTGTATACACATCTCCACTGAATTACAGAGGCTTGAAAACAACAACAAAACCCACACTAACCCAAGAAAACCCACAAAACACAAACAGACCTGCAGGGTATTTGAGTAAGACATACCTGCATACATTCAGTATAAAGTAGTTAAACAATACCATGCCTGAGGAATTCATTATTTTACCAAAACAGATTACCGGGAGAGAAAAAACACTGTTACTAGGGAACGGTGTATTAACTAGAAGTTATTCACCATCTATACTTGTGCTGAGAACTAATTTTCAGGCTGCAAAACTCTGATTAATTATTTCCTTACATACTTTAAAACGGCTGCCCATAAAGGATTTGGTATGTTTTTTTCTCCTATATTTTAAAACTTGATTGCTAAAGATTATATAAACAGATACCCAGCTAAAAATGCTCACAGAAATTCTGCATAGCTTGAGGCAGGAGACTGCATATAAATAATAGCAAAGCACTGTTTTGTGTCTGAGTAATAAGTTGTAAGGAAAGGTTTGCAAGAGATGGTATTTTTTTTTTACCAATGCAAGATCACCAGGTATAAAGAAATTTAGAGGAGGCCTAAATATGAAACTGGCTTTTTATTTTCCCTGCTTGTTGTTTTTGAGGCAGGTAAATAATAATTAAGATTCAAGTTCCATACGTCTATGTATCCTTACAAACAAGTCTTTCCAATCCTATTACACTTCATTTACCCTCACGTGCATGAAGACAAATTCTTCACATCTTTTTATGCCCCCTTCAGATATCTGTACATGTTGATGAGATCTCCCCCTAGACCTTCTTTTATCCAGGTTTAAAAATCCCAGCTCCCTCAGCATCTCCTCACAGAACTGATGCTCCAGTCCCTAAATCCTCATAGTGACCCCTTGCTACTCTCGCTCCAGTGCCTCCATCTCTCTCATACCTGGAGCTCCAAAACTGTGCACAGCACTCCAGGTGTGGCCTTTCCAGTGATGAAAAGATCTCCTTCTTGTCTGCTGGGAACACTTCTCTTAACGCAGCCCAGGATTCTGATAGCCTCCTTTGCAGCAAGGGAACGCTGCCGGTACACATTCGATTTACTGATGCCCAGGACCTCTCCCTAGATTTGCAATGAGAGAGGTAAATGGGGTGCCTGCTTCTCACAGCAGAGTTGCCCCATTATTATCACTCACTGCTTCCTCCTGATGGGCTTGCAGGATACAGGATCGGTTTGCCCAAATGCTTTGTGTGAAAGGATCCCAGCTCCTCTTGGGCTTTGAGGGTAATAAACCTGTGCCATACCAGCAAAACTTCATGCAGAGTTGGAGTCACCATCCTCCCCCCTTGAGTTCGCACTCCCAGAGTTCACACTTACTGTTCTAAGGACTTGCAGATTTCACCACAGCTGGACTCTAGGGTTCTTTAAGTTCTTGCATCTCTGAGAAGATCCTACCTCTCTCTCATCCTCCCTGACACTACACAGCCTGTTGAATTCCTTCTTTAACTCCTCCACTTGGCAAAACAAGATCTCCAAAACCAGCACACCACCTTCAAGACAGAGGACCATTTGCCCTGGCCTCAGGGAAAAGCCCCATGTAGCCTGGGACAGGAGGGGCTCCCCAATCATCAGGGGCAGCCACGAAGGCTGCTGGTACTCTGGGGCCAAAGGCCACTGATGGATCTTGTTTGAAGCTGCTAGACCTTCCTCAGGGCACCCCTGTGGGTCCCCCCCCTTACCTTGTGCTTGCTTGACTGCAGCAAGTCAGCTGGCACTAAGGCCAAAAATTACAGAAACTTCATTGAACATTTATTCTATTGCTTGTTTAAAAAAAAAAAAAAAAAGTGTTTTAACAGTACAGTTTAAGAGGAATATCTTCTGCCATATAAAGAAAGAATCATGTTCTGTGTAAATTCCTCTTCTTCCTTTAAACAAAGTGCGCTTTCACACAGACATGACTTAAGAGGTGATTATTGCTACAAAAATAAAAAAAAAAACAAACTAACCACAAAAACCTCCAACGAACAACACTGCAATGTATGGTTTAAAAGTAATGTACAGTTCTGTAAAAACAAGTTGAAGCTGAAAAAGTACTAGGTCTTTCCTCAATAGTAAGATTTATTCCCCCTGGGACAGAATAAAAACTATCACTGGAAACATTACAAAACTGCAAACAGATTCTATTAAACAATGCTCAGCCACTTAGGATAAAGAGACAGGTCTATCTCACTTCTAGAGATATGCATATGCCAATTTTTATACCATATCCAAACTAGTTCCGAGTTTGAACACATCAGTAATGTTTATGTTCAAATAGCACCACCTTCCTGTCACTTGATTTTTGAATTACAAAATTAAGCAGTTTCCACTAACATCATCAATCCTTCCATGAAGACATAAATTAGTCAAAGGTAGGTGGTAGCACTTATTATGAAGTGCACATAAATGAATACAAGCATTCTTTTTATTCTAAAAGGAAAAAGAAAAATACTTGGAACTTCTTTCACTTTCCTTCATTGCTCAGTAGAATTACAAAGCAAAATTAAAAAAAAATAGCTAGCAAAATAATGATACTCCATGGCAAACAGCACTAGAATTCAACAGAACAGCAGGAAATTAAATAGGCTTTTTTTGTCAGAGCAGAATATAGTGAACTGGCTAGCAGACATTTGGAAATATTCTAAAAATTCATTCTCTCTGTCCACAGAATTTGCTGCTGAAGGGTTCAAAAATGCTCATGGAAACCTGCATGGATGAATAGGAGAATGTATACAACCTGACATTCTAGGAGGCCTGAGACAGAGCAGCTGGGCTTGAACTAGGTGCT
>JAWWES010000133.1:7161579-7267387 GCA_035583135.1 Lophotriccus pileatus | reverse complement strand
TGGATGAATAGGAGAATGTATACAACCTGACATTCTAGGAGGCCTGAGACAGAGCAGCTGGGCTTGAACTAGGTGCTGAGAGTGAGTTCAGTGTTTATATATACTTTCAATATTCAAATTAATTTCCACAGAGACACAACTTGGCTTTCTCCAAGGTAAACAGTACAAAATCCATCTTATTTCCATTTATATTTCCATTTCATATTTAATGTATGTTGCAAGAGAGATGCTGTGCCATCATTTCTTTAATCATTTCCCTGTTCTACTACATCTCAACAATGTGTACAAGTCTATCATTCTCTGTAGAGCCATGGTCTCGAGCAGACAGCTGGCAAGCTGAGCTATATTTCTACTTCAGCACTGACGCACTCAGTAACTTTTGAAGGGTAAGTTTACATGTCCAATAGAATACTTACACACATCCCAGACCACTTAGAGGTATATTATCAGGATTAGCTAATAGCCCTGTGCCATAACTAACATGACTAATGTGACAAGAGGTCCAGGTTCAGCTGACATACATAAAAAGGAGGCTTAATTTGCATATTATTCATATGTATTGCTAATGTGGATTGGGAAATAAAGCACTGCAATAAGACAAATTTAAAAACAGCGGGAAACTAGAATTACATGGTTTTCCTATCCATGGCTTTGACACTTATACAAATATACACATGTCTGTAGCCTAAAGCAAAGTAAGAATAATAACATTAAATTACAGCATTTTTATGGTATTAATCTAGATTTTTCTCACATTGTCCTGGTTCTGGACAGAACAGGGTTAACTTCTGCAGTAGCCAGGAGTCAGCATGGCCAGAACTCAGAGATTCCTATATAGGATCTCATGTCATTTTCCAGGAATGGGGGAAGGGGTTCCCTCCAGGTCAGGGTTGCATGGTCAGGTAGCATGGTAGGGTATTGGGTATTATCAGGCTCAGGTGGTATAGTAGTGAGCATTTGCATGTGAATTGCTCACACCTGTTCTACATTTTTGTTACTAATATTGTTGCTGTTACTGTTGCTTTTCTTATTTCATTGCTGTTTCCAGAAATTGTTCTTAAATCAACCCGTGATCTTTACCTTTTGTGCCTCCAATTCTCCTTTCCAGTATGCCACAGGGGAGGGTGAAGTGAGAAAGGGACAGGCATGGTTTGGAGTGTTTCAGTGAGAACACTAAATTGGAGAATACCATTTCTAAATCACAACACACATTAAATGTATAGAGTTTGAAAATAGTATATCATGAGAATTTTGGCCAACAGAGCAAAATTTTCAGACTGTATTAGCATTTAGTACTTCCGTTTTCCAATAATGGCTGTAAGCACAAGGGGAATGTTCACATTTCTAAGGTCTTAAATGCCATTATAATCATAGTAGTAATAATAAAATTTACATTTTAGATTCAGTAAAAATAAAGGGGTGAAAAAGCAAAGCTTCATGGAAAGTAAAACCTCTCAACAATTTGTCACTGCAAGAAAATATAACTTTCAGCATGCAGTTGTGTTTTAAAAGCACTGCAGACAACTGATTTCACATTATCTCTTCTATAAGCACAGTTAGGCACTGGCAGTCAAAGCAACACAGCAGTTCTTGTCTTTCTGTCTTCTCATACTCCATACAAGCCCTTTTATTATGCCAGTGAGAGTATCCATTGAGGGAGAGAGAGCCAGCTGAAAAACAGACCAGACAAGAAGGAAAAAAAAAAAAGAAAGGGATATTCAAGCAAGTCAGCTCTCCAAATCAGCCTTCATGAATACGACTCAAGTACTTGAGCCTCCGCTACTGAAACTGCTTTTCATATGAAGAAGACAGCTACTGCTACTACAGAAGTAAAACTTATTCTGAAATTAAAACTGTAAATGGCATTGAGTTGGTCTTGTTCTTGGGTCTAAGTTTAAAATCAAGAGTCCTAATTGCAACCCATAAGAAAGCACCTTGCATATAAAGAAGTAATATGCCTATATAAAATATGGCCTATGTGAAAGATTTTATTATTTTAACTTTCCACACTTCCAACACACTTTTAAAAACATAATTATTTTGTTTGTAAAATGAGTTTTGTTCGTATCAAACAATCCAATGGGTTTTAATTTTACTGTGCATGAAACAATAGGTGCAATATGGATCAAGTCTCAGGTGTAGTCTTCTCATGCACACCAGACAAACAGTTTTGCAAATAACTTTTAAAATATGTTGTCTTTATGTTCTGTAAGCTAGCTCTTAGGGATATTTTTGACAGATTCTAGTAGTCTTCCTTGTTCACCTACCACTGAGAGCTACTTTTGGTTAAGAAGGTCATAACTTTTATCAGGTCACGCGACTCATCACTTACACATCACATCATTATATTGTAGCCGCCAGACCTGAGGAAATTTCATTTCTATGAGAAATCTTGAGGATTGCCAGTACACGATGGCTGTAGGTCTGTGCTATTTATTTAGTTGTATCTGTCCCTATCACAGGTCCAGTGTCTGTCCAATATCAAAGTGTTTCCTCACACTTTGAAAGCTACTATGTAACTTTGTTTTTTCATAGAGCCTCCTGCTATCTGATTCTGGTCTACTGATGTCAGTTACTGATGTCCTGCTCCCTGCCTTAGTTCTTTTCCTTTGTTGTTTTCAATCTGTACATTTCAAGAGGAATACAGTCTGTGCAAAAATACAATATTCAGCACGTATCTCTTACTGCACAGCTTTATAGCTACAACATTATCTGATGTCTAAGCCCTCATGCAGTGCTAACACAGTAGATGAGAAAAAAGAGTACCTAACAAGGAGAATGTACATACTGGCATTCAGCCATATAGTCTACTAGAGTGCAGCCAAGTGTCTGCATTCTCCCATACACCTCTATTCTTCAGCTCTGTGAATTAAGAACTAGTACTAGAGGGAAATACTACTAGAGATCATGATGGGGGCTTGATTCTGTATTGTCTTACACATAACTCATTCATCATCAACATGTGTATGCCTAAAATGGGTACCAGAAACAGTTTTGCAAACAAATAACCTCTGGCCCAGCCATCAGCTTTAAGCCATACACACACACATGCATACACACAATGAACAAATATTCTAAAATATGAACACCTCGGTGGCAATGGAAGATGATGTGGCACTGATAAAGACATGACTGTACCTTTCTCAAAATTAGTTCTACCAACCTCTCAAATGCCATAAATAATTCCAAAGCTCTCCCCCATATTAAACAAACAGCTACAAGGTAAAAACCACAGTGCCAAATATTCAGTAGGTCTGGCAGAATAAAAATGACAGAAGCAGAAGTATTTCATCACTGTGTGCAACTATGTTATTTTACTATTTTGTAAAAGCAAAAATTCTACAGATGATGCATCATTAAATTAAGTTTGGTTTGGAACCATGCACCATGTTGGCAACAAATAAGCAATAAATTTAAAGTAATTTAATTAAAGAAATAGTAACTTCAAAATAGTTTCCTGCAACAGCTGACTGGGAAGAGGGCTCCAGGACCTGGGGTTTTAGTCCATTACCTGGAGGGGAAATGCTCCCCCTCTCTTCCCCACCACGTGGTCCCAGGAGCCCAAAAAGGCTCACACGGAGACCACAAATGAAGAGCGTGAGAGAGAGTTTATTGTTAGGGGATTGTATAGGTTTTGGGGTGTTACAAAATTACCAATTAGAAGTTCAGGGGGCTTCGCAGAATTACCAGTAGCAAGCAAGGGTTAACAACCAATAGAAAGAAGTAGATAAAGACCAATGAGAAAACTTCCCGATATCTCCCCAGGACATTCCTGAGTAGAGATAACAGCTGTCAAGGAGGATTTTGGGAAGAAGAAAGTGAGTTAGCAAAAAAACTACAAGAAAACCATTTTGAAACATGTTCATTTAAATAACATTAAAACTTTCTGGGTTTAAGACATTTGGGCTAGTTTCTTATATACTGCAGATCCATTGCAACAGTTTCCAGCATCTTCATTGCTAAGAGGCATCTGAATGTCTCAGGTATCAGCAGCCAAACAGTTATCAATATTAATCACTTCTCTATCATTGTTTTCCAATGACTTGTATACCCCACTACAGTCAAGTTCTGAGAGAAATAAAGGACATATTTTTCTAAAATGTATGATAGCTTATTTAGCCAATTTCTGTTCCAAATGGAAATCTGCAGTGTGATTCTTCTCCCTGGCGCAATAAAATGAGACAGTGGAATACTCAGTAGGACAATCAGTTGGGATTAAAGAGGTTTGACTTTTGTCCTAGGCCAACTAATGGCTTAATGCATAACCGCACAAAATTTGCTCCCGTGATTTCATCTCCTGTCTTTTAGAAGGGGAAATATTTACACAATGCATTGAACTGCTCTTTCAAACAGAGTTTAAACATCTCACATTCTCATCCAGCCTAATAGAGGGGTGATCTCCTGAGACAAAGCACATCTTCAACCAAATACGACCTATTTCAACTTGCAAAACATCACAGTGATGTTCAACAACCAGGGAACCAATCCACACAGCTCAGTTAAAGCAATTCTGTGTTGTAGAAAAAGTACTCCCCTGTAAGACTCTAGAGAAGACAGGAAAAAAAAAAAAGGTTACAGCAGCTTGAAAGTATATTGTTCACTCCTGCACCAAAAAAAGCCCCACACCAAAAGCCCCAAAATCAAACCTTACAGGTATCCACGTCCTCCTCCATCAATAGAAAATAGATCAATAAGAAATGTCTCAATTTTCATATTTGATTCCATTATAAAATACTTTCATATCTAGTAATGAGAATCATAATTAGTGCTTTAATAAACCTTGTTCCTCAAACAAGGCGTTGAAGAACAGCAGACACCAAATGTGCTATTTTCATGGCAGTATCACAACGCTGCTTTCAAATGTAGCATAGGAAGAAAGATGTGTAAATTCTAAAAAACTGCTCACAAAGATATTCAGGTGTTGTTTTCATGCAAATCACATTATGCATGGCACAAAAACAGAAGACCATTTTAAATGTTTAACTAAATTATTCCTGAATCAATAAATGACAATTACTTCCAGAGATTATAGGCCTCTTAAAAAAATAGAGCATTATCACCCCAAACCATCAATAGTTGTACAGAGGCTGAAATGCAATGGCAAGGTTCAGCAGGAAGGTGAATCTATTTTTGAATTTGTTGCAGTGTAAAGCTAATAAATGAACGATGTGAATTCACAGACAGTGAGAGATGCCATGTTATCTGGTGGATTAGCATGTGAAGTAAATGAAACTGTCACAGAGATGACTGCTAAGAGAATCAAATTTAGATTTAAAATGAGCCCTGGAAATATCTCTTAAGAAAGCTTCAACAATGAAGAATTCACTGACTTCCCAGAGGGCAAGAGGTCATGTATTACACCAAATCAATCAGCTGTGCCCCTTCACTGAAATAAAAAATGAAGAGCTCAAAGTGACTGAAATAGAAAGGAGTTCTTAAAAGAAAGAGCGATACTCTGTAACTGGGGTCATGGGTTACACCATTTGAAGATAGCAGAAGCGCTATTCCAATGAGTGCAAACAAGATCCAAAGTGATCCATTCCTTTCAGAAGATCAGAGCACTCTTGTAGGCTGAAGAAACAAGACATAATGCCCTTGTTTTATATCACATTGGGAAAAGTTCTTGTAACTCTAGAAAATCACATAGAATATAACAACTTGTCTTCCTACTAAAGGTGTCGTAGTCATTTATTTCAAATAAAGTTGTTATATTCTGAGTTATGTATAGGCAAGAAATAACACTGCAAGATTCTAAAATCTGAGCTAGATGGGAGGTTTTCCCACATTTTGACTAAAAAAGATAATGAATAGAATATAACAAGTATAACAAACTACCATTATATTTAAGGTTATGGAACATAACAACTTAAATCCCTGCTTAATCCACACTGTTGCTTTCAAGGCACATGAGCTTTGCAATAACGCTTATTTGGGATCAATCCAAATGAAATGGAGAAAGAGACCTCCCAAAGCTAGTGGTATCTTCAGCCTGTTTGGGCTTTGAAACAGCCAGGTACCCACCCTTCACTTGAGAGAGGAATAGTGGGCCACTCACACTGGAATGCACTGGAACCATTAACAAATCATTGTAAAGCTTATGTGGACACACCTTCAGCTGTGCTGAATGACCAACCTAGAATTCCTCCTGTAGCAAAGCACAGTGAACTGCAGTCAGTCTGCTCTATGATATCTTTAATTTTCTAGATATAGAAGAAGAAAGTAAGGTGCAGTGGGAAAAGAAGGAGCAATGGTCAGCATACACCACCTTTGCATTGTTATGGCAGCCTGGTCTAGGCTGTACAGGCCTCCCAAATTGCCTCTCTGCATCTCTAGATACTTAAGTAGCAGAACAAAATCTTTCTGGCATTCAAGGATATTTGTCCTATGATTTTCTTTCCAATATTAAAAGCAACATAGAGAGACTTAACAAAGTGTGTATTAATAAAGGAAGTTCTGTTCTCAAAATATTTTTGAACTATACTTTAGCCAATGCTAAACGGTTTTCCAGCATTTTAAAACTTGACAAAGTAAATTGTTTTATTTTTCAAATGTGGGAAAATAAAAAGCAGTGGTACAAAGAAGGTGCAAATCTACATATGTATGTAGAAGTTGTTACTGTTTGTTAGAATTATCTCTATCATCACACTTTTTCCTTGATTCAAATAAAATCCCTACATAATTCCAAGGAGGCCTGAGTGGAAAGCGTACAACAGTTACTAAAATTTACAAATGTCTTCCCTAAAGAAAAACTTAGCCAATTACTATGAAATAAGCAAGACACTCAAATGATCCAAGTTACAAACACAAAATTCAAATGGCAAGCTCTGTATTCAACATTAAGAAAACATAGAAAATTAATATAGCAACTTAACTGCTATTAAGGAACAATTTGTCTATTATTAATCTATTGATTCTAAATAACATTTTTCAATCAGCTTTTCAAAACTCATGCTCAAAGTTTTGTGAGTGCCCACCACCATGAGGGAAATATAGAAGAAAATGTGTAATAGCCCCCTAGGGTCCAATATCTTATTGACAATGGATTTTAAAACATATGCCAAAAATTAATGAGGCAGAAATGGAAACAGAATGGGTAAAATTTGAAATAGCTTAAAGTGAAAGATATTTATTATAAATTATTTTGATCGTTAACTGAAATAAAAAGTCAAGAAAATAAACACTGTGATAAGGATGCAGTTGTGATGAAGTTGGTTCAAAAACAACTAAGGAAATGTATATTCACTGCAATAAAGAGACCTGACAAGAACAGTCAAAGAGTTGTATATTTTAATTTAAACTTTTTAGAAGGATACTCTGAAAAAAGCAGATATGTTCACTTATAGAATTGTGCCTTCTTTAGTTTCATCATCAATCCATTTCATGGAGCAATTAGTAATTCAATCCAAAAAAAAAGGTAATTTTGACAAAGCATTTTAAAGACTGAACTTTTATCAGTTTATGACATAAAATTTACTCATCGTTAGAAAATGTCGATATCTTACAAAGATAACTGTGAGACGTAATGTCCACTGGTAATCTTTTATTTTCTCCGTAGTACATATTCCATATGTGCAGATTGCCCACAAACACAAAAGGATCGAAGGGCATTTCCCAAAGTATCTAAAGAAATAAAGCATTCTTAAAGGGCAAGAGACAGACAAGCCATACCTTATGGATTTTGAATACTGTGTTGATAAGGTAAACAGGAGAGGTGATATTCCTGATAGGTGGTATTCGTTGCTATTTGCATTCTCTTCTGTTTTCTGATAGATTTACATCAGCGTCTTAGAGAGTATTAGAACTGTTCTAATTAAAGAGCATCAAAGAAAGATAATGATTAAGAAAAAAGTTAAATTATTTTTTCAAAATTATCTTGACTAGACCTTATGAGTAGAAAGAAAAATACCACTATTACTAACCTCTTCCATCAATTATAGCCATGGCTACTTCAAAGTAAAAGAGTGCAATAATATGCCCAGGAAAAGGCCAGAATTTTTTTTTTCTTTTTTAATGTTGATATACATCAAAGTAGAACTACTCTTTATGGACATAGTTTAACACTGTATCCTTGCTGAGAAAAGCAATTGAGACTCAAAGAGTTTTTGCACAGAGATAGACCTGAATACGTAAATGTGTTTTCCTGGATACAGCTGAACTTCCCAAATCTCCATGTGGGCTTTCAACTTCTGTCACTTTTGAAAATGTCATAGCCTTAACATTCTTTTTAAGGTTTTCCTACAGGAGTGCAGTAGGGAAAATCAATCTCTTAATTTGGTAGACTACTCAGTAATAATAAGGGATCAGGATGTACCAAATGTACCAACCACACGCACACTGAAACACAGGGCAGCTTCAGCATGCGAAACCACGGGATGGGTAAGTCCTTGTGAAGAACACAAATTCCATGAGACTTTCAGGCCAATGTTACTTTTTCTGAACAGTGAAGTATAATGGATAAATTACAAAGTTTATTATAATCTCATTGGGTTGATTATATGCCAAATGCTTGTAGGACAAAGTCAAAGTAGAAAGTTCCTAAAAATCAACTGCTCATGCAACAGCACGAATTCATCACTTGGTATTAGACTAATGCCTCTGCAATTGCACCTATTTTCAATTAAGCAATTTCACAGGATCTAAGAGATAGCTCAACATTCAGATCTTCTTCCCTAACTAAACAAAAGTAGCACTTGAATATTATTTCTTCACTCAGTAGTTTAGCATACACTGGCCAAATCTCCTCCAGCATGAAGAATGTAGTCAGTAATCAGGTTACTTTATAATCACTGAAGATTCTCACAACTGCTAGTGCAGAAAATTCCAGTTTACATAGAACAATATTCCACTGAAAACTTCTGAATGGGGCTGCATTTTAAAAACCATACATCTCAATGGCTGTTCTAACTAAATATTTGATATATATTTTTAACACATTCCAAGAAAATTGAGAGTTTCCAGAAGAAATTATGTAATTTTAAAATCCCTAAATATGTTAATATTTAGAAAATGAACATGTAGTTATTGTGGAAAAGTAGCATTCCAAGCTCTCTTCGTCTAGGAGAACAGGTTTTATCAAGGGCTACACCTTGGGCAAAAAACCAAACTAAGGCTTCCTGGAGACAGTTACAGTCTACAAGTTAATGTTAAATTCAAGTAGAATATTTATATATATCATTGAAACTGACAAAGTTTACTTTAAAAACCAAACAACTAACAACAAAATAACATAACATTTTTTCAAAATCAAACAATAAATGCATGCTATGGGTTTTTTTCCTGGAGATACAAACACTGAAGGTGAGGTGGGGAATGGGGGGAACCCAACCAAACACTAAAAACGCAGACTACTGGCTTATATGGGTGTTTCAGTCTAAAAAGAAGCAAAGCTTACTCATTCATACGTTTGCTTTTTAGTTTTGGGGGGGGTGGTGTTTTGACTAAAGTAGTTTTTACAAAAGTTATCTTTACAGCATTTTACATAGGTACACCAGTGGAGTACCTGCTTCCTCTGATAGTCTTTTCCTGATGGGGACACAGAATTTAACTCTCTAGATATTGACAATGTTAAACAGAAATCTTCATTATTAGACATATATAGTTTGTAACACCTTTGAAGTACTTTCACTTTTGTAGTAGTAAATAGTATTTAAGTCAATAGTATTATACATATAGTCTTCTTCCTGCTTCTCATGGGCTCTATCCATTACATTCTGTTCACATCACAACAATGTTTTCCATAAAGCTTCGTGGAGGGCAAGGTGTTATGTCATTAACGTGTAATATAAATAGTATTTCTTCAGGACTGTCAGCATGATTCAGCCAAACTTCAATCTAGAATCTCAATTATTTTTTAACCAAATAGAGCGTATATTGTGACCTAATGTAACAAACAGTAACCTCGTGGCCAAAGGCCAGTCTTCAAGACTTCCACTGTTACTGGACGATACCCTCTGAATATTCTTTGAAAACACTGAAACTGATTTCCTGAAAATTTGTCAGAAAGGAAGTGATTAACACTTGGATACACTGGGGAAGCTTCCCTAAAGTAGTTTTTAAAGTCTATAGATTAAATCACTGATCATTTTTGCCAAAAATTTAATGGGAGAAAATTCGAGATGCCACCTCTGTCCACAACATTCACAAACGTGAAGGACATAGATTAAAATACTCTGATAACCTCAATAAAAGCACTGCAAAACAAAACATGTTTTCTAATTTAGGATTTAATTTTTAAACATAAATTCAGTGTTTTAATTCTTTTTTTAATGTCTCCTCACCAGCAATGAACAACTGTCTTGCTTCACCCAATCACCCTATGTTTCTATTTTTTGTTTGTTTGTTTTTTCTATACTGGAATGAAAATTAGAGCTTTTGAATTCATACATTTAAAAAACAAACAAAAACCCAAAGCCAAAACAAGAACTACCCCTGGGAATCCAACAAATCAGTGATTAGAACATGGAAAAAGAAAATTAGACTGGATGCCTTAAAAAAAATAAAAATCCTTTAAACTTAAGTTTGCTTGGTGATTTACTTCTGGGCATCATCTATTCTGAGAAGGGTGGCTATGACAACATGGTTCACACATGTAACTTTATTCTCTCATCAAAAACCCCATCTCTCATCTGACAAGTATTTCTCATGCAAACAAAGAAAACTAGTAAGTTTTTATCAAACATATGACGTCAATGGAATGGTTATTCTTCAGCAGGGGAAAACAGAAAGTTGAGAAGTTCTGTTCTAACTACTACATTTACATTTGGTTAATTTCATCTGTTTTCCCTCTAAACTGACCACTGTTCCACGAAATACAAGTATTTTCTGGAATCATACCATCCACATGTTCTTTACAGATGCTCTACGTTCTGAAATTATGTCAATAAAGTTTTATAACATTCCTACACTATCCAATGTTTTGTTATGCCACCTATTTTTTTATTGTTATTCCAACTGCTATTACCTCCTTTAAAGTGAATCAGTTACTATAGAAACATTTGTATATGTTAATCTGAGCTGAATCCACTAGCATGGAATAAAAAAAAAAAAAAAAAGAAAATCATTTTGTTGAATAGCTTGAATTGCTGGAATAGCAAAATGTTAGAATTAGTATGTGGGCTGAAATTCATGCCTTGCCTAGATTCAATGTGAGATGTAAATAGTAAAATGTTAAAGGACGATACTAAAGAAACAAATAGCAATGTTTTAAGCATGCTTAATCCCATCTAATATTACCACTGAGTTGTGTATTTTATTGAGCTGCTCTTCCAGTGAAAGGATTTAAATGTAAAGATTCATTTCAGTAAAACTCCAGGTGATTCATCATTCCAGTAATTTGTATTAATCTAAAACTACTGGATCAATTTACTACAGCAAATTGTCTCACATTGCTAAAAAGAAACTTATTGAGTCAAATGTCACCAATATTAGGATGTCTAAATTTTCTTTCAGTGTTTTGTATAATCTAAAGCAAAACCAGGTTGAGATTTTACAACTGATTTTTCACCAATTCCTTCCCTGGCTAATACATTAGATTTGGTTTTAATTGTTTTTTACAGATAAGAGTAGTTATATGCAAATATAAAACACACACACACAAAGAAATTCTCATACATTTGTAAAGTATCTCTCGTCTTTCAGAATTATAAAAATTCAAGATTAATTGGCTTCCATAAGATGCTATAACTGGTTTAAATAGGAATGAGTGCTATCTTAGCTAGTTCTGCTTTAACAACTAATTGCTACAACACTGAAAAAGAGGTCCTTAGAAGCCTCCTCCAGTCTGAAGACCCATAAGGGTTTTCTCAGGTTACAGAAGCCTTTCAAACAGCCAAAATCTGAGCTGACAGCTCACCTTCTACCAAGAATCATGATAACAAGCCTTTGATGTCATTTCTGTGTGCACCTCAGAAGCCAACTCCTCCCAAAACTGCTGCACCAAAACTCCTGTTCTAATCTCCCCCACAACAGAATATAAATGACTGAACTCAGCTTTCAGCCAGTGCTCTTCTATCATTCAGACATTTAAGGCAAGTTGAAGTTTTCTTTAATCATATTTGATTATTTGTTTCAGTCAAGATCTACTCAGATTGACTATTAATTACTATTATTTGTGCTGAACTCAAAGAAAAATATCCCAGTGACTTCAAAAAGCCCTGAATCAGGCCCAAAGGGCTTAAATTGGATTTAATTTATTCCTGGACTCTACTGACCCTCTGCCCCTCTGCACAGTGATGAATTTAACGTATCTCGAAATCACTAATTAAACAGGCCAAGGATATATTTTTAATGGCTTTTTTGAATTGAAAATACACTGAAAAATGGCATCTGTATCATTCAGACATTTTTTCTGGAACCTTTTGTGGATCTGTATTATGGCTTAGGCATTTTTAAATTATTTTTAATTTCTTTTTTACATCAATCAGTTATTTCTGAAGCAGTAGATGGTATTGAGTATTTATTGTATGCTGATTAAAGAATATACATTCATTGTCACACAGGTGACAATGACTTTAAATTTTAAGATAAGGCAAACTGATAAAAATAGAAGGGCATAATTCAGGAAACAATTATCCACCTTAGACGAGGGAGTTCTACAGACTTAATTAAAAAAATGTACAGAATACATTACTGTCAATTAGAGAACACCCTGTGCAATTCATTAAAGCCCTCTCCCCGGTGCAGAAGTGACAAACACTCCATTATGCACTGGAGAAATGAGGCAGAACACAAAGGGGTAATGTCAAATGAAAAAGAGACTGACCTGTTCGTAGCACAAAATGATATTATTCAAAAATTAAGGAATCTGGACAAAAAGGATGAAACTGGAAGAGGAAAAACTGCTTAAGGAGTGGTCTAATTTGTTTACAGAGCAGTTAGGATGGAGATTTACTATGGTAATTAAGCTATAATTCAATGACAAAACGAAAAAAAAATGAGCAATTACTGAAGAAACCCCACTGACTCTTGGCCTAAAAAGATATGTATCTTACTAAGAAAGGAGAAAGTAAAATAAACAGTAAGAGAACTTCAAAGGTATGGTTTTATTAAAAATCAAGGCAACCAAGTTAGACCTGTCATCATGTCATTTGTCACTTTTCTGATCTTCTCTATATTCTTTTCCTACTGGACTGAAGTCTCTATCACAGTTCCCACACGTAAAAGTGGAGACACCTCAACATAGTTTGGAAGTACATTCCTCTTTTCTTTATTCCTCTTTGACTATTTAGTTTCATTTACTAGAATTGTTTTGCAATATAATTTTTAAAAAAATATATTATTTGATGTGACATTCATGTGGTTTTGCCTGTTTTGACTTAGAACTTTAAAAAGATTATTTTGGCACTTTTCCCTGCTTTTGTATTTTCATTTTTTCCCCAAAAAGCTGTTCTAAGCTTTGCAATACCCTATTCAGACAAGTGATAATTATTTCCTTTATACAGATTTTCACATCATCTGCTTAATTTTAGTTATAAACTTCAATACACCTCTATGCAGGCAGAGGATGAATAGAAAAGGAAGTAAGTTAGTAAGTCTGTTACAAGCAGACACATTAGCTAAATTCCGATTAAAGGCTCAGTTTAATCATACAGTGGATTGAATGAGTGTCTAACTGCTGTGATACCATGAAGGAGCTAATTCTCCTTTTATAGGTTCTGAAATAAATCAAATGCAAATCAAAACAAATCACGTGTGTGGCAGTGATTTAGACACCCTCAAATGCAAGCTGAAGGAGAGCCGAAGAGATGCCGAAGCTGATAGGTTCAATTATATTGCTAGTTCAGATAACAGGTCCCCTGCACTATGCCAAAAAGCCTCTCCCTGACTGTCGTATAAGTCAGGGACAATGAACTGCAAATTGGCACGGGGGAAGGAAACAGTTCCTTAAAGACTTCTCTAAAAAGTGATTATTTTTAAATACATAAACATAACTAGCAAAGTTACATGAAACAACATGGGAATATTGCATAACATTGTATTCCTGAATCCTCACATCGACTTTCATGACAGATAAGAATAGTCAGATTTATCAAAACTATTTCTAACACTGCATAACCAGGTCAAGTATAAATCCTTGACATCTACATCACACCAGTTACTTTGACCAAAAATTCCAACATCTCTTTTCAAACCTGTGATGATGCTACAGCCTGCATGAGGATATTAGAAGTAACCTAAGCACAGACTACAAATGTAAACTCAGTCTTTAGATTGTCTCGCTCACATTCAGACTGCACAGAGGAAACGGATCAGTTTGAACAAGAAGCATACCAGTACTCTGTATTTTTAACTTTACTCTTTACAAAACAGGTATATAAACAATCTTTCAACACTAATGAACAGACAGGAATCTAAATCAAAAAAATAAATTAAAAAAAAAAAGGAGTAGGGTTCACAACACTTTTCTTAGGTGACTTCTGAAATCATACACCTAGGTGCAATCACATTGCTATTCTCTATATTTTTTTCCTCTGATCTAGGCATGATTCGGATTTACCAGGAGGATTGTAAGACCACACTTGTTCTTACATTCCAAGAAAAGCTGAGGCTAAGCTACTTAATTAGCTCATGATAGGAACTTAATAAAAATGAATGAGCATAAATGCCTGACAGAAGAGAAACTACATTACTGAATTAAAAGTATATAAAAAATATCAACTATTTTCTCACAGCAGAAGTTCTTCTGCAGTAATATTGTAGATGTCATATCCCAGCATGATCAAGAAACAGTTCAGAACAAGAGCAATC
Source organism: Lophotriccus pileatus (assembly GCA_035583135.1). Lineage (NCBI taxonomy): Eukaryota > Metazoa > Chordata > Aves > Passeriformes > Tyrannidae > Lophotriccus > Lophotriccus pileatus. Next base: position 7,252,642 of record JAWWES010000133.1, on the reverse strand, counting down.
AGTTCTTTAATCTGCCACAGATCTGTCATTTAGCATTCCAGGGCCACATACAGTACTCCTAACAAAAGTTGTCTCCTGTAAAATTAACACTCAGGTCTATTTTAACAGGCAGTAATTTACAAACAACTTGAATTGCTTATCTCTGGTGAAACTTCATGAAACCAAGAGTGGCTTCATTTTGTTACCATCTTCCAAGAAAAACTGTATTATTAAAAAGCTTCAAATTTAAGTCTGCTTACTCAAGTAAATTATTTTTAATTGGAAGTGTATTTCCTTCTGGGAAATACAGGCTGAGGCATATAGGCTTATTCTATGCTTTAGAAATATCAAATATAGCCTTTTTTTCCCCCTCTCCAAATATTTAGTTTATTCCTTTTAATAATGATTACAGATGCATAGATCAATGAGTTTTTTTAAAGTTATGTGAGTTTGTAGGAGCATTTGTTGCAATAGATATAACTGCTAAACTTTGGGTAGGTGATCAAAATGGTTTATCTTTTGCCTACAAGATAACAGGTAGTCCTTGGTAGCTGAAAAATTGATCAAATTTGTAATAAATTAGTTTCTTAGTTTGAAAGGTTGTTCTAGCATGGGAGAAGTCAGGCTGTGTTTCAGTTACTTGGAATATTAATGTCTGACAATGTGCCAAGCCTGGCTAATGGGATAGTAGAAAAGCCACAAGTGCCACGTTAACAAATAGGACGTTTCAATATCTCATTCCATGCTGTACCACATGTGTAGTTTACAAATCCATACATAAAATAGACATCTGCTCAATAGACATCTGCTCTTTCTATCAAAGCTATAAAAGTGTTTTCACAAGCTGCTTCTAAAACGGTGTTCGTACAAGTAGGATCTTTACATTGTCTTAATCCTGCCAAGCCAGAGGGGTTGTGTGTACAACTGTTACTTGGTTAGAACAATAACCTTGTACTAGTAATAAAATATACTATTTGTATCTTGCTGAATTCACTGTATTTCCTGTACCAGGTTACACTCAGTCATTCTCATCTAAGTGTTTATAATTATAGGCAGTTTAAAAGTAATTCTAGGTAATACCTCCTGTGACTGTTTATTTCCCATATTTCCCACCCCCCACCACAGTGCTGCTCCAACTGCCTTCTCATTCTGTCCAAGGATTGAAAGAGATTCTTTCTATGCTTTAATTAGTTTAACAACTAACTAAATTTTACTCTCATCAATTAAACTATGAGACTATACATAAAATTGTACAAAACAATGCAGTTGGTTATAACTTCTACACTATAATACTGTTTGTCTCCCAGAACAATCCTCTCAATTCTCCACTTTCAGTACAGGCAAGATTTTGCTCAACTTGACTGCCTGTTACTCGGTCTGTTTCTTTCCTGAAGATTTTGACAACCCACTTTGCAGTTTTAGCAGGAGATCTGATCTCATTCTGCAAAACTATTCAGATCTCCCTTCTTTGTACACCTTGTGCTGCTGGTGTTTGTAAGAATACATACATTGAGGTCTTAGCATCATTAAAAAAAAACCAAACCACAAAACAACTGATTTCTGTGATTTTAAATGCAGAATGAAACTGGCACATAAAAAGAATTTCATCACTGGAAAGAATATACGTAAAGTCTATACATGTTATCCTTGTCCCTAGCCGGACATAGTGAAAATCTCCTTGAAAATCTTCTATTGGCTTATATGACATTTAAATAATGATGGGCAGGATGGGAGAGGGACATGATGACATGGGACCACACTTCAAAATAAAGTATACCTTAAGCCTATACTTCAGATGTGAAGTGCAAGTGTCTAACAGCTGATGCCACACAGATGAAACAATTTCAGGCCCAGAGGAATATCAGGAGAGAGAAACTGGTGGAAAAACACAGTGGTGTTGTAAATACAAGAATAGAAATTCTTGATCTAATGAAGGCAAAAGGAGTGAAAGGCATCGTGATTTCCATGCAGGTGTATCATGTACCCATAGATAAGACCACCATTTCAGTGAAGATTTATCTTACAAGAGATGCAAAAGAAGAGGCCTTCTGAAAATGTTTTGCTTATATCCAACTTAGTTATAAAATTCCTTCAGATTACCCCTCAAAAGTGTTTCAGCTTTATCATGTTGCTGATCACAGCCTGCCAAAGAATCTAAGCAGAGAAGCTCAATATGCTAAATTTGTACCCTTAGTATACAGCTAGCAAAGCATGTAATTTTTACTCTTGTTACAAAGAAAAGCAACCCAAGAGTTAAGATGCCATTTAATCACTAAAGCATATTGCACATAATCATGACAGTAATGTGGTTTTATTTTGCAAAGAAAAGCACTGAGCAGTAGTTACGCCGTTCTATAGTTTGTTAATTAAACTACGGATCTTATTCTATTAATTATATAAAATATTCTCTAGAAAGATATGTCATTCAGTTTGGTTAATAGTGATAATTTTGATTTTAAAAAATACCCCAAGCCAATTCATCTTGCAGAATGTATTTGACCAGGTTAAATATTACTCAGAAAATAAAACCTGTATCCCTTTCTCATATGTAGTATGACCTATTTTATCTTAAATTGAATATGTATAGACTTCACAAAGAATACAGAGAAGGACCCAAAATCAGTACAATATGCAAAAAAAAAAATCACATTGAATATTTATCAGGGAAAATTATTTTTTCCCCGGATGAACACAGAGTATCTAAAGGGGATTAGGAATTGTTATGGAAGAAATGTTGCAAATGCATTAATTGAACACAAATTTGCCCTTTACTTCTTGACACTTCATTTGGAAAACACCAGGTAGGTGTTAATTAAGATAACAAGTGACCCATACTTTTCATCTTTTGCTTTAATGACTGATGAGAATTTATGAACTTTAATGCCACTTCTTCTTTGATGCAGAGTTAAATATACAGAAAGAGAATAACACAGACTTAATTTAAGTAGTTATAAGTAACTTAAAGATCTCAATGGCCTTAAACACTGTTAAGATCACCAAAGGATTTTGCCCACTATGGGAAACTGCATAAAGAGGCCACTGCTCATCTACAACCACCAAACCTCTCTACTCCCCACCAGATATCCCTCTGAATTCCTGGAAATTCAGACAGTAAATTAATCCACCTGATGTGAACTTTAGATATTATTATGTTGAGTACTATTGACTTCATCATATGGTTTTGTTTGCACCTTAATTTGGGCAGAGGTATCTCTCTAATAATCATAACAAGTGGATCTTAACAGTAGTAAAACAATTAAGCATCGCTTTTGATTTCAACCTAGATACATCAGAAACATAGGCAAAAAAAAGTATTTCTTGATTTCCTTCATCTGGGAAATCCCACTGGGAAGCAGAAGACTGTTTATCAATTTTACGGTAGAATTGTCAGCTCATGACAGGTTATTGGAAAGACTGTTCTTACCAAAGGCAAGAATGCTCTGCACTGTGTGTCAGAGCTAGTATGCCTAAGAACATCTTTACCAAAATGGAGTCTCTACGCTTATCTGGTTAATGTTTCCATTAGAAAGCTGGGTCTCTCTTCTAATCCAAAAATTAACAACAGCTTATCACCTACAAACGATGTGCCAGCTATTCCCACACATGAGCTTTATTCCCTTGTCATTGACATGAGCTTAGTTGTCTCAAGGAACAAGAAAGGGGAATAAATTACCCATCCTGCAGTCACAACAATTTACCTGTGCATTTTCTTTAAAGAATTTAAAGCAAGACTTCCACTGATAACAGGTATTCCTATTTTTACAAAATGTCTCTTTGAGAATACTTTAAATCAACAATATAACAGATAATGCCTTATTCACTGAACAAAATTGCCAAGTATTTTTCCAGTGTTTGTCTTATGGTCTCAGCTGCATTTCTAAAGACTAAAGTTTCTTAAGTATAATAGAACTCTGTGGCTATAAAGCTTTCTAAGCTTGAAGGCAGGCAAGCCCTTTGGGGAGCAGATCAGTATAAAGTGACTCAAAAATAAGCTTTATTTCCTTGTATAACATAGTTTAATAGACATCAGCTTGAGAATCATCATTGGCTCCCATCTAGATAACTAGTGCTTCTCAGCATAGTTCTCCACATCAAAATTCAGTGTTTTAAGTTCCCACTAACCTTTATCCCCAAAATACATTCTACTTTGCATTTACCTTTCTACCAGAAGCCATGGAACAACATTTGGGTTCCAGCTCAGTGCTAAAATGTTTGAATTCAGTATAACACTGTCCAAAGACATATTTAACACTGTCCAGTTGCATCGGAAAGATTCAAAACTTCTGCCACTTTTTTTTTTTTTTTTTTTTTTTTTTTTACGTGGAGAATGTCTTTCCTTATTTATTTATTTAGGGAAGACATAGGTAAATAAGAAAAAAAAAATGTAATATTTTTGTAAACTCCAGTCACCTAACTGTTGGTAGAAATGGTGTCTTACCAGTAAGAGGCTCTTATATACACTGCTGAACTTGGAATGGCTGAGGTAAGGAGGGTAGCCTTCATCCTGATGCAGTGAACATTAGGGTTTCCCACTGCCCTTTTCATAATGTCCACTATCAAGATTAGCTCCAGGAAAATGGTAACAAACTGTTAAACCCTCACGAGCTACATTTATAAGTCATTTGGCAAACTGCTGGTCTCTGTAGACCTTTGCCTGAATTTCACTGTGATTTGCATATTGCTAATCATTACATTGAGCACAGAAGTTTTCTTTGTAATTAGTTCTTTTAAGTGCATCAGAGCTTTAGGAGATATATATTCATTTGACAGTTTTCTAATTGCTTTTTATGTTGTCAGAATCATAAAGCTCCTTTGCTATAAAGATCTTAAACCTCTAAAACATTTTAATTTTTCCTAGAACTTTATATTAAAGGGCTAAGACCTGTGGTCAGATTAAACCAACCTAACTAATTTGAAGGTACATGAAGTCTTCCCAGTGCATCAGTTCTGTCAGTCAGGCCTTTTTAACACTTTCCATGAGGCTACACAAAAATATGACAACCTAAATCTTGCCCTATGAGAGTAAAGATTTGCTTCATACTTCTTATTATCTAGACCAGACTAGCTGGATCACTTTAGGAAATGTATTACACATCCTAGCAAAATTCACTGTCAAGTAGATTGTTTTCTTTGTATCCATACTAAATGACCTTTTGCTTTATCACTTGCCTGTGCATTTTCCTGATACTCAAGACCAAGCCAAGCTTTCTGCTCTTTTGTAATTAGAAAACTCCAACCCTTCAAGTTGTAAACTGAGCCTGCCTCTAGTTCCCCTGGAGAGTCTATCACAACTGGTTAGTTCAAGTTTGTTGTGAAGTTTTCAAGATGGACTTACAGAATACTTAAAACTACATCTATTTTTTTATTATTATTTTATGGCAGGTGAACCATGAAAGTGGGTTCTATTCAGACACCTAGTGTGAACCTGCAATTCATCAAGTCTCATTAGTTCTAATGATTTAATATTTGCTAAATTCTCATCTGAAAAAATGAAAAGCTTTGGAATGTACTACAACATGAGGTAAATTCCAAGTTCATGTCAGAATTTATTACATTGATATCCTATATTTAGTTTCACTGCTGGGGTATTTCCATAGTTTATGCAGATATCCAGTGTTTTCATCGTCCCCCCTCAAGTTTGTTTGTTGTTTTTTTGTTATTATTTTTCAGAAATATTTAATAGAAATATTTTTTTACAGAAATCATTATTGTAAAATCAATCAAAAAGCTGTATTTAATTTTATACTTGAGGCATAAGGGGAGCATTCTTGAAAAAAAAACAAACCTCCAAACATAACTGTGAATAATTGCTTTGACAGAACAAAAACATCCTTTTTAATGACCTATATGTAATAATCACCTATCTGCTCACTGTATGGAATAGATGTAAGTAGATTATTTATATGTAAAATAACTGACATTGGTAAAATGGTATCCATTTTTCAATCAGTGTGCTTTTGCAAGTCTCCATATGTCAGAATTCCATAAGAGATTCCTGAAAATATTTGAGGTCCCCTGAAAGCTATTTGCAAGAGATATTATCCTGTGTCATAAATATTTGGGCAGCACATGAATAATTTGTTTTTTAAACAATGTATAAGTTTTTCCTTACACTTCAAATTTGGACTATTTAAATTTCCATATTACTGTTAAATAAAAGAGTATATTTATACTTGTCTTGGGTATTACCCATTTTTCTTCTAGGCAAAGGGACAAAGGAGGCCTCAACAACTGTTTAATAAATTACTGTAGAACAGTAATGTTATTACTGGAATCATTCCCATCATGAAAGCTGACTTGAGTGTGAAAACAGTGTTAGGAATGGCTTCAGATTCTCTTACTTGGGATATTTTCAGTACGATCAAATGTAACTTGAAACAGATTCCCTAGACAGCACATAAGCAAATTTTAGTTTTCTTCTCCTGATTCATATGTAGAAATATGCTTCATTTGCATGTCTACAAAAAACAATATTAAAAGTCTATTTAGTCACAAAAGACTCTGGGATTAAAGAGTCCATGACTTACTGAAATGCAGCAAAAACTAACATCCAGATTTTCAATCAGTGTTAATCAGGGCAGTTCCATTGAGGTCCAAGTTATGCTAGCTAAGAATCCAGCCTTAGATTTAATGATCTCATTGGTAATGAAGAAGAAAGATGGGCTTACAAAATCAACAGTGAGGAAACGGAAGAAAAATAGAAAGAAACAGATATTCTGGCAGCAATCATAACTGAACTAATGTTCAATTACTGTGAAATGCTTTATGGAAATAAATGTTAGTTCTACATGAATCCCAAATGAGTTTATTACAATTAATGCTATTAAAATGATTAAAATAAAGTGTTACTAATATGCCAAACAACTGTGATTGCAGTTTCATAAACTACTGCTTAATATCCATCAGAGATTAAAAAAAATTCTGTAATAACTAAACATAATGATGTGTCTAAATAATTTGAAATTATGACATTGATGATAATGTTAATTAGCCTTTTAAAAGTAATTAACATAGTGCAATGTGTAAAAGACATTAGAATACCTAGAGGCTACTTAAGTATCACAAAACTACTCTTACTATATTTTATATAATCATAATAAGATTAAACCATTCACTTGTTTTCATTTTATTTTTCCCCAATTCCAAAGTGTTTATGAACACATTATTTTAATTAGAATTTTTTAATTAGCATAGTAGTCAAAAGGTGGAATTGTCACTATTTTCAGATCCCTAAATGATAGCTAAAAGTACACAACAACTGAGTACTTACAAAAATATACATTATTAATAAATATCATTTCAACATAAGGGGGAAAACCATGAAATTATGTTCAGTCTGAATATTTTAAGGACCTTTTCCAATGGAGAATAACGTTTTTGTTAGAGTATAATGTGTAATTTTACTAGCAAATATATTTACAAAGGAGTTGTAGAGGCACTACAGTCAGCACTCCAATTTTCCTACAGGAAAAAGTTTCACTTAAAATACTTGCACACGCACACAGAGAACTTAGCCGCAGATTTTAAACATAGTACATCTATGGAGTTAATAGTTGAAGCAGCATTAGAAGAACAATACCTACACAGGAGATGGTGCTACTTATATGATACTTTCTGTATTTCTCAAGTAATCTGACAGTTTCCTATCTCATTTGGAACTATGTAAATTTAAATACCATCCTTGCAGTTTGAGTGGAAAATTACCTGAGAACATCTAGGACAGATATACACACACACACACACACAGAGGTCAGAATTCAATAGCTATATAGTCACCTTGAGGTAGAATAATTTTTGTAGAATCTGTGATAAAACCACAGCTCTCTATAAGTAAATATTTCATTTAATGGCTTTTTTCTTGGTTTCACCTTTAGTCAGTAGAAACACTCCAAGTACTCTGACAAAGAAATCCGTATATTTCCACCCTTCCCCAGCCACCTGATGAATTCATTACCTTTTGCAGCAATCTCTTGTGGAACAAAGGTTTCTAGTTCTATGCTCCAGTATTAGAACCACTCCTTACAAGATTATTTTCTTGCAACTTTTGCTTCCATAATTAACGAGTACTGTAACATTTTTCTTCTTGACCTAGAATTTTTTTATTCTGCCATGGTTTCTTTAGAAATGGGCTTTAAAAAAGTACCACATAAGCAAGCATGGACCCTCTTCCCCTTTGGTGAATGGAAGGTAGTGCTGAAATTTCTGAAACTTAGGTGAACATGTGACTAATAGCAAAAATGTACCATTTTTAGACAATGTCTTATATGAGTCTGTTAAAGTCATAAAAACGAAAGTGACATTAGACAAATACTCTTCTTTCAGCAAAATTCACTTCCCACTCTATGAAGAGATCAAGTACTCCCTTTAAACATGACATGCATCCCACATGAGATGAGTACAGCAGATGGAGGAATGTATCACAAAGTTCTCAGAATCCTTGCATGCCGGGCAAGGCATGTCTGATTTCATTCCACAGTCAAACATAGAATGTTACTTAAAAGTGAGTGGAAATAGCTAAGGAATGAGGCAAGAGAAGTTCTTACAGTTGCTCAACTCGGACCACAGTGCCCACAATACTGAATAGCAACTCAGTGACTTCCCACTGTTCCAGCACATCTATGGAACAGAGGTAACAGGGCTGCTGCTTTCTGCTGGCGTTAGCACCAACTGTGAAAGGTGGATTCTCTACCTATTACTTTCCCTTCTCCCATTAGTGTGCTTATCTCACCTACTTAGTACAGCATAAATTGCATCTGTAGATTTTCCATTCTCTACAGATCATTAGACAGTTTGTCCAGTGGGTGAACAACAAAGAAACATTACTTACTTCCATGCCCTATGATTTGTTTTTAAAGTGAAACCACACTCACTGACAGGTTTATAGTCAAGTTAGAAACCAAAACGTTTTGAAGGAAGCGAAACATAAGACATTAAGATTTGTCTTTTTAAAGGGTTTTAGTCATGTATTTTACATTAAACAATAACCAAATGGAATACAAGAAAATATCTGAAACTCAGGACTCCCTGTTTACAGGTCTAACAAGTTATACCATATCATCTGCTCCTTCCTTTAACTGAATTATTACTGTACATGGGACAATTGACGAGAAAAAACATATTTGACATACTTCTCCTTCTGAAATCATCTATAGTTGCCAGCTAATACACTCTACTAACAAATAAGAGATGTTAACCTCTGCTTCCTCAGACAGGGAAGTTTATTTAATCACTACCTTTTTTGGCACCATATTGGGTTTGTGTGGCAAGGTTTTTGTAACAGGGAGACTACAGAGATGGTTTTGCTGGAAGCTGCTAGGAGCTTCCCCTGTGTCCAATGGAACCAATGCCAGCCAGCTCCAAGAAAGGCCCACTCCTGTCCAAGGCTGAGACCACAGTGACCAGTGCCTCTTGGACAATAGATTTAAGAAGGTGGGAAAAAAAACACCCTACAAAATTCAGTAATCTCACTGTCTTGGTTTACTGACAATATGTCCCAGGAGGCAGGACCTCTGATGAAATAGAAATACCCCTCTGTAATTAGAAGATGTTCTAGTGAAGTATAAAAATTAATAGCAGTTTTACTAAAAACTGAGACCAAAATAGAACAAAACAAAAACCAAACAATAACAGAAAAGAATGTCACCTAGAATCACTCAGTCTATGCCGATGTGACAGCAATGAAATCCCCACCCCCAGCTTCCAAAAAAACCAGCATGATGATGTGAAAAAAATTCAACAAATAAAATCTTCATTTAGCTAAACTATAACAGTCACCCACTGCTTTCTTCTTCCCCTTGGAGAGTTGCCATGACTCAGTTTCCAAGACAATAGGAGGATGAAATTAATTGATATATTGGGAACTCCTAGTCAAATCAGGAAACTGGGCTTTCCCTCACCAAGCTTTGTTATCCCAGGAAAGGGAACCAGGCACTGAGTTACCCTACTTCAAATCTACACACAGAGGTAGGTTTGGTACCACTGGGTACCCTACTTCAAACCTACCCTAAGAGAGCATCTCTGTCAAATAAAGTTCCCCTGCATTTGACCAGAACTCTTCAGATGGCAGAGAGCAGTCATGAGAATAACCAAAATAATTGTGAGTATTATGGACTTACAGAAAAGTTCCAGCATCCAGTGACAACAAGCTAGAAGTGGCATCTCAAACAGATCTCTTTTTATTAAAGGACTGAAAGAACAAAACAATCAAAAAAAGATATCAGAAAGGTTGATTCCTGTAGAGCAGAAGTTATAAGTAGTTAGTGGTGCACCTAATTGTCTACAGCAGCTATTCAGCCTATAGCTTTTAATTTTTTTAATTTTTAATTGCAGAAAACAGTAAAAATTCTTCCAACAAATATTAAGAATATTAATTCCAACAAATAAATTAAGACAGTTTAGGAGATAGTTTACCTATGTGTATGTCTACATGTCTGGATTTTATAACCTTACATTAGGTTTTGTGTGCCACTTTTTGTAGTGACATTAACACAGAAGAACTCTAAAACTGAGCTAACCAGAACACGTTACATCTGAGCACTACTAGCAATGCCAATCTGTGCTGGAGCTAAATAATTCTGTTTCCAGACAACACTCAGATCTGACCAGTACAAGCTATTTTAAAATGCAGAACACATGTAACTTTCTTTCTCCCCCTCACTCAATGCTCTTCAAGTTTAAAATTGCCTTATGCAACAAATGTACTATACCGAATGTGATTGCAAATTGCCAGAAGATTCCAAGCACACTTCAAGAGCTGTTCAGATATACCAAAAGCTTTGAAAATTGTTTTTCTTAGATCTGTATTTGTATACAATTTTTCCAAATTATACTCTAGAATCTTTTTCTTCTTTGAAGAATTTAGAATACATATTTTCTAGTTAAAGATGTAATTAACACTGTGTAAGGAGACAAAAATTGTTTTGCAAAGTACTGGGAAGCAGGAAGTGACATTCCAAATTGAAAAAGATTTTCATGATTCAGAATATCCTCTAAAAAAGTCTTTTCTGGGTAGACATTCCATAACACAATCAGGGAAAATTGAACCATTTAAAATGAATAGCAGTTGGAATAAAACCAAAATGTCTTATTCTGAAACTTGATATAAAAAGAAAAAAAAATATTTTGTAGTGTTGAAATACCCTTTTTCCTCTCCCCTCTCTAGGGTTTTTATTCAAAATTGTATTTGAAGAAAATATTTCAGTAAATGCAATTTTTTTTTTTTTTTTGTGGCCAATCCCAGTAGCCATGCTGTCAACACCAGCATTTTTGGAGCTGTGATTTTGATAAGGTTTTATATCCCAACACTGTTACTGAGATCATTCACATGAAAGGCCACCCACCACAATATATTTTTGCCATTCTTAAAATACCATTGATATCTAAAAAACAAACAAACAACTGAAATAACCTCTCATTCCATCACAGAGTAGAAGCAATAGTACAGACATACAAAGAGAGAAAATAGAATGCAAACCCCTTATACCTTGGAGACTTAAATTCAAAGCTGGAGCCTGAACAAAGGTTTCTCACATCTCAGGGAACCACTATCCAAACTGGACTCCACGATTGGACATAGCCCAGTAAATCAAGATTTTGGCACTGCTGGTGAGAGATCATAGACATTGTGCAGAACCAACAGAACCAGATCTCAGGGCTGGAATGGTCTTGCCATGGCCCCAGCTGAGTTTAGCTGTGACAACAGCTGGTAAGCAGGCGAATGAGCACTGCTGCCTCTGCAGGCACTGGTTACAGCAGAGCTGAGGGTGAAAAAGACCTCATCCTCTTCAGGCCACCCTCAAGGAACCAGCAGCAGCTGGTGTGAGCCCAGGGAGGTGCTGGGGCAACTTGCAGACCTTCCCTGGGCACCGAGGAGAGAGATGTGTGCTGGGAGGACGGTACACCAAATTAGCCCAAGCAAGCTGAGACTGAGGAGGAAAGAATCCCCTGCAACCACAACCCTTCCTGTGGCTGCTCCTTGAAAGGTCAGCAGTATTACCCTTGTGAGAGGACCATTCTCATCTCTGAAATTTGTTTCACTCAATTTTCACGGAATATTCTAAGTTGGAAGGGACCCACAAGGATCACTGAGTCCAACTCTTATGTGAATGGCCCATGTGGGGATTGAACCCACAACCTCAGTGTTATCAGCACCATGATGACATCACACAAAAGTGAGCCAGACAAACACCAGATAAACAAGGTGCCTTCCTTTTTTCCAGTAATATTTTCAGTGTAACAGTTCCTTTCTTCTGCTCCATTTTCTCTTGGCAATGTTTATTAACCATGGTTTTTCTTTCAAACTACCAGGTTTGAAAACAGCTCCGGGTAAAACAGCTATTAAGGGATAATATTCTTTTGCAGTCCCTAGTTTTGATCAGAAATAATATTCTGTATCAAAATCGCCAATATAGTTATTAAAAGCAAAAATAATCTACTTTTATTCAGTTTTTATGATGGAAAATCATGTACTAGAATTTCCAGTTGGATCTGATTCCAATTGCAAATCAAAACAATTTCATAGAATTAGATGAAAAATTAAGGCAAAAGTCTCTATGCCTTAGAACATTAGAAAAAGTAGAAATCTGCAATTATCTGTAGACAAATTCACCTCATTTTTTAAAATTTATGTAAATGTCTTTACATTTATGAGAAGTATGACAATAATATAGCAAAATTTTCTGGTTAAGAGGAAATAAATCTGTTTAAAGAAAAAAAAAAGATTGCCAAGAAAGTTGTTAAAAAAAAGAAGCTTAAAAAAAAAAAATCTATGGGAAACATCCAAAAGAGCCTTTAAAATATTAACTATTTGAGTTGTTACACAACATTAATAAAACTGTAATTCATAAACAGGCATAAGAATAAACCACAGAAATATAACCATATAGAGTTGTTACGGACAAAAAAAAAAAATTCTGGGCTTTCACAATAATGGAATATTTTAAAGAAAAAATGGCAGGCACAATTCAGGGATAGGTACAATTTTGGTAGTATTTGTGACAGAAAGCTTGATTTTGCTTAGAAAATTGCCTTCTCAATCAGGTTAGATGGGTTTTTTTCCCTTCCTTCTGCATTTCAGAGAGAGCTGCAGGGAGAAGCTGAGCAAGCCCACTCTCTCCCTGGTATGCGGAGAGAGAACATGTTTGCAGACATGTACAAGGCCTCCTCGGGCCACAGAGGGTGGGGAAGGAGAGAGAGGAGACACAAAAAGCCTTGGAGAAGGCAACGCATGACCTTTTGTGTCGGGGTGGGGGGGGTGGGGAGGGGGGCAGTGTGCACAGAATTGTGAAATAGTGGTCCTTACATCTGAAATAAACCTTTTTTTCAATCCTTCCACTGCCTTGGCATTCCTGGGAAGAATGCCTGCATACGTTTTACCTTACACAGAGAATAAGTGTACACAATTATAAGTTTCTCTGCTGTGGAAACTGCTGCTCAGCAGTAAAAGGAAGTAAAAAATTATTATTTCCTGCCAAAAAAATATTCAACTTTACGTTTTATCATTCCAATAGTTTTATTATCAAGATAGCAATATTTTGTTCTTATAACTTTGAAAGCAGAATTAATAGCTAATTCAGATTTAAAATTAATGAGGTTTACTGCATTGATTTCTCTCCGATTTTCTTGAATAGCATTTCCTCTAAATAGTCTTTCACATAATCCACAGTCTTATAAATCCCAATTGAGTAACAATGAAGTCTCGTAAGTCTTTGTCACCTCATAATCATTCATGCTGCATTTTAAACAATCAACATAAATTGCTGCCTTGGGAAATTGTTTTGGAGTTATGGAACAAAAATGTGCCAGCATAAGTTGTAGTTTGTTCATGTAAAGCATTTTATACTAAACAAGTTTTACTGGGCATATGAGAGTGTTTTCTCATTAAATTACTTTTTTTTTTTTTCTGCTAAGTGTGGGTTACTTCTCATGTAAGTTAAATTTTAACTGCCTACCTACTTCATAACTGCTCTATTTAAAACCAGCACTTTTCACAGAGGTGATAATTTAGATTTATTTACTTTAAAGGAAGACTTTGAAACAATTCAAAAGAAGAGGGGAAAAAACCCATACAGATATTTTTTCTCAAGGAAGAAATTCCACAAGACAAGGGCTTGTTTCAAGGGATTTCTTTAATTTCCCCCATACCTCATTGTCAAGTCATATTTTTGGCTTTTTGACAGCAATTATAATGGAACAACCCCTCATTTGTTTACCTACCAATTAAGCAATGCTAACAATTAAATTGGGATCCACCTCTGGGCAACAGTCCAGCACAATTCTCACCTACCACTTAAATGCTGCTTATGATTCATTTTGAGACTAGGTGGCAGCTAAGTGATATGTATGTCTGGTGCTGCAAAAGTTAGCCCTTAACAGATATTTTCATTTTACACGAAGACTCATGTCTTATCCTTCACTAATACACGTTCAGTAATATCTTGTTTAATGTAGTTCACTATTTTGGCATTGGTACTATTTTGGCATTGGTTTTAGTGCTACAGGATCAGAACATGTTTTGCAAATCTGGCCAATGTCCATCACTAAATGTGGAAAGAGAACTGTCACCATATGCAGTATCAACTCCCTGTAAATAGACAAGGTTCTTACTTCAGGTTCTAAGGGAGAGCAGGTAGCAAGCAAATTTTATAGAGACAAAGCCAGAAATTAATTGCTCTTTGGTTTAGCACAGGAGTTATGTTATCAGGGAGGAGAAGGTGAAATGGTGGAAATTTGCAAAGCTTTTGAACAAGAGGAGCTTTTAATTAAAGCTTCCATATTCTTGCAGATCATCTAAGACATGATTATATCTTTGCAAGGGTAGCTTCAGGTGTACCCACCCAGGAGTTACTTTCATGAAGAGGGAGAGTGAGACATGGTGCTATCAGAAGGCTCCCATTAGGAATTATTTTCTCTCATTACTTTAAGTGTTTGCTTTCTTGTACCTTGGGAGGGTATGAGCATACCAGCTGATCAAAAATATGAAATTTTGATTTTAGAATCATGGAATCATGGAATCATGGAATCATGGAATCATAGAATGAACTGGGTTGGAAGAGACCTCTGAGATTATCAAGTCCAACGCTTGATCCAAAAAGAACAAAGCCTCGATCAATCTAAGAAATATAAAAAGATAGACTTAGGTACTTTTAATGGAAAAAAAAGGCAGAAGACAAGCATCCTCTCCACCATAGTCTAACTATACATTTACCTTACTTTATTCTCTTTTAGTTTAGATAAAATAGTTAAAAAATACCATCTTCCTAGTTTGTCACTTGAGAAAGATAAGAGACAGCTAGTATTTTGCATGTTGAACAGGTCTTTCAGTTTGCTTAAGTATTTATGTAAGGTTTTGACTGAAGTATTTATGAAATGGAAATTTCTGTAACCTCAGATACAGAATAATGTTCTCTGATCAAACAATATTTAGCCCAAGAAAAAACACAGCTGCTTTAACACAGAACAGAAAGACTCCAGTACTCTAAACCCAGTAATTAGCTTCTTCCTGGGCAAAATTACAAAGCTGGGTTAGATATCAATCCAGTTCTTAATGCCTTACCTCCTTCATCCTAAGAGCGCTGAAAGGATTCAGTATCTCAGCTTATTTAGGTACACAGTTTTCAGACAGGAATTGAAGCTGTGATTTCAGTGGAAGGACATGCCTCCCTGTAGCCTAGAAGAATGAGGTTTGATACATCTTTGCCTCTATAAGTTTTCTCTTGTGAGACATAAGTAGATCTCACCTTAGCGTTCAGACTCTTGGGCATTTCAGTCTTCAGGAGCTTACTCCTAACACATTATCACCACCTGAAACTACCAGAAAGGCATGGTATTCCATTAAAAACTAAAGAGTTTGGAATCCAGATCGAATTTTTAAATTTTGCATTTACTGATTTATAGATTATTAGATATCTGAAAAACTGTACCAGTCCAAAAATATGAAATACATAAAATAGAGAGCATTAATAAATTTGAAATTCACAGTTCACAGATCTCTCTGTCACCTTTAAGCCCTTATTTTATTCTCAGAAGGTTTGTTGCTCCTCACCTCTTTCTCTGTCCCTAAATCTTAAAGAGCAGAAACTGAAGCTTCAGGATAAGAGCTCCCAGTTTCACACAGGATCTGGAAATACAGAGACTTCAAGATCCCTAAAGAATAGCTTGGAAACCTGACCCATTATTAGATACCCAAGATCATCAGTCCTGTGACAGGGACCTAGGAGGTTCAGGGAGCCCCAGCTCTTAGCTCAACTTAGTGGCAATTACCATCATAGGGAATCCAAGCCATAGAGGACATACCAGATCTGAATGACCCCAACCTCCTTCTGGAAAGACTGCCTAAAGCTTTAAAAGGTCAGATTCTCCAGAAGAACAAACAGGAGAATGGTTAGAAAGCCATTAGCATTCACTTTATTTTATTTTTAAATAGCTATGGTTTTGCAAAGCACTTGAACTAAAAGAAATAAAAATTTCACACAAAAGTCTTGTTTTGCTGCACATCTCCCTAACTAGTTGTAGTTTTAAGGATCTTTTCCTGGGCAGAGTTCCATCAGTTCTGTTATTCCCATGTCCTTAAACATTTGCAGAAGAAAATTTTCACAGAGCTAAGACTCCTTACTGAAATGTCTCATGAAAGAGGAAAGAAAAATCTTTATACAAGAGCTTGCAATTATTAATTGGCTTCACTTTTAATTAGTTAATGATCCAATTCAGCTGTGATCAAAGCACAACAGCTAGATAATTCAAGATAGAAAATGGAGTTAATTTACTTAGATATGATACTGCTTTCCTAATGACTTTATTTCAATGGAGTTTCAATTAGTTATTAGGTTATTTTACTCATTAGTCCAACAAGAAGTCTGCAGACAATTAACATGTCACTCTTTGTGAAAACAGAGCATATTTTTCCAGAGGGATGTCTCCAAGATTTATATTACTGAGATTTTTTTTAAAGTTTATGAAAAAACTAATTAAGCATTGAAGCTCAATGAATTGAACATCTATTTTTGTTTATTTAGGGGACAGAATGACTAATTAAAAAAAAGTTACGAGCTTATTGGTGCACGATTTAGTTTTCAGTTCTGCTTGCCAGACATGGAATTTCCTTACCTAGTCAAACATAGACCGTACACACTTTAAGCCTAGACCACAAATGAAGACCTTCAGTTTTTGCAATAAAGGCATCTCTCAAACAGCTAAATTGTATTCCTGAGCAGTGCTAAAGACCTAGGAATAGTTAAAAAACATGATCTCTAGCGATTTATCAGCCAGTTGAAGTCACTTCATATTCTAATACAGGGAAAAGAGACCTACCTTCAGTCAGTAATAGCTTTGTAGCCAATGAATAAAGACCGTCCTCCACACAAAGTTGAATATTTAACTTTTACATTACAAATTATTTTACCTTTCAGATTTCTTGCATGGTACCATGCGTTCTACTAGTAACATTCAGAATGATTGACCAAGGCTTGCACTAGGCAGCTACAAACCTATATTAATGAAAACAGAAAAAAATATATCTTGCTTACTGATAGTTTTCCTGGACACATTCTTTCAGAAGGGAATTTCCAGCATATCAGTCTTTATTCCATTTTTTTAAAAAAAAAGCCTGGTCATACAAATGTTCTTTACTTTCTCCCTACCAGGAGATCCAAGCTCTGCAAGTGCATTCCTCTAGTCAATCACCAGAAGAAAGGATTTTCTTTCTTCAGTTCAGGGAACAAATGAGAAATAAATCCCCATTAATTTATGGAGGTTTGGCCACCATGAACAGCACTTGACTGTGAGCAGTTCCAATAGCCTGACCTTCATTCCTGCACTGTAGGTGTTTAGCACTGATTCCCTATCACACAGCATGAGAGGTAGTGCTAACTTTCTCCAATTGCTATATTCAAATGTAGTAGTTGAATACATATTAAAATCTCACTTCCACAATGACTTGTGTTTGTAAACTAAGACTGCAAGTCCCTCTCCTCATACCTACATATCATGAACTGCTATAGAGATTTTTTTATTTTACTTTTTAAACCAAGGACATTAGTAGCCCTTCTAGCTTTTGTCTTGATTTAGCTGTTCTCAGTGGTTCTTAGGCTCTTAAGCACTCATTACTTATAACAAAATGCAGTGGTACAAAGCAGGATAAGTAGGAAAAGGTTTCAGCTGTGACCTTGCAAACCTTATTGTTTACAGGATAAGCAATTTAGACTACTCAGACATACTGGCCCTGCAGAAGTCAGGCAGAACTGCTTACTGGAGAGAAGCAGAATTAACTTATCCTTCTAAATGTATTTCCCAAGAGACAAGATCCCTCAAACTTCATCATCCAAGCAAAAGTGCGCAAGAGTGGGTCAAACCAACTCAGAGGAAGAATAATGAGCTTGACAGCCAGCACTGCTGGGAAAGGCTTACAGACAGCTGTGGAGACAGCCAGGCTGACAGGCTTTTTTATTGTTTTGTTTTTAATGGTGGTCTGATAAAATAGGACGATTAAACAGAAATGCACATTCATAAAGTCATTCTCTGACTCATGGAACCCTCTTCTCTGTTATTTATGGTGAGATAGGAGGTCAAAGCAGAGAGGTTTTAGTTGATGAAGAAAAGCTGCAGGAAGGATTTATTTAATTCCAAGACAGGGCAAGTTTCTTCTTAAAAGAAAATTACTGGCACATCCTTCTAAAGAATTAACAAGTTCCCAACAAATCTGATTTCCAAATGTAAATTTGCATAGGCAATTCTTTTTTTCTCCAACTTAGAATATTTGACTCTCAGTTTTATTTTTTAAAATAAGTATTTTGGAGGCATCCTTTGTTTTTGGCCCAAATAGTAACACCACACCTCACTGTGGGTTGAGGAAGACTTAGTTTTATTTATCCAACTGGAGAGCCATGACAGTCTATCTCTCCTGAAGAAACAATACTTCAGAAGAATTTCAGAAATTTTCAGAAAGGTGAACTCAAATTGAGAGTCTTTCAAGTGCCACAAGATTTAAACTTCATCCCTTGGGTGCCCAGTTCAGATGCAAAAGCCATATGACCACTACTGTAAGAATTTGTAGGACGTTAATTCTGATTTACAGGATTGGCTTAGAGTCAGATTAACATTCTCTTGTGAAATTCTTAATAACCATGTGCTCAAGTAAGTGTTTAATATCATCATCATGCTGTCATCACCTTTGACTGTGTGAGGTATTTACCACATTCTTCAAGTAGAGCTTAGTACCTTACAGGACAGCAGTGAAATTTTAGCTTTTGGAGTGAGAAGAAATAGAGTGCAAATGATCAGTTGGGGAAAAAAAACCACAAACCAAAACCAAAACATAACCCAAAAAAATCAAATCTATTACCCTAAGGGATTAACCAACATGAGGAAAAATCCAATTACTTGCTATCCTAAATATTTCCGTAGGAACTTCAAGAAAAGATTTTAGGAACAAATTTAGTATTACTATCCCTGACTTTTAGGTTCAGTGACCCTGCATCAAAGTGCTTAATTTCTCTATGGCACAAGAGAAGTGTCAGATTCCCATTTTTTTCATATATCATACCAGTGATAATGTCATTCCACAAACATTTCTTTCATGGGCAGAGCTTATAACTGTATTCACATCATCCTCCCAACTGGTCCCGTACAACCAGTAAGGACAAAAGGTCAATTAGTGACTGATGCTAGCTAAAAACAAAAAGGGAGAGAGAAAGAAAAAAGAAAGCTGTGCTGAAACTAATTTACTTGTATTCACACACTGGCTTTTCCCACTCAAAACCAAAACAAAACACTTCAGTCAGTCCTACAGATAGGGAGATAGAAGTAGGCTCTTTGAACCTGGGCCTCCCAAACACTGAATTAATGTATTAACCCCTTTCCCCCTCAAGCTAAGGAGAGTCAGATCTAAATCTTCTCCTGTCTAGAACAGCTTATTCATCCTGTTACAGCCACTTTGAGGAAATCCAATCCAGCAGCAAAGATGTTCACCTTTGGAGAAGACTCCTTACACTTTGGAGTCCTCATGTATTTCATCTTAAAGAAGTACTAAATAAGTATGCACAGAGTCCTTACAAAATCCAAACCAGCTTGGAAGTGGTTGTCTCCACAAAGGGATCAGGTAACACCACACTCATTTGTCAAGACTAGGCAATGAATGAAACATTCTTGATTAGGCACTTGCCTCTCAGCAGTTTTCTGAGTAGCATATGGTGTCATGAATATAGTAAATAAAAAAGCCTTAAGGAGAAAATATGTTCCAATATTAAAATCTGCATCATTATGAACCCTTCAGAGAACAGAAAAAGCTAAAGATTTTCATTTATTCTTTTTTCATAGGAAAAAAATAAGAAGAGTTCCAAGCAACAGGGAGTACAGCCAGCCAGCAGTATTTTTTTGGACAGTTTCTAGTTCTGTAGTGTTTGATATGCTTAACAGCTTTCAGTTAACTCAGGCAGAGGGAAACCATTATGAAATTACTATAAAAATAGAATACAGCACTCCACATAAAAATTAAACATATGAATAAATTTGCCAATGCCAACCATTAAAAAGGAGCATAGAAATGGATAAACCACAGCTGAATCAACCACATTTTGAGGGAGGTGGAGGAGACAGAAGAGGATGTATTTTCACATAAGATCAGACCCAATTTGGCATCTCAGACAAAACTTGTCATAGCAAGAGCGTGAACATAACAAAGCAGTTGAAATTGCTAAGCAACTAGAGTTTCTTTAGTTTGCCCTGAAAGTTCTAGATGGTAGATAAAATTCTCTGCTCACCACAGAAGTCAGAGAAAGAAAAAAATTACAGCTTGAAACCCATGAATATTCAGCATCTAAGAAACCCCCAGTTCTTAAAAGCACAGCAAATACAACACATTTCTACCATAAGATTTCGTGGGGTGAGGAAGCATCAGGATGGCCCAAGTTTCTTTCTATTGTGGGACTCACCTCTCTACCTTACATTCATATTTCATGACTGCATAGAAAGGCAATATACTGTCCCAAGTTAATAGCTGAGCACTGACATTTTCCATGCTCAGGTTTGCTTTGGATAATAGTTTATTCAGTAAATTTCAGAGAAGCAGTCATTGCTGCATGAACATCTCTAGCAATATTAAAGTCCCCAGTAACTAGAAGTATTCAAACTGTTCAGTGAACTAATTAGTGAATTCATCAGCCATTTATTAAACTTTTCTAATTAGTGTTCTATCAAGTAATAAATTAGAGAGCAAACTTGTCTTTGGGAAGTAAAATAAAACAACTGGTAGAGGGACTACATCAGGAGTCAAAGAAAAACCTGTTGGTTACAAAGTAAATCATCATGTCTGTTGAAAGTCTGCACCCAGATAAGTAGTTAATATCACATAGGTTGTGTGTCATCTGGTCACAACAACAACTTCACTGATTTTCACAAAAGTCATGGTTTGTGGCTTCACTTTGAAATAATTTTCAAGTTAATCAGAAGTCAGTAATTATTCACAGCTACTGAAAATGTGCAGTCTTTTTGATGTTTTCCCCCTATTGATTCTCTCATAGATGGGAAATAGCTTTTAATTTCTAGGGTATATTTTATTGCATGACTTCAGGGTAACTGAGTATTTTTCTTAAATAAGTTAGAGAAAGCGCACTGTGCTATTAAGATATTGCTGCTCAGTTGCTACTCCAGCAGAGATGCATGGTGAAAAGCACACCTCTATTCTTGCCCTCAGGACCTAGAATTGAACTGGCCTCAATCCCAGCCAGAGCAAAGCTCAAAGCTGTATTTGGCCACTCAGTTTATTTCTTCTGTGGAACAGGAGTTAGAAAATAAGAAGAACAGGAGCAAGAAAGTTCATAGCTTGACAAAGACAGGAAAATCACTTATTAATCACTGTCAAAGGCTAAATAGACTGGACTTGGGGAAATTAATTTATTGTAAGTCACAATAAATAGTTAATTCCTGATACGGGTAGTGGTAAACTAATAAAAAAAAAAAAAAAAAAAGAAACAAACATTTACACACTTCAGAAAAAGGCCTTTCTGCCCCCTTTCCAGGCTCAGCTTCAACCCAGAGGTGTACCTGCTCCAGTGCGGGCTTATCCAGGGGCTTCAGTTCCTTTGGGGAAATACGTGTTCTGAGGTGAGTATATCCACTGCCTGCAGTTGCTCCAGATATCTGGGGTTGCCTTGTTGTTGTTTTTTTCCTCATCCTTTCAGGCACTGGAAGATAGCTGGACAATAAACTGAAGGCTGACTTTCCAGCTTTGCTGGAAACATTTGGAAATTCTCTGGCAAAAGCCAAACATTTGAAACAGATTGCAGCTAATCCCCAACCTTAACACTCCCTCTCCTCTTTACTGTTTGCTGTCCTTAAATGTATTTTCACAGAGTCACAACCACATTCACTGGTGAGTTCATCTGCATCCTCAGGTGGGTCTCTGGCTGGAACCAGCTAGGTTTAAGCAGCTCTGCAGTACACAACATTTGTACTCTGCCTCCTTGTGAATGATCAGTTAATCATCTCACTTTGCCATTTCTGGTGGGAAATACCGGGACAAGAATGCAAGGTAAATGTGGTTTCTACCACATACTACCATTTTTCAGACTTGCAGTGCAGAGCAATTCTTAACTCCAGAGGTAATTCAGCTGCACTGCACTTGAACAATGTACAATTTCCTAACCTTCGTTAGGGAAAAATTTCAAGATTAAGAATCTAAATGCACAGGCCTATGTAATCTTTCCTTTACATCTCTATACATTCCCTAGATTTTTTCCAGCTTTCATTATTCAACAATTTATTCTATATTCTAAAAATGCTTCCTTTCTACCTCCAAGTCAGCAGTTACTGTATTATGGGAAACATTAGGGTTTGCCTGTAACATAAAAAGAATGACAGTTGGGAAGCTGGGGGGTGGGAAAGCAAAAAATCCATTTTTTCACACTGCTCTGAGCTGGTCATAGATTTCAGTGAGAAACTCCACAAGCAAAATGGTTCCCTCTGCTCACTCCAGCTGCAGGATTAGAACCTCATTTCTCGTCAATGAAACCTTATGAATAAAAATTAAGCTGAGCCTCTGCCCTTTATCCTCTGCAAAGACAGCTATGAAACTCTTTTATCCTGTTCAACCCATCAAAGGTACTCTCAGAACATTTGACTAAATCTGCCAACAAACCAAGTTCTGTAATAAAATATAAATCTAGTTACTTTAAAATAAGGGATCACGAGCCTTCAAAGGAAAATCATTAGGCTGTCTTATGAAAAAATCAAACACTTAAGGTTAGTGATACAAAAATTCCTACCAGAATGAGAAAAATCAGGAGTTTCTTTACAGCAACAGTTGCTTCCAAACTTAAGTTATGGAATAACACAGTTACGGTGGGAATATAAACTACAGCAAAAATTCAAATGGCTCTGAAGTTACTTCGTCTTTAAAAAGCCGTGTTCTGGAAGTGGATTTACATTCAGAGGAAATAAGAAACCACAAAACAGATACTACACAGCAGTCTTTGTGTTACTCATTCTCATTCCTGCACTTTCTTCTCTCTGTAACAACTATCTTTCATTTTGCTGCTTAAACTCACATGAATTTGGCAGCTCTCTGAGAGGCAGTTGTGTTCACCAAGAGGCTGAATACAGACTGGTAGATGAGAGTACTTACGAATTAGAACACACCCAGAAAAACTAATCATATTAATTAAAATGCAGGACAGAGTAAAGTTTCTAGCCAGGTGCCTCTACCTGTGAAAGCAGACAGTTTTAATATATTAGGAGGAGGAGAAAAAAAAAAAGATAACTGAGAAAGCAGCAAATTCTTTCTGATTATTAGTCACCTTCACATGTATCCTGTAAGTGTAGACCTATTTATCCAGCTGGTCTCAATTTTATCTCAACAGAGAGATTTTTATACTAAAACACAAACTTTGTTAAGCTTAAGAATTATGCTAGCACATTTGATATGTCTGTCCTTCACTAAATATTGTACTATGACATGTGGGAGGTGTTATTTAGGTTACTAAGCAGTTACTAATAGTTAGGTGATTAACTATTTCTAAGTATTAGTCTAACTGGAGAGATGAAAGAAATGAAAGACCAGTTAACCAAGTACGGTTTCACAAGAGAGGGAGATGAAGGTGGTGGATTTCAGCAGAAAAGATTAATCACAGAGATTCTCAAGGCTCAGTCTTGTGAACCAATCCAGCGTAAAATTTTCATTGGTAACTCAAGCACAGAAAGAAGAAGAATGGCAATAAAATACCTGGATTATTCAAAACTGTGAACACACAGGAAGATTGAATATCACACCCAGAAAAAGCAAGTGATGATCCCTGAGCATTGCTGGAGGAGTTTTAAAGTACAAAATACAGTGTTGAAGTGCTACTACAGTAAGAATAGATGTCCTAAGTTTTGAGAGGAGACCAAGAAAGCTTGCTGTACTAGGTCTCATAATCTGAAAATTAAGAGAGTACTGTTGCTTTCTTTATTTATATCAGGAGCAAAGCTGTCACAACAGGAATCAAACTGCATGAAAGGCAACACTGGCAGATGAACGAGTAGTTATATACTGGCCCTGAGTACATTTAGGCTGGTAATTAGAGTTTCTGTGCCAGCCTTTCTATTACAAATAGTAGGATCAGAAAACATTGCTGGCTTTCAGCTGGAGCTTCTTTGTTTCCTTTGTGGATGGATATATTGTCATTGCCTACAACAGAAGAAAACTAACTTCAAGACCTATGAACCTAATTTTAAAACATTCTGCATGAAATATTTGTTTTCAAGTGAATATAAGGGACTTTTCAACTGTAACACCAAAATTCAATGAGCACCTACACCAGCTAATTTAGGGGTGTGTGGGTGTATTTTGTGTGCTGAAAGAAATATTTAATTGCTGACTTTGGGCAAGGTTTGCCACAAGAGGGTAAAGAATATGGATAATCTAATAACAGCAACGTCAGGGATTGTCATAAACATTCCCAAACTCAGAAATCCCAAAGTGTGTTGCACTGAGTTGTGAGTGCAAAGATCTATTACCACAGTACTTGTGTGTTTCTTTGGAAGGAAAGAGAAAGGGAGGATGTGGTGTTGTTATTCTCCTTTTTAATCCTCATTCTAAGGGGGATGCTTGGGACTATGTGACATCAAGGCAAATTACAATATCTTTAAAGTTTAGTCACTAGGCACAGGCTGGAGGTACACACAATTAATGTTCTTTTCAGGGGAAAAGACTATAGCAAGCACATTTTATTTGGGACATATGCACCTGGACTGGAACAATAAGATATCATTATAGCCAAAGCAATCTTGAAAGCCCAGGAATCTTGGAGAAGCTCCAAAGACAATGTGTGCTGTGAGGAGGAGGAAGATGAGGATGAAAGAGGTCTTGAGTCCTCTGACTCAGTTCTGGGGAGGTGTGCCAGGGGCACAGATCTGGGCAGGATGTGGGGGTGGATAGTTCTTGGATTGGAAGGATTACTACTGTAAGATTGTAGAACCCCTGGACTCTCATGTGCACCTATGTACTGTGCACACCTGAAAGCTTTCATTAAAGAACAACTTTCTATCTTATCTATACCAATATTTTTGGAGAATTCTTTCTTCCATTTTAGAAGTCACCACTCTTCCAGGAAAAAAAAAAGGACTTTTGTGCTGCAAGGATACCTAATGGCTCTCCAGGAAGGCTCCCCAGGATATCTTTTCCAATAAAGAAACATGTTAATGTCACTCTTTAGCTACTGGCAGCTCCTATTCCAGCATTTGCATGCTATATCCATATAACTCTATTATAACCGTCCCATCCATTTCAGCTAAATTCTTTGTTAGGGCACATGACAGAGCATTATCCCTTCAAAAATTACTGCCCAGCTTTAAATTTCAGGGCTGTCACATGCAATATCTTGAATGCAGGGATTAGTAATGCTTCCCAGTGAGCTTCAGAGGTAATACCATACAATTTTTATCAATAAAGATTTAATACAGCATTAGGAATCTTCTTAAATTTGCTTTCAAATAAAGGTAATAAATTTACTGGGGTTTCCTCACATATGAAAGGCCAAATGAGAAGACTGTGTTTTTCTAAATTGTGTTTCAACACAAAATTAAAATATGACTATGCTTTAATATATAGCAGTAAATACCTTTACTTCTATTTTTTTTTCAGAGATGATTTATCATTCTCTCTAACATGACCTAAAAGATATTGAATTCTTCAGCATTTGACAAGAACAATCACTTCTCCAGGCTTCTGTACTCCAGAAAGTTGGCACAGATTCAGCTGGAGTGGGGCTTTACAGAGCACTGACTGCACACACAGAGCTACTTTAGAAGAGCTGGTGAATTTTAAATCTGCCCCACAGCTGAGTGCACTAACTCACCCAAGAAATGATGCATTAGTCCTTCCCACAAAGGGAAAATGCTTCAATAGCCTGCAGAACAACGCTTGCACCTAGCAGTATTCCAGTCTGGGGGTTGGAACCTGGGAGGAAATAACTACCGGCAAGAGGGCAAAAGCATTCTGTATTCAAATCCAGCTCTTGCATTAAGAAGTGCCCACAATACTGCCTTCTACTCACAGACTTTAACCTCTGCTCATCTCAGACATCAAGCTTGGACAGCCCAATTGTTTCTGGAGGTTTTCTATGCAGCTTCAGAAACCACTCCTGAGTACAGGGAATTGCCACTACTGCTTTTTTCCCCGGGTCGTTTTTCTTCTTTACTACACTGTTCATCTAAGTCTCCATATTTTACACAGAATCCATATATCTTTCTTATTTTTTCCCCTTCCTTTGGTGCATCATACAGCACAGATTACAAGAATGAAGGCTGCTCCCCCTTCTTTACTTCTTCTTTAGAGAGCAAGTGCGCTCCTCAAATTCAGATTTTTCCATTCTGTGATACAAAAGCAACTTCAGGCATTAAGCAGATGGCACTACATGCTCAGTGTTTACATGACAGCTGTATCTCCTGAGATGAAGACAGCTTCTTCCCTTCACTACTCACTAGTCCCTTTTTCATCCTTGTATAGGAAGCATCTGGATCTGACTGCTTGGTGATCTCCAGTTATCCTTCTGGCTCTAACAATTAACTCTTTTCTACCTTGTATCTTAAATTTGCCAAGACCTCTACAAGGAGATTTAATGTTTTTAGGTTGCCACAGGCCAATGTTCAAAGGTTCTAAGGTTGGAAACAAAAGTTTCTTGTCCCATCACAAAGGCGAATTTAGACTTTTAAATCAGTTGCTAGAACTGACGATAATAGAAATACTCAGGCTTGGAGCTGAGTTGTTTATAGAGGTTACATGAAATCACAGTTATCATGACTAGGTGTAGAGGCTGAAATGTAGGTTCTGAGGACTTTCAGGCATGCATAAAAATGTCTTCAAATATATGCTGTCATATGGTTCTCTAAGAAATTTTCTCTCATTTATATAAAAATGTGCTTTGAATGACAGGGAACTCATAAAAACATCATTTAAGCAGATATCAAAAAAATTTCTTAAAAGAAGATTCCTGGTTTTTAACATTTCTGTGGCTTTGTATTTATTCTACTATTTCACTGTCTATGGTTGATATTAGATTCTCATTCCAAAAGTATATGAGAAAAGCACCTCAAATAATTTGAAGTTGACAATGAAATATAATTATACTGAAATATTTCATGGCAACTTGGTAATTGAATCTTCTAAAACGTGATTCTTCTGCATGCCAGTGAGAACTGATGAGAAAAAGAAGAGTGACGATATGTGCAGTCCAAATTCATGAAACCTGGATGAATTTCAGTGAACACTACTGCAATAGCAGAGATTAACTTTCACATACCACAGGTCTGAAAG
This sequence comes from Lophotriccus pileatus, assembly GCA_035583135.1. NCBI lineage: Eukaryota > Metazoa > Chordata > Aves > Passeriformes > Tyrannidae > Lophotriccus > Lophotriccus pileatus. Next base: position 7,224,882 of record JAWWES010000133.1, on the reverse strand, counting down.
GATTAGCAGAAGTATGTGAGATAACTATAGGCTGTGTTACTGCTCAGTGTTGAAGACAATGATTACACACTAAACCATTTAAAATTTTTGTTAATATTGACCAATAATTGTAATTCCAACCTAAATGCTCTTGGCCCATACTAAAGAAAGTAAAATTATAATAATGTGCTGTTTTCAGACATATGTGCAGTTCAATTTTGAATTTGTTGAAGCTGGTATAGTAGGGACAATTGTTTCACAGCTAAAGGGTAGTTTGAAAGGAGAAACAAATCCCCCTACTAGTCTTATGTCTAGGTGACTTCTATCTTAATTTACTGACAGAGTCAGAATCAAGCATTGTCTATCTTAAGCAAATATAGTAACACAATCATGGTATCACAAAATCCAAGTATTTGATTTCCTATCTGATGGACTTTCTCATACTGACACATCATGGACAGATAATCAAAACAGATGATATTTCAGCACCAATCACTAGAGAAGTCCTAAAGAATGTGATCATGGAAGAGGTTCTGTTCATAGACACACAGTTTAGCAGGACATTCAGCCCATGTTTAGCTCTAAGTACAGCTGTACATACATCTTTCTGCAGCAAGACCTTTAAACTTATCTTTGTGTTTAAATAGGTTTCTGAATCAGAAACGTAGCCAACTATCAGAAAGCATCTGTTCTCTGATGCTGCCTCAACCCTATCTACCTTCCACATTTTCTCTTTAACTTAGGAAATTTAAGTCTGTGCCCAGACTTGTTTTCTGGAGTTAATTGTTACCACGCTGCAGATGGCTAATGCTGCAATTCGTATGAGCAACATTCCACCAATTATGGCATTTCTTAAACTGTGTGCACTTTAGATCAGATTGTTACCTAGCCTGAGAGATCTCTGATCCTGGTTTGGACTGGGAAAAAAACCCTATAGCCCAAAAAGTAAATAGTAATAGGAAAATACACATTGGCACTACTAGCATGCTATCATGGTATATGTGCTTACAACTTATTCATCAAGGAATCATAAGACTACCTGGGAATTTGATAGGTTTGGGGAGGTTAGTTACATAAATGATGTTAATTAAACGAAATAGTTTATTTTACATTTTGTTGTAAAAAGACGACAAGGGCGATAAAAAACTCTATAAGGCAAATGTTTGAGACTATAATGATGGATTAAAGATGGTCAGATTGGCAGATGAGTTATAAACTGTCATTGATGGAACCATGACAATTTCCTCTGCTGAGAAGTTGTTCCATATAAGTTTCTGATTATAAGATCAAAAGAATTGGAAGAACTATTAGGTTTAGTTTTAAATTGAAGTGGCAAATGTTATGATATTCATGGTGTGGATCAAGTAGCCAACCTCCACACAGACCTCTTTATATGTTAAAAATTGTATGCACTGTGTGCAGATAAGTATTGCCAGAAGCACTTTCTATTGCCAGATACTACTGTAATAAAAGATAGAATCTGGAAAAAGACATTCATCATATTTCTTTCTTGAATTAGTTAATAAAAATTCTTTTAATATAGCACTGCATACCAAGAGGTCTAAGCTTTTACATTAGCAGCACTGGTACTTTATATCAGGACCTGTTTAAGAAAAGGTATTATTTCTCATCTTAATTATTTCCTATTAATATTGCTAATATCACTGTACAGTATTTTAACAGAACTTCCTTGATGAATTTTAAAAGTAGGAATGAAACTGCAGGCTAAAGTTGTTCTTTATAGATAGCTTTCATTTGAAGTGGAAATGAGGGATTTTTGTTGACCTCATTCTCTTTTGGTGGTGGAGAGTCACTTCTGGAGGATGAATGAAATACAGCCATTGCTTTTGGGCCAAGACTGCTATCTCTACATTGATATTATTCATTTGCACAATTAAATACACTGAAGTGCTGGGATTTTTGACATAAAGGTGTTAAGGTGGATTAAGGTGACAATGAAAGGCTACAAGAAGTAGGCCCTGCAGAGGTTTCAAGTAGCAAGGAGTCCCTGATCTTACTCAAGAAAGCCTTTTGAACATGCTTAAGCCACATTAAAGCCAGTTGCAAGCCATCATCCCTTTCTTTTGGAAGCTGGAACATTTTGAAGTTGAACCCAAAATCTTAATTATAAGTTTTGGAAACTATATGAGGTGGAAATACATAGTTGAAACAGTGCTGTATCCAAAGCAGCAAAGAACTCAATTTGCATGTCTTTCCCTGAAAATGGTTAAGATACATTAGAAAATTACAGAAATGCAAGTAATGAGGCTTCTAAAACATTTCCTGTGGTTCAGGAGGCCAAAGGAGCTCTGTAAGATTTCCTTTGAGAATGAATTTTTTAATTTACCAGAAGTTACAAATAGAAATAAGGATGCTCATCCTTGCACATAGCTAAAACTTCTGAAGTCTTGAAAAACAAGACAGAGCAGCAACAGTCATGTTCCTGTATTTTTTGCATTTATTCCTTAATTACTAATTATTAATTTGTGCAATAAGTTAGCTTTAGCCACAACTCCTTGTAGCCTGTTTAATTATGTCTTTTTGTACCACTGTATTTTTTTAGGAGAGTATATAGCTGCCATAAACAAGACTGGATATGAGAGATCCAGATTATACACATTATCCTTTACTGCATATGATCCATGAGATAAAGCTGGACTTGACCTATATTAACAAGAAACGAATTACTCATGAAAACCTCCTATTCAGATCAGTAGGAGAATTGCCCAAGACTTTTAGCTCAAACTTAAGCTGAAATTTTCCCTTAAGCTGCTCTTATATATATTGCTGGCTCAGAGGTAATTCCAGCCTTCCAATCCTTACCTTCTAGTTTGTAGTAGCACAGCAGTGGTTGTAGATGTTAGCCACTAAGTCCAAGTCAGTCAATTGTTCTCAACACAGTTTAGCTAATTAAAATTTCTTGCTGTCTACCACAATGCTCATTAACTAATCCAAATTAGAACTGGGAGGAACATTTCTAATGATATATTAATGTATCAATAACAAACATCATGCTTGCCATACATTACTTCTAACATATTTTTAAGTCATTACTGTATGTAAATAAGCTTATCAAGTTTATCTTGTTTTATTATTGTGATGATTTGTACAACATTAAAGCATAATTATAAAAGCCTATAATTTCTTTGTATTACAGAATTACCCATATTACCGTATTACTAATAATTCCTCATTAGTCATCAGCTCTTTACTTTCACAGATAAGGGAGAAAGCAGGTCCTTATTTTCAGCCTGTTAATGACTCCATTTAAGTAGGAAAGAAAACTTTAAATATGTGGTTATTTATTTTACTTTTTCACAGGCATAAAAAAAATGAGATAATAACGTTGAAAAAAGCACTACTAAAATTGGGAAATACCATAAATAAAGCTGTATGTTTAACATTAACTCAGGGTTCTTTTCTGTTGTCATTGTAATAAAGTCATTAATTATGTGATCCGAATCTAAATTTTTATGTTCAGACAGTGAACAAGATGGCCAATGCCGAGAAAATAGTTGTGGATGTCAACTTAGTCATAAAACGACTAAGACCTTCATCTTACTTTTTCAAGCTATAAAATTTAAAAATGTGGGACTCAAGGGAACTAAAAGACCAAACTAATTAAAATTATTGTGTAGGATTGCTTTGCACAAAAATCGTTTATTTGAAAAAAAAAATTCTTTTAATATCATTACCTTTATTTCCATAAATAATAAATCCAGAGAGAACTTTTCCTTTCTGGTGTAGTTAAAGTCTTTTGTTCTGAGCCACTCAGCAATTCATCATGCAATTTTATAATTTCAGTTTTATACCAAGACTGAAGCAGCAACCTGTTTTTCAGTGGGCTTTATTCCTACAGTTAAGGCAGTGTAATGCCAGTTTAGAAAAATGTGTTTTGTATCATCATCTGTAACAGATTACCATGTGATTCAAAGCAAGTCACTTAAACCAGACTTTTGAGAGGAAAGATGTTCCTCATTTTCTTAGTGCTTATTATGTTTTCATTTCCAAAAATGCAGTTTCAACTGAAACTAATAAAAGTTGGACTGTGAAAAAAAAATAAAGCAAAAGTGTATGAAAACCGTATGTTGAGAATTCAAAATGGGCTAAAGAAATCTGAAATCTGGCTTTTCCTAAAGCTTATTCTTTACAAATCGGTTTTATTTTAAAAACAAATAAAATAGAAAATGCAAATGTCCTCATGTTGAGCCATTGGAAAACAACAAGAACAGTTGAAATGCCAGCAATCAAGGGACAATTACATTCAAATTACTATTCATGTTTCAAATTGTTTATGGCTAAGTCTGAGCTGGATAATCAGTCTCCAGTTATTTGCCTTAGGGCTAAAGGGAGCTGCAGGTGATAACCTTCAGAATTTTCCACCCATTTTATATACTAAGCTCTTCTTTTCTGCTCTTACAATCCATCCATTCTGGTCACATCCTGTATCAAAAGTAAAAACACCAAATTGAACTATTTATCCTCCTGTTGCACTTCCTATGCAGAATGACCCACATGTAATTTCCCATATTATTTTGGCACTAGAATTTATTAAAATTATTCAACAATCAATTTGCATTTCTACCTGTGAATACTACTTTTAGGGCATTCAGGCATTTTATCCCAATGCAAATCTTCAGTGTTCTTTTGTCTCATTTTTCTCAGGATCTGGGATTTTCCCCCCTTTTTCCCATTCTGCTACAGCCTTAATAGTCATATCTTAATGAGAGAGGAGATAGAGGCTATGCCAGTGATGCTTGCTCACATGATTTAACAGAGACAAGAGGAGAAGAATCTCTCTCTATGTAATGTGTCCCTTTGAAAATAACAAAATCTGACCATCTTTATTAAACTGCAGGACGTTAAACTAGACTTCAGCTATTTTGCCATGCAGATTAGCTCCTTAAACAGTGAAGTGAGATGAAACAATGATTTACAGCCTACTTACATCCTATCTGAAAGTACCACTTTTCAACAATCTTGTCAGCTGAGATTCTAAGGAAAAAAAGGTGTCATTTATAAAATTATTACTTTCTAACTTTTTTGTTACCTATTGGATCTTTGAGACCTCTGTATGCCTCCTATTGTTTACAGAAAAAGAGACGTTAAATGTTTGTGGATAAGATGTGAATTTTAAATTTTGCAGCTCTACAAAATAACTTCTTTTCTGGAAGCACCACCCATGGTCCAATTTATGTCCCTTTGTCCCAGAAGTTCTGACTCTCTATTCCGAACACTTCTTACACTCCTTTTCTGTGCAGGGAATGGAGAGTAAATGCACAAGTGTCTCCCACTGAAAGCCCTGAAAAAAGGAAGAAACAATGTGATCTGGCCTTGATAACCACAGAATGATAAACAATGTTTTCTTGAAGTAGCCATGAATATCCACGGCTACATTTTGGCGTGCTCTTTCAAAACTCGTCTATGGCATTTGAAATTCCTTCCTGTTAGCTGAGCCCTGTGAAGTGTTTTTGTTCATTTTTCTTCCCACTCTGACACACTCTATTTTATTTATAAAATAATAAAAACCAACCAAACAAAACAAACAAAAACCAAACCCAGAGATAAAAGCAAAGTTTTTAAAAGGGTTTTCTGTACAGTAACAGTAATCAGCTTTTATATATAACTGTACGTTTTCCTCTTCCTTTATGTCTAAGGATTTCTTGTTGTACTTACTTGAAAACAGCAATAGTTAAACAAACAAACTCTTCTACCAAAGTCACATTCCTGATGGATTTTGTTGACAGGTTTCTTTCTTATTGTTCACTATGTGTCTGAGTGACCAGCACCAAGCAATTAAAAGTGACAGCTGTATGAATGACACTGTGTGCCATAGAATAAAAAGAGTTGATGATCTGAGCCTGAATTTCCAGTGCTCTTTGATGCCTGCCATGAAAACAGGCAAATAAATAGCACACAAGCAATAAACCTGATCAGCAGGAGTTCATACTTCTGTGTTTACTCATACAAAAGGCCCTTCCTCTATTCCATGTCTTTTGTCATTTGTTATCACCATCCATTATTCAAAAACTGTTTGATAAAATGCCCATTTCCCACTAAACCCAGCTATCAGGGCAGGTAAACAGCTTTGTTTCAGTAACTGTATCATTGAAAATGACACGATAAATTAAGGTCCTTTTATATTATATGCTTAACAGGAGGACACTGATATACAGCTACATTATCTGATAGCTGTGATGGTTTTCAGAAGGCAAAAGACAAGAATAATACAAAGAGACCTTTTTTTGTTGCTTTTCTGCAATGGTTAAGCTGAAACAGCCGATCAATAGTGAGTAAATATGATAGAGAAACTATTTTAACATTGTATATATATATGTATGAAAATAAATAAAACTGTGAAAAATGAAAGCAAATCTCTTGCACTGATTTAGCCAAGATTTCTACTTCCCTTACCAGCTTCATTGGACATGATTCACTTCTCCAGATAGCTTTGGTGAGCTGACTCTGTCTCAGCTGTGCAGCCCAGCAGAGCTGGGGAGGGAAGAAGAGGGAATGGTAGTGCCAAAAAGAGGAAAGGAAGAAAAAGAGGGTAAAGGAAAGGGGAACAACAGGATTTTCCTTTTGACTGGAAAGGCTGTTAGATTAGATCAGCTTTCCTGTAAGACTAAAATTAAAAAATTACCTGGAAGGCATGAAGTACTCACCTTAAAGCCAAATGGAAGTTAACTATATGTTTTACCAATTCATTTGTCAGCCTCTATCTTCAGAGACAACAGCTGTTTCCTTAGGCTTTGCATTTCAGTGTTAAAAACCGTTTTTTGCCCTCAGGTATGCCAGCAGTTTAGAAGCATTTCAGCAGTGAATTCACCTCAGGCTTTTATTTTGCTCACAGTGGTGGTGCTGAACTCTGGAATACAGGCATTGGCCCATGGGAATGTTCCTGATTCTGCTCTACAAAGCTGTGGAGGCACATCTGAATGTCAGGAACATCATGTACTGACTAACAACAGATTCAGAGTTAGCACACAGGTAAATTCCGTGGTGGCTGTCAAGGCAAAGATGAGAGAGGCAGAGAGGCAGAGAGCCTCACAATTTGAGACAAAGTGTTTTGGAGAAAGATCATGTAAATGACAAGTAAATAGGAGAAGAGACCAAGAAGTTCAAAAGAAATGGGTCAAGGATTTTGAATAAAACTGATATAAATATTAGTTGGTACGTACAATATTTGAACTGAAATGAAAGATAGTTTTTCTTGAGGTCCAGAAATACTTTTTGTGTGCAGTATTTCTTGTCATGGAGCTGCAGATATATTTAAATTTTGCACTTACTGGAAAACACATAAGGAGAGACCGGGAAGTATAAGCATCCACGTTTTTATTGTGACCAGTGCTTTCTCAGCAATGTGAGCCATCACACTCATGGCCTCAGAGAGACAAATTTAACCCATTGCTTTCAGACTGCTTGTTTTCAAACACTGTGGTCATAGTAAAAGCAAGTGATCAATTAGTACATGTTTATGGGAAGACTCATTTAACTTGGCGCTCACAACTGTAGCTGATTGAAGGTTTCAGAGCTCAGGGAGCAATATACACAACAAAGTGAACTAAGCAGTTTGTATGCTTGTGTCCACAGTAAAGTAACTTTATTAGGAATAATTGAGTGCTTCAAAATTAATAATCTTAAAATAAAAGTTTCCAGCCATACAAGTCATTACTTTTCTACTAAGTAGGGAGTGTGTGACAAAAACCCTGACACCTTATTACATTCCTCCAGCATTGTGGTTTCCATCATTTCTTTGAAATCCTTACTTTTCATGTACAGTTCATTAACACTGATCAAAGCACGTATCTTTCTAATAAAGTCAATTTTTTCTTTGCAATCATTTGTAGATGTTTCAGTTCATGTAATATTTCGGATGTCCTTTATCCTGACATCTCATTTCTAATGTGTAGCTATGGTCAGAGAAGTGACATTATAGAAATTATATCTTGGTTTACTGCATTTCTTCTCTCTCAATGACACCCATAGAAAGTTTCTCACTTTAGAAGTCAAAGCAAGATTTTTATAGCTGCCAGTTTTCAAACTATTGCCTACAAAATCAGCTGTTTAGTAGACTGTAATATCTGCTAAAACAAAGCATTCAAAATAATTTTCAAAAATAATTTCTAAACTTGCAATTAACATATTGCATGTGCAGATCTCAATAATGACCTCTCACTAAGCAGCAAGGTGTATGGTGTCCTGCATTCTATATAGGAAAAATCTGCTTTGCGCATCGGAAAGATGGAGACCTGGCTGTTCAGCCTCTACATCTGGCTCTGATCCATCTCTGATTCCTGAGGAAGGTGGTAGCTCAGTAAATCTACATCTTTTAGTGTGAAATTTCAGTGGGCTTTGAGGATATGATGAATGTCCTGAACCAACATCTTTGGTAATGGAAAGTAAAAAATACTTTAACTCGTTAAGATGAGGTCAAAAGTCTATCTTCTGATAGCAGAATCAGCAGACAACACTTTGGAGGTTAAGTGGATGATGATTAGGAAAAAAATATAGAAAACTGAAAAATATGCACTCAAATGGGGATTCCTGCTTTTCCAAAAAATTCTTAGCTAAAGACTAGTTTTGTTACCTGCTCTGGTAGATATCACTCTTGATCTCCTTGTCCCACATGTTTTCTGGTAATTTCAGTGGCACTACTGGAAAATATAGCACTGCAGCTCTGCATTAGAAAAGATAAGCACAGGCTCAATTCCTTCTCATTTCTAATTATTTAAAATTATTTAAACTTTCATCATTAAGAAAGAGGAAAAACCTTTTCAGTCAGAGACTGAAAGACTAAAGTTTTGTGAGTCCAAAATTCAATAATTAGTTACTAGATATATGTCATGGGTTTACTTGTTCAAAAAAACAAGTGGGATTTTTTTCCTCTCTAGAGGACAGAGATTTCTTGAGAGGTTGTTTAATATTTCCACCTATTTCACCTGCAAAATTGTTCACTTGTGTAAAAGTATGACAAAAAAGGGTTATTGTTGTGTGCAGTGAGGTACATTATGTCATGAAACAATTTATAATATTTAAAATGCAGAATATGCAAAATGTGTATATGTTATACATACATATTTATATGGCTAAAGAATTTTTATGTCTTATAAGCCTGTGGATTTGAAGAAATACAAAAACAGACTCAGTAGTAGGATGCATTCAATAGTATTAATTATGTAAGGGCTGACAATATTTCAGTCCTATTCTCCTGTCTTAGTATATTAATAACCATCTAAATGTTTATCATAAAGATTTTCCATGCATGTTTTCTGCCTGAAGAAATGTATTATTAATTATTACTGTTTGTTTGGAAATGAAAACTGGTCTTCTCAGAGGTTAAGAGTGATCCATCCTTTAAAAGAAAAATTCAATACCATTTTCAAATCAGATTTAAATAAAAAGAAAAACAAAAACAAGCTGAAATTTGAGACTTTAGAGCTAAGTCTAACATAGTCTTATTTGTAGAGGTTAAGAGATGAGAAACAGCAGGTCAACCAGACCAGCATAATGAGTCCAGAAACATGTATAGGTTGGGCAAGCATATTTTTAGGTTTTTGAAGACCTATTAAATGTTATTCAACCAGACATCAACACAAAACTATTCTTTTGATAAGGGGCTCTTGAATCCTCCCTATAGGTAGCTGGATGCCTCACCTGAGGAATTTTCCTCTCTCTTTCTTGTGCCATTCCCCTTAAATTCATGGGGATGAAGACAAGAAATTACCCAGACTTCAAAATTAGAGTTATCATGGTATCTACACATCCAGGCACTTGATCTATCTCTGCAGCAACTGGTGGAGTTTTCCTATAGCTGTATCATGACTTTTAGTTTTTTTGGGCAGACCAATCTGTTGTAACAAATAGTGGTGATTTTCAGAGGACTGGACATCTCTCTTTTTTCTATCAGTGACTCCCTGCACAGTCAAACAAGAACAATATTGTGCTTTACTGGAAACCCGTTTTAGATTTCCTGCACTAAAAGAAGGTCCACGTGTACTGAGGCCCACTGTACTTCAGTGCAAAGCACATCAGACATATCCACATCTCATGAGAATGAGAAAGGAATCTCTTGTCATATGTAGGAACAGCTGGGAAAAGAAGTGGACATGAATTTCATTAGTGGACCAGTTGATCTGTAGAGAAATAAATTCATTTTTATATACCATTTTAATAATATTCAGAAATGTAATGATGAATGTTGAAAAGCAAAATAAGGGTATCAGAATTTATTTTCAGACTTGCTGTTCAATATATTGTGTGCCATCACAGATTATATTTTATTGTACATGCAAGCCATTTTAGAACATGGTTTTCTATATTTCTTGAGAATGGGAGACAGATCCTTCTAAGCTATTACTTTATTGATATAGTGCCATAAGTACACACAGAAAATGTCCAGAAAGTCTTGTTTCAATAGACTTTTTTCACTGTGGGCTTTTTCTCACATGATTTCCTCCCTTCATGCTTACCTCTTGGTATTTTCTCTGAACACAAACCTTTGATAATCAAGGCACTAAATACTATGTGTTTAACTTGTGTCTTTGTTGTTGAAAAATACCTCTTTTGAGATGCTTCAAGGAAAAATAAGAGTTCATTCTTCTACTACATTATTGTTTATTGATCCCTGACTCACTTAGTTCAATCAAATTCAGTCCGCAGTCCTTATAACAAATCTAAGGAGGACCTCTTAGGAGAAGAGTTGCTTTTGGCAGAATCCTCTGTGGTCTTCAATATTTTATGAAGCAAAATGATTAGGCTAAACATACTTGAGCATTCCACATATTTCAGTCTAGTCAAAGCAAATATAACCTACTTGCTGAGTCATTACGCAATGTGCTTTCATAACCGTGATGACCTAAATGCATGACCCATCAGGCAACAAAAGCAGTCTCAAGTGATAGGACTATTTAAGCAGCATCATGACATCAGCAAATCAATTGCAGCTTTCAGAGCTACCAAGTGTGGTTCAATAACCTAAAGATTTCAGGTTATGGAATAAGAACAGAAGGTAAGTCAGAAAGCATCTGGCAATAATTTAATTAAGAGCACGTCATAAAAGACAGCATAAACCAATTCAAACTATGGGAGAAATATTTAGCTATTATATAGAACTCATATTAATAACAGACCATTAGAAAATTAATTACTAAGATTCCATTAAAAGAATAGGAATAAAGTTATTAAACATGGTAACTAATCGACCACTGAAAAGGTGATTGGGGCCAGTGGATTTGTAGTGAATTTGGCATATTTGCATTATATGAAACTGATCCTTTGCTTCCTCAAGAAATAAAGTCTGTATTCTATCTTGCTGTCATTACACATACAAAGCTGGGAGTCGGACTTGATGATCCTAGTGGGTCCCTTCCACCTCAGGGTATTCTATGACTCTTCTGTCCTCACTTGCCTGAGGAATCTGCTCCTCACTGTGATACCTAAGGAAGTTGTGAAACATATTTTGCAAATACACTTACCAAAACTCCCTGATAGGAGTGCATTGTCATCACCTTGCAGCCAGCAAATGTTTGCTCCAAGCTCTTGTTCATTAGTACAGCCTCCTTCTGTTGAACACTGGTGTGGAGTGACCATCAGAATGGTACAGATGAACTACATTGGTACTTGAAGAAAATATGGCTGGGCAGAGGCTGAAATGATTAGAATAATTTTCACCTGCTCCCTTTACACTCCAGCTGTAAATCGCCCATAGCCTCTGAAGAATAATTTCTCCAATATGTCTCAGTTGTTGAAAATGTCTACTATGAATTCTCTGAAAAGCTTTGTGATTTCACAGAGTGTTTGTTGCTTTTCCCACAACTCTTTTCTTTAATGTCTAATAACTAAATAAGTGTCATCAGGTATATGGACATAGCTCCCACTGGCTTTGAAAGCAAATAAAGAAGGGAAATTTAGCTTCATCTATGTAAATGAGCCCTTGTCATGCTATACAATACTGTAGACACTAAGGAATTTGTGCTAGCAAAACTCTTTATAGAAGGCAATTTTGCTTGATGTAAGAAAGAAAAATGACAGAATTTTTGAGGAAGGGAATATGAGTGTACATTTACCCCTTTAAAAGGTTGCAACCATAAAACCTGTGCTTAATTAAAAACCTAGATCCAAAGAGCAATAAGCCAAACATTAAAATAAAGTTTATTTGGCAGTAAAATGATGAACTTTAAGAGTGCACTGAACTGTGTGCCTTGTATATACATACTAATCAAAATACCTTTTGGTGAAACTAGTGTTCAAGGTATGATTCAAAAACTCAAAAGTAGAAAATGACTAGGATAGAATGAATGATTTCTGAGTACTTAAACCTAGGGTTCAGAACATTACATAGACTAAGTCAGTACCTGAAGAGTCGGCTAAAGACTGAGGAAAATAGCTTGACTGGTGAAAGAGACTTTCCATTAAAGACTCTGTATTGTAAAGATATTTATTATAAATTTGGCATTTTCCCTGTTTCTAACCTTTAAAGTAGCATCCCACAAGATTTTGACATTAGACCACCAGTTGTCTGAGTAGGTTGAAAAAATAATGTTTACCAGAACCATCACGTTTACCAGAGAAGAAAAACCTCCACTTGCTTTTAGTTTACCAAAAGACAAAACAGTTGATGACATTTATTTTGTGTTTACTTTCTTGTCTTTCTCACCCACCTTCACATTTTGTTCCTAGATACTTAAATATACTGTTTCATGTACTTTTCCACAGGCTCTCATCTGTGATCTCTGTTAGAGACTAGCAATCTAAAAGGCAATCTCCATTGATAACCTTTCATATATTCTTTTGAACATGCAAACATTGAATGAAGGTGTTAATGCCATTTACATGCCTAGCTCTCGTTGTGAATTCAGCCTTGCTTTTGGAAAGTAGATATGGCACTGAGATGTGTTAAGTAAAGCTGTGTCTTGCTCTCCCATCTTTTTTCCGCAATAATGCTCTATCTCAATTAGATAAACAATCAGCATTGTTGTCCTCTGATGGACAGGACTCCTGCCATTTTCTCTTTAAAATGCCGGAAGACATTTATTTTTACAGACTTCTCTGTGCACAAGTGTGCTTAACTGGTACTTGGAATAGAATAATTTACATGTGCTCAAAGGCAGTGAAGCATTCGGGTGAACATTCCTTTCAAAGTTCATGTCAGCTGATAGACAAATATCTTCAATGGTAACGATGGTTTGAATGCATTTACAATCAACTGCTGCTTCTTTATACTTGTTGTACTTGCCTGAAAAAGTCTGTAGATTAGATGTCTGTTAATTGAACATTCAGAGGGGATTTTAATTTGGCATCAGCATTACTGACATATCAGACGGTAATTTAAGCACCAGTAAACTTGGGAATAGTCAGCAATTAGTAAATATATCTCTAATTATACCATGGTAAGAAGCAGTTTGAAGAAAATTTTAAATTACTTCCTTGTTATTCTTTATTTTTTAATCTTCTGTGCCTGTAACAAGAATACTCTAACTTGATTCTCCATCTCAAGTTTAGAAGATTCTGTCCTGATGTTACTTTCAGACTTGCCAAAAAAAAAAAGAGATGATTTTATACCTTTTTTTCTGATAAGGTTTTAAAAAATCATCACTTTTGATGATGTTTTGGAGCAGGAGAATAAGACATCTTTCTGCGTAGAATTTTCAGAGTTTGGAATTTTCATTCATATCATGAAAAACCAAGATGTTTCCTAAGTATAAAACATACAACAGTTGTTCTGCCCCCAACCTCCTTCATGGACTGTGTTATTGTCATGGTTTAGGAATGGTACTGCCAATTTAATGTTCCCACTGAATCTCCAAACTACATGCTGCTCACTCACTCTCCTCCCTTTTCCACTCCCCAAACATGCTGTAGTCCAAATACATAGGAAAAATAGCTTAGCTGGCAAATCAGCCTTTGGAGAAAATGGCAAAAGGACATATGAGCTACAAATCCCAAAGGAAACTATAATAGGGATTCCATACATATAAAAACAGCCTATCAGTGCTGAATAAAACATTTTCAACTGCTATAATTTACTTTCACAGAAAAGCTGTCTCCCACACAAGTCAATAATCTTTTATAATAAACTCCCAATGTCACGGAGATAATAGGTTCCAAAAGAGAAGTGATTGTTTTTCAGTGCAGACACTCCCAGGTTTTATTGGATCCTGACATTTTCAAGTATGATCCAACTCCAAATTTCATTCTTTGTACTGTATTCCAATTAAAACTTTGATAGTCATGATTTTCTTTCACGTTTTTAGTTCCTTGGTTTAACCATCACATAAACTCAGATGACAGAATCCTGAAAGAGCTCTAATTAGAGTAATCTTATCCTTTTATTAATTTAAAAGCCCAAACAGCAGTTTATCATCCTATTCAAATCACATCATGTATGGAAGAAACTTGGTATTAAGAGGCCTTATTATTATTATATGAAGATCATCACAAATTAATAATATTTTCTACCAACTAATAGCACAAAAAATCCAGTATAAAATTGAAAATTGTACATAACTTTTCATATCATTCCTGTTTTAGCAGTCATCCACCCATCCACTACAAAGTGCAAAATTATTAATTAAAACTAAATTTATTAAAATACTGTTCAATTTAAAATAGCTCCACATCCAAGTTGTACAAAGGAAAATCTCTTTTATCCCTTGCTTTGATGAATCTGGTGTGTGATCATGTGCTCTTCTAAAAATGATCAAATTGAGCAGAAAACCCCATGAATCCTTACACAGCACTCTGAGCGATGTCTTTAATGAATATAGAATGTGGTATTTAGGCCACCTTGAGGACAACTGTTTCCATCTAGCTACTCGTATCTTCAAACAGCTACTTAGTCAAGATACACTGTGGGTCTGCTACTGAAGTACTCATCTAGTAACAGCTCCTTCTGTGAAGCAAATTAAATTTGCACATTCTGCCATGTCTGAGAGTATTTCTATCGCTAGAAAGAGTTTAGTTTGGTTTATTGGTTTTAAAATTATTTTATTTTACTGTTTATTTTCTTTGTTGCTGCTATTATTATGACAGATTTTTGGAGAAAATTTGATGGGAAAGAAAGAAGAAGCAAGGCAAAAATCATACGCCATGTGAAAATAATATTTATATATGGGCTAAAAAGAATAATTTAAAATCATTTTCTCTCCTGTAATTTGTGTGGTCTGTAGCACATAACTGCTAATCACTTCACAGGTAGTTTCATACTACTATCGGAGGTGAAGCAACAGCATCTTCCACCATAGACTTCTTTTCAGTGTGTCCATATTTTTCCTTCCATGTAACCAGCTTTGATGTTCCTTCATTTGAAACTTCACTCACCTGGGTTAATACAGGTTCTGCACCTTGGATTGATATGACTGAGTCAATAAAATAGGTATTCTCTGCCCAAAAAAGGAAATGTGATAGTGTGATCCTATGATTATGCAGATGGCACTTCGCGACTATTACTGTCTTGATTTTAGAATGAAATCAACATTTTGACATGAACTTTGGTTTCCAGTAAAACGTAGTAGTAGCATTTCAGAGGTACTAGAGAATCACAAAAGATAGAGACAAGTTCTATTACATGAAATTCCCTCTGAAGTTACCTCAAGTTTTTTCTGTTAGAGTTTTAAGACTGTTGCTTCAGCAGTCCTGCAGTCAGCTGAAAATTGCTATAATATTATGGGAAGTTTTAGGTTTTGTGCTGCTATTGAGTTTCATACATACAATTGAATTTCCTTTATTGTGAAGCTACCATGGCACATTATGGGTAATCAACATTTAAAACATTCAGTAAAATATCATGTATATCTTTTTCTTTGTGCTGCCTCCCTTCTTTTTTGTAACGGCACCTTTTTCATCAGAGAGATAAATATTCAGGCCTTCTTTTAACAAGTTCAGAGAAGGAGTTTTCCATTTATCAAGAAGAGACCTATGCAAAACCTCTTACAGAATCGGTGGGAGATCTGTTCATTAAACTGTGAAAGGAGCGCAAGAGGTGATATATTCTCTGGCGCACCATTTTCCACTGAAGCACGTGTACCTTCAGATGGGTCAAGCTGTTAAGAGTAATTGCAACTCGAACTATGTCAGATTGGAAAGGCAGGAAGTAAGGATGGTGACCCACCAGATGCTGTTGGCAGAAGGTGTTTCTGGAGACATGGTCATTGCAAAACCTCAACTGCCAAATTTGGTTCCTCCTCTGCAAGCTGAAAACTTAAAACGTCTGCAGACTTTTTCTGTGAAGAGAAATGTAAACATACAATTAAAATGGAAACTGTATTACTAGTTTAGAAGTGATGCTAGAAATCAATAAATAATAAAATGTGGATACCTTCTCAATTAATTTCGTGATTTATAAGTGAATTCTACTGGTGGCTCTGGCAAGCTTATAAATTATGGAATAATAGAAGGAATAAGGTTGGAAAAGACCTCTAAGATCATGAAGTCCACTGTCAACCCAGCACCACTGCATTTACACTAAACCATGTCCCCAAGTGACACATCTACTCATTTTTTTAAACACTTCCAGAGATGATGTAATGCCACCTTTTTCTTTTTCATGACTTCCCTGGGCAGTCTGTTCAAACGCCTGACCACCCTTTCAGTGAAGAAATTTTCCTCAGTATCTAATCTTTTATCATACACAGTTCTGAGCAGCTACAAAGATATATCTCAGGGCAGGATATAATGCTTATTAGCAAGAAGGACAAATGTTGCTGTCACCTGTTACTACTAAGTTTCCTAAAGAAAGAGATTGTAAACAGCACTCTGGTGCATTTCCCTTTAGTTAGTGCATTTCAAGAGTCTAATGCTTATCTAGGGATTTTATTTTCCAAAATAAGTATTAATCTTTCAGTAGATCAGTTACTTAAGCAGATATGCATACAGCTCTATTCTTCGCTATTTTGTCACACTGTGTCATGTCCACATTGGGCTTCAGTGACATCACTTCAAGAGTTCAGAATATTCACCATGAGTGAAGAATGCCATTCTTCATTAGCTGTTTATTTGGGAAGTAATTATCATATAAAATTTGCCAGTGTATGCTACTGAGAAAACATGAAAACTGAATCAATCTGCACATGCCTATTTGAATATGGCAGCTACATTAGGAAAATATAGCCTGTAGTCTGAAGTAATCTTGGCATTCAGGCCTGTAGGTAGGTGAAAAGTGGCTGACTAATACTGTGTATAAATTTTCTACGTGGATATCAGCTCAGATTTTTATACAGAGTATTTCATACTTGAAGATCAGTGCCCATGAAATACAGCATTAAACACATGTTAAAGAAAACTATATCAATTTGGCAAAGACAAGCAAAGTTTAGACTAAATTAAAGGTCAGTGTCTCCAACACTGCTACCCTGCTTAAAGGCTGTGAGATGCTGTTGACTGATCTTGGGGATAAGCTGTGTTGTGGAGAGCTGCCACACCAAGCCAGCGTTGGCACAGGCTATAGCCAGTTCAGTATGGTGTAGCCACCAGCCCTGTATGAAGCTACACTGGCCACAGGATTTTTCAGGCTTTGTCTGGGCTTCTCTTTGCCTGCCTAAGGCTTTGTCTTCTTTTGTTTAGGTAAATGTCAATGTTAAAAGAGTTAATGCTGTGTCAGAAGCAGTCCCGTAGTCAGCCTACTATCAAAGCCTCATTGTTCTCACAGCCTGCCTCTTGTGTCTCTGATGCACTCCTTGGTGCTGCTTTCCTTGATGAAGTCTGGCTTTCCCAAGCAGTGGAAGCTTTTAAACTCTCCCATAACAGATATTAAGGCTTCTTACTATTGCTTGTTTCTAAGAAAACCATGTGTGGGCTGCTGTTTCTTTACAAGTGAGAAAAATTTATGAAGAATTCGGCATCCTGTTCCAAAGCCACAGAACAATTTGGACAAAGCACAAATGGAATGGCTGCTCCTACTGGACTCCTCCTAATGTGATTTCTCCTAAGGAAAATTATTGCAAACAGAAATTAACTCCTAAATTGCATCTTGGAAAATTTAAGGAATACTCAGAATGACTCATAATAGTTTTAAAAGGCTCTTAATAATGGCTCTGGAACTCACATCATGGTTAATTTTAGTAACAAGCATCTGAGTTTTTTCAGATATTGTTCTAAAGTATGTAAAATATCTTTCCCACAGATAACTGACTTATAATTAATGAATGGTAAAACACCAGTTTGGTGAGAAATCATGAATGTAGTAAAAGATAACAAGCTTTTTTTTTTCTTTTTTTTTTTAATTGTACTTAGTATTGTTATAATTTTTGTGTCAGTTATAAAGCATAAATATATTGTCAACAGAGTTCTGTCTGTCTTAATCAAGGATTCAATGACTTCTCTCATGAGAAATAAATCCAAGATAATTATATTAGGCTTTGCAATTAGAGAGATATTTTTATACTTATGGAGATATATTTTCTATTTTTATACTTGAAAATAGTGACTGTTAGCAGGATATTTGAATGTATATACTCATTGCATACCCACTTGGGTGAAAACAGAGAAAAATGTAGTGGCACATTATTTTGATTGAAGCCCCTGGTATCTGGCAAACCTATCATCTGGGGGCTCGTTCCTTGTGGCTTTACACAGAAAATTCAAAGCAGTCACAGAATATCAAGATTTTCAAATATTTCTAATTCTTCAAGGTGGGTATATATTTATTTATGCATAGGTAGATATACATATGTCTGGTACCTGAAATGAACAGCTGGCAATAATTTTTATAACTTATAGTTGTTTAAACAATCTATTCTCATCATAGGAAGATAAGAAAAATAGAGGAAATAAGAATGCATATTTTATGACTAATAAAAATACTGAACTTTTCAGCATATATACATATGTCATGGAAATAAGTAATAATGCTTTAACCCAGGAGTTGTTAAATTTCTGGCTTTAGGCTCTGTCGCCCCTGGAACATCCTGTAGATTTGGATACCCACAAGGGGCGTGTGTATGTATGTATATATGCGCATATGTTGCCCATCCCTTACTGCATATCATAAATGAATTATGTGACTTTTATGTTATGCAAAAGCTTGTTCTGCCAAGGGCTTTATTTGCATATTTTGTATGTGCATTGAATTACACTGACTATTTTGCCATTGTTGATTTGCTGAGGGGTAAAAATGAGAAATGTTAATTAAAAAAAAATCAATAATTGATACTACTAAATTCAATGGGAATTCTGTCTTACTCTTCATTGGGAGCAAGATTTCAGCTCTACTTTTTATTGGGCAGGGATAAAGAAGCATAAAGATGTTTCATTATTCTCCAACTCACACAAATTCTTCTTTTCATTCTATACTGCAGGAGTACTGATACCCAGAGTTTAAAGAAGTTAATCCTTATAACTTGCAATTATTTCTCTCCTACTGGACTCAATTGCAAAGCTCTGAGCTGAGTTGAAAGTGACCAGCTGAGAAATAGATTACAAGGAAGAGGGGAAGGAATTTTCTCATAAAAAGAACAGTGGTGGTGCATTAGAGCACACATCACATTACCTCCATTGTATATACTTTGTATTTTTAACAAGTTGAGGACAGGTTATTCCCAGAGAAACTATAGGATGATACATCAGTTTCTGGAAGAAATTTACAGAGTAGCTATGCATCTCTCAAGCTTTCCTCTTTTTAAACTGCATGCATTTGGCTCTTTCAAGTTCCCCCTATGTCTTTTAATCATTTCAGCATTCTTGTTGCCTGTCTTCAGAGCTTTCATGACCAGTGTAAAACAGAATGCAAATTCTGTTTTCACCAGAGCTTGGCAAAATCCTTAGTTGATTCCCCAGCTTTACATAAAACTTCCTGATCCAGTTAAGGCCTGCTCCAAAGCTGTTCAAGACCGCTGGAAGAGTCCAACTCGGTACCATGGGCTACATATCAAACTCTCTGTGGAGACATCAGAATACACGTTATACTGCATTTCTTTTTTTTTCCTCCATCAGTATCTAATTGCAAACTCCTCGAAAGCCCTGTGCTGACATTCCTAAAATAAACATTTCCTCACTTATTGACTAGTACTAATTCCTTAGTCTGTTACCTTTGGAAACCAATTACATTGCTCAAATTTAAAGCTTTTATCTTCCACTTAGAAAGACTGTTGACATACTAGGTAGAGTTCAGAAAAAATAGTTACAAGTGTTATCTGACATCTGGAATATCCATTCCAGACTGATTATTTTGGTTAATATAGATTAATTGCTCCTGATCAGCAGAAACCTAAATGGGGATAAAATTCTTCATGGTAGCAGGCTCAATATTGTAACAAAATTTAATGCCTTGGAATTAGGTTCTAGGAAAAGCTTAAGTGTTTTTAACAGAGAAGGCAAGGAATCCTTGGAATTATTTACTTAAGAGCATGCCATTCTTAATTAAAAGGACTTTAAATCAAAAGACAGCCCATAGCTTGTGCAGAGCTGTTATCCTGTTGCAGGGTTCATTTGATGAAATCCTATGACCTGTATATGTATGAAATCCAGCTAGGGTTTATTGCCTTTTTTTTTTTTTTAAACATGTCAAGTTTTTAAAAATACTTGCACCTTTTCCTACAATTTTTATGCATAAACATGTCAAAATCAGTAAACATTTTATTTAGGTTTCACTTTTATCAATTTCACATTTTAATATCAGCCTGTGTATATGCAGTCTTTATCTATTCAGAGAAAATCAGGTCAGGATATGTCCCAAACCCTGGGCAGAAAATGTACTTTTCCCATGACAAACTTAATTGAAAACCCAAAATGTACAAATTTTTCATAAAATTATATTAGAAAAAGAATGTTTCACATCAATCAGACATTCTTTTTAGATAAAACTGAAACATTTTTTTTGGAATTTAAGTTTTGTATGCTTTTTACGCATATTTGAATTAATTTTCAGAAGTAATTTAAAAATGGTAAATCCCATTGAGCCAAAAATGCCAAAATGGAGTGTTACTATGCTGTCAAAACACTTTATATTTTAGGTAGGTTTTATGTTCTCAACTATTTGTGTCAATTAGACAGTAATGACATTTTGCATTGAAATTTTTTTTTAATAAAAGATTCTACCTGGATCTGTGAGGATACATTAATACATAAAAGCATAGCAAGTATTTGAAAGCAAAATAAAAAGAGGGGGTAAGAAATTCTATTGAACCAAAAGTATGGGAGTGAAGATGTTTGCATCCACATAATTGTTCTAAGATAGTCTTTCACACTATGCTTAGTCTCTTAAACAAAATCACTTTTTTTTTGGAGTTGAATCTAAGTGAATGTATAGATGGTGTCTCATTTTGCTCTTATTAATATCCTAAAGCATTTCTTCTGTGTTTTTTTCACGATGTTTGGGTGTTAGAAACATAGAATATCCTGAGTTGGAAGGGAACACAAAGATCATTGATTCCAACTCCTGGTCCTGCACAGGACACCCCAAGAATTCCACCATGTGTGTGATAATGTTGTCCAAATTCTTCTTGAGCTCTGTCAGGCTTGGTGCTGTGACCACTTCCCTGGGGAGCCTGTTCCAGTGCCTCACCACCCGCTGGGTGAAGAACCTTTTCCTGACATCTAACCTAAATTTCCTATGACACAGCATAGCGTGTTAGAATGAAAGACACCACCACTACAAGGCTGTCTCCTATTTCAAACACAACGTACCTGAACTAAGGAGAAACATAGTTTAGTTTTCACAGACACTCATTTCAAGTAATGTTTTTCATAACATTTTAGTGAGAGATTCTGTAAGATTCTCTCAGAGCAGTGTACTTGCACTACACTTTGTAACTCTGTGTGCCATCCTTATACGACCCAGCGCTTCATTTTTTTCCCCTTCTTTTGAGTATCTGGGGGACTACTTGCAATATAAGTATTATTCAACATGAGAAAGAAGGCAGAAAATGGGGCCCATGTGTGCAAGTGAAGCACAGTTCTGGCCCATTGCTTGTAAGTTTCCTGTCTTCCTACATAATATTTTCACTTTCATAATTTTCCTTTATACTGAAAACTAAGAAAAAGTAGTTTTGAACATTTTTCATCCATCTTGGAGCCTTCACTTATACAGTCCTTTTGTTACTTTTCACTGGTTTCCTTCTAATCTCTCTAGATATTTCTGGAACTCTTTGTAGCCTTGTTACATTTGATTTTGCTTTCTTTGCTTCCCTTACTTTATCTCTGCTTTTTTTGCCAGTTAGATTCCATCTAGCCTTTTCAACCTATTCATGTGTTGGTTTTGGGGGTTTGGTAGGGGATTTTTTTGTCCTCCCAGGGTGTAATGAATAATGCAAATTACTTTGCTGATACCTAACAAAAAGAATCATGTAGCTTTCGGTTTAGATCTTTATTGCTTCACTTGCCTCCCTGCAGTGAGTAGTGTCTTCTGATTGACTTTTATCGGTCTTTGCTTTAGCTTAACAGCTGAATTTATGGACTGTGGTGTTTTATTAAAACGTATTTTGATTTCATAGCTCAAATAACAGAATAGAAAACTCCAGTTTCCAGTAATCATGTCTGTTTTCTCAAGAAAATGGCTGATTCCTTTTAGAGTGAGGAAAGGAATTGCATGTTAATGCAGACATAGATAAAAACTATTCAAATTCCTATACAGTCCTGTGCTTCTAATTTCTTTCAAAATAGATGTAATTATTGTAATATATATTTAAAACAAATATTATGCATAAGGTACAATAAATGCTAAATTGCTGTACATTCACTATACAGCACATCTGGCATGAATGCCAGATTTATAAGCAATACCCTCTTGTGATTAAAACATCTTGATACATTACACTACTAATATTTTACCCCACAACACTGTCTTTCCACTTAGAAAAATGCATAGTACTTTATGAATAGAAAAAGAAAGTGGAACCTAGCTCCAAAAATTATTGCCATTTAGAATTTAATTAACTAATGTAGTAGATAGTAAAGTGTCTTACTGAAGACAAGGCAGCCATCCAAATATATTTTTCTCTTACTTGGATTCTACCTCTCTCTCTTTGCCAAAACCTATTGAGACATTTTGAAATTCATTCTTGAGCACTCGCATTTTTGGGGTCATTTCATATATAGTGCATTCACAAACTCTGTCCTCTGCTCTTTCCCCACTATATCTGACAGTGTTCCCATTCCCAATCTCTTAGCGTCCTGAAAACTATTAAAGCACCACCATCAAAACTTTCCAATGGTGCATGAATCTGAGATTTCTGAATGGATGTAAAATCCATTATGTAAATGTTTACACAGGGATTGGAGTAATGCCTTAGAAAACTCTAGTCAGGCTACAACATGGAAATCCTTATTAAAGAGGAAAAGAGAACTCTATCATTCCTGACTCTGAAGAATAAATAATAGCCCTCTAAAATTACAGGTAGGTTAATATATTATGAAGATATTTGACTCAATGCTTTGCAATGCACTTTGTTCAGGAATTTCTGTTTGTTTGGGGTTTTGTTTGCTTGTTTTTAATAAAGACAGCTGTTGCACATTCTGTAACATTTTAATTCTGTTTTGATATTGTTCGGGGCAAGCTTTAGGGTTTTATACTAGACACAGGAACGTGTGCAGGCTTATTCCTTTAATAGTTCTACAGCATACGACTGAGGTGTATTTGTGAGCACACAGCATGTACTGACTTGAACACTAATATCAGAACAATATCATTTGCAAGTAATGGGGATTTCAGTTCTGAACTGTGATCACCTTTGCTAAGAGAATTCTTCATAGTCTTGATTCTTTGGTGTTGTGCTCGGGAATGAATGCATAATACATCATCTGCCCATACAAGCTCATGCGTTTCTGGAATCAATATTCAATTATTAACATAGCCGAAATTTAAATTTTTAGCTAAAAAAGGGTAGTGTAATTAAGATGTGTTCACGTAAAGTAATTGATATGCTGTATGTGTGCAGAGGTAGGATGTCAAATAAGCAAACAAATAAGCTACCAGGGAATGAAACAGACAGGTTATGGACAGATATAACAGCCAAGTCCAAAGCTCCTTGGTTCAGTGAAAGCTCCTGGCAACACTGCCTAAGACAAATTTTAAAAACATTATAGAAAAATGTCTTAGTGTACTTTATAAAAACTGATGGTTAGTGATGTAATAGATTTTATTTGACTGATTTCTGTTAAGATTAGAAGCATCTGGGTTGCAAAACGAAAACTGGAATACATACAACAATAATTTATACAGACTCTATACTGAGGGCAGTTTTATTCATTGTAGAAATAAATCTACTCCTATGTCTGAAACTATCAATTAAAATGGTAGTCATTATTCATGAAAATAAATATATAGGGTGTTATTCATGACAGGAGAATGTATCATGTATAAGTGGTCAATAAATCATTTTAGGGGAAAAGTGATATGGAAAATGGTGTCACTTAAGCTTTCAATTTTCATTAAAATTGTAACTGCAGCAAGTTGTTCAGCAGAGAGACAGTCTCTGCCACACAAATCCACGCGAACACTCCTTGCTGTTTGGAAGTTTGAAAAAAACTACTACCCCTTTGTCCAATACTGTCCTGCTAACTTCCAAAACCTGCCATAGACCCTGCAAAGGGGCAGTGCAGGGCCATGCTCTCATATAACATATACTCATTTCCTCTTTGGTTTTGAAACCTGTATGGCTTTGACTTGCACTAAGTGTGTCACAAAAAACATGGGAATATTCGCTGGTGAGGTCAATACTATGAGTAAAATAGTATAACGGAGAAAGTCTGGTTTACAACTGATTTTACTACATTTTCTTATTTACCTTTTTTCTTGTTTTGTCAAAATACATCCTTAACCTGCCATCAGTACCTAACTGTGTTTCCATTTAAATCATTACGCCACCTACACTTAAGTGATCACACTGAGGTTCAAAACACTTAATTTCATGAGCTTTGCTTTGACAAGATCATCAACAGAGGTTAAATTTAGTGCACCGAGCATACTGGTGTCTCAGACCCTGTTAAGTCACCATCTCTGCCATAAGCTGTATTTCATATGCTATGTTATATGTAATACCATGAAAAGATATTATGCCTATACAACCAGCCCAATGCCTATGAAACCTCATCACAGAAAGTGTTGCAACTAGGATTAGCATTATAATATAGTTACATACCAGTTGATATTGCTCCTCTTCCAAACTCATCCCTTGGCAGACAGTCCTTCTTCTTCCCCCAAGCAGAGATGGAGAGAGGTTGTAAAACTCTTTTTCCAGTCCTCAGGTCACATCTTACTTAAAGTACAGAGGAATCAAGAAGTCCAAAGACTGCATTAAGGGATGCCAACTGCAGAGCTCTTCACTTTGGGAGGCACAGATTGAGCTGCATCATTCCCACTTCCTTTGTTTTCAAACACTGCAGAAAGTATTTCTCAAGAGGACTTAAAAATCATCCATTTAGATGAAGACAAAGAAGGTGAACAGAGGAAGAAGGCAAGAGGACAAAACACCTTCAGATTTCAGACTGAAAAGAAAGACCTGATTCAGTCAGTTAGAGTTTTCAGAAGAGTTGGGCTCTGAATGTAAGAGTTCATGTTTTATGGCAGTAAGGACCATATGGTAGTTCCCTTTTTGGCTAGTTAGCAAGATTTAATCAATTTTCAAGTACAGCTTAATTTTATTCATTGCCTTAATGGGTTTTTTTTTTCAGGTTTTAATTTTCTGTCTGACATTAATCTTTCAGTTTCAGAGGTTTGTTTTTTTGTTTATTTGTTTATGTGTTTGTTTGTTTTAAGGAAGTTTTTTGGTCTGTGTTTTTTTACCTCTTACAATTACCTTACAGGTAACAATTAAACCACTGCTAAGTAGAATGTTGTCAGGTTTTACATACTGTACTGACAACAGAGCATCCTCAAATCCTTCACTGCAGTTTACCTATCTTGAAAGCTATTGGCTTTCACTTACAACATGCTCATAGCACACTATCATAAACTTGTTTTGCACTGACCTTCTGGCTCAGTGAAACTGGTTCCTGGAAGAAATTAGACTACCAGTTATGGTAGCATAAGTTCAATCTCTGTGATATTTGTTCAGCTGCTACAGAGGCAAATAAAAACCAAGTAAATTTGATTTGTGCAGGCTGTATATTGCCATCTAACTGACAGACAGCATAGCTCTTCTCTAGAACAACTCACATGATCCATCAACTGTTTTCAAAATACTGCAGCAGGTTACACCTTCCTGGGAAGAAAGCAGTTTCAGGGGAAAAAAGGCTTCTCTGTGGATTTGTGAAAGATACACCATTAATGGTTCACAATGTCCACACAAATAAAAGTGCTTGTACTTCATATTCAATTTTCTTCATATCCCTAAAGTTTCGTATCTAAAAATAAATATGTAAACATATGTACGTAAACATGTAACCATACATATGTTTACGTATTTGTACATATTTAAATAAATATATTTACATTATCTTCTCTTGTATCCTAAGTTCATTTTCCTCCTTTAGAGTGGTGAGATGAACACATAAAGTATTATAATGATATAAAAGTCATTAAAAACAAACCCAAAATCTCCCTGCGATTCAAAACCACAGCATGTGTAAATTAAGGCAATTCCCTGCATTCCCTTCAACAGGAGTCCTTGCACTTTCAGGTTATGAAAGGCCCTATTTTGAAGTATTGATTCTTTTTAAAGTGATCTCATCTTTTCTGGAATGTGAGTTACGTGTGTGAAAACAGGGCAAATCGGCATACACAGCCATTGCAAAAGAGCAGCGTGTTGTCAGCTAAAGCCAATTTGGCTTGTTAGAGGTTACTGGAATGGTAATGGTGTTTCTGATGGTGTCGTGAAAGGAATGACAAGGTTGGTACAAAAGATAATCTCATGAGATTGTGTGCTGTCTTCTCCCAGATGGCTGAGGCTGGAAAGGTTGTGGTGCTGGTTTCAGGTTATTATTACAGAGCAGTTTGAGTTGTCTTGTTCTGGTTTAGAGTTTGTGGTTTTGGAAATAAAGCAAGCCCTGAGAAAGGGGATGCAAAGAGAAGATCTGTGGTTAGGGACTTGATTTTTCCTAGTATGGCTGGTGAGCCTGCACAGTGACTCAGATATGTAAGGTCCAGACAGTCCTTTACAAATCACGGACTGGGTGAATACTTTGCATCAGAAGACCTGAATGCCTTTAAAGAAAAACACTATCAATGAATGCCTGTTGAAATTCAAATCTTAACTCATGCCAGCTGTGCTCGGGCCTCTTTTAGATTCTCTTTCTGTGAACACTGAAGCAAGCAATGATTGTTTGTAGAAACCAAAATGTAACTACACATGTTCCATATTCGTATCAGATAAGGTATATTTGTTTTACAGAACGGGAAACTAATTGAAATGGCAAGGGGTAGAAGGGAAAATATTCCAGAAAAACCTTATTGGAGCCCAGCAACAGAAGTAACTGAGCACCCACCAAAAGATACATTATTCATATATAATAGGGGAAGCATATATGTAGCAATCCAATGTGACACCAAGGAAAAC
Source organism: Lophotriccus pileatus (assembly GCA_035583135.1). NCBI lineage: Eukaryota > Metazoa > Chordata > Aves > Passeriformes > Tyrannidae > Lophotriccus > Lophotriccus pileatus. The sequence continues at coordinate 7,197,475 of JAWWES010000133.1, read as the reverse complement.
AGAATACATATGCTTTATATATATGCAAATACGTCCTTTATATTATAAATGTCTATACCTACATATAAAGCTGTATAAATGACATTGTCATAGGTTGAATTGTTTTAAGAAAACAAGTGGGAAGTTTTTTTTCTATCCCCTAGATCATTATGAAAGAGGGATGTTGAACGAGAGAGGGGAGGGGTGGATCTTTTGGCTGGGGTGATTGAAACACACACAGAAGAACTGGCCACAGTCTGCATTCCAGAAGACTGATACATACATACACATTCTGCAACTCTGTTTGCTATTTTAAAGGCGACCTATAAATATTTCTTTGTTTAATTTCTGGAGGTTTTTCTCCTTGGAAAGAGGATTTCAAAGCAATTGTGGATTATCAAAACCCTGCTTCAAGTAAAACCCCAGTATTAACAATCAGTTTTAAACATATATGATCAAGATAGTCAAACTATAGAGCATAGAGGCCTGTAAAGACTTTTAAAGTAGTTCCATATGCAACATAGATATGGAATTAGCACCCCCAAAGGCAACTTCACAAAACAGCAAAGTGGTGACTCATTTGAATGCAGAAAATGTCAGAGGAGACACCACAAGTCCAGCCTCATTATTCAAAGGTAGGTAAGTCACATAACTGCTTGATACAGAGTGATGCCTGTTTCTTTAGGCATTCATCAGACACTAGTTCTTATTCTCAAACAAAAATCAGAGAATAATGAAGAAAACCAAAGAATAATAAAGCGGTACACTTTTTTTTTTTTTTAAATTTTTTTTTTAACTCTCTGGAGTGCACAGTGTCTCATCCGCTTTTCCTTTTGTCCAATAACACCGGCATCTCTGAGTGTGCCAGCAATGATGAGCTTGTATTCAGCCACACGAGCATAAGGCATAGTCTTGTGCTTTCTACCATTTTTTTGCAAAATATCTCTTCTGAAGCAGCTCAGGTATAGTGCACTGGATAGGTACTCTATCATCTACTCATGATGTACTTCCAAAACCAAGACCTCTTTACCTCATCCAAGCATGTGTGCACATCACACTTCAATGGTCACATGAGGGAGATCCATTTCCTTCTCACTGTTTCTATAGAGGAGGTGTCACACTGCTAAAAACAGCAACAATGCTTCAACATAACAGATGACACATCGGTCCTCATGTTACTTTTCCTCAGGCTTTTTGGTACTGGGTAAAGAACGAGGACTGTGTTGGCATTGCAAACTCTTTCTCAAGCAGAAAGAATTGCAACTGGCTCCTTCAATTATCATGCAGAAATAAGCAGGAGAGGGTGATGATTTGACATACCTATTCTGGTGTTTGAGTCTGTGAGTTTATGAGCACTTTCATAGCCTGCTAATTCACATGGAAATAGGAGAAGCCTGGCACTCCACAGGATGTTGAGCCCTTTTTTACACTAATGTCAGCTTTTATGATTTAACGTAACATTTGTGCCTGTGCAATCACAGATGAGATTTTCAAACCTGAAATTTTTTTACTGTAGATGAATTACTGTAATTACATCTCAGTAAAGCAATACAACATACTTTCTTAACTCTGAAGACAAAAACTATAAAGAGAAAAGGTTTAACTGTATCTGAAAATGAATCAGACTTGTGAACGCATTCCCTGTGCTCAGTCAAATTCGGAAACATCATGCGTGGGCAATGTTCATGACTAGGAAAAAGACAATAAGCAATGTAGATACCCAGTCAGCCCTGCCTTTAACCAAGTAAATTACTAGTCTGGGAACTAATTAGTCCTAACTGGGATGACCTGAATACAGTCATTAACACTCAAGAAAATGCCAGGCATGCTGCACCTCCTTACTATTATTGGCTCTTTTATTTAAGCAGTAAAAGTGAAATAACTTCCAAACTTTAATAGCAGCTAAAAGAAATATCTAGAGGGTAGGGGTGCTAAGAAGAAAATCATTCTTCTTATTTATTGTATTTTCATATGGAGAAAAACAACCTAGGATGTGAAAGCATATTTGTTGGGAAAAGAATTTGCTAAAGATTGAAAACATGGCGCGGCTTTTCAGCAAATTCCCTTGCTGATAAATGAACACTAATGCTTAAGCCCTTCTAATGAAGACAAGTTTACCATGGAATAAAGTCATCAATGATGAGCAGAAAATAGAGCATTTGTAAATACAATGTAATGCAGAATGATAAAGCACATCCAATTTATGCCAAGATGTGCTTGTAGAAGTACGATAAATAATATCTGCATAATCAATGACTGGAAGAAAGACAGACTGAATAAATTGTTTTCTGGCAATTTACAGAAAACAAGCCTAGCACAAAAAAAGACAATTTGACATTAGTCTTTTAACAAGATTATTTGACAAGCACTAAAACCAAATTTACTAACGATTCAAAGGACACAGTATTTATAAATGTCTATTTTCATTAGTGATAGAAAATTTGAATTAGGACAAGAATGAAATTTCTGTTATTTAAAGTAAAAGGCAGAATAAACAATGTAATAATATACATAAAATCCCACATATATATATATATGTGTGTGTGTGTGTGTGTGTGGTTTTTTCCCTGTATCTGAGATTCTTTGGTTTAAAAATGCACACAGATTGAGAGGGATGGGAGAGAAAGCTGGAGAAAAATATATTTGAGGCTCATCAGCAACTACTAATAACGGGATACGATATGTATTAAAATTACCTATAGTAAATATGCATTTAACGGCTGGATGCTACACCCACTGGTCTCAACCGGAAAGTTTTCATTGAGCTGCATGAACTAACCTTTAAAAAAATTATGGAACTACTTTAAAACTGAATTGCGAAAATTGTAATTTATATCACCATTCATTTACAGAGCCATTTACTTTATGATGTTAAACATCTCTATGATGCATGGTTTTAGAAAGCTTCAGTAGCTGTTTAGGATACCAAGAATACCAGAATGAATTATAAGCCATTTAATATCCAGATATCAGCTTTGGGGGACCATGTTACTGAACAGAAACAATTACCCTCATGCTTCCATAAACCAAAATAAAACAAAAATTAATCAAAATATATGGTAGCTGACAGTACATAAAACTTTTGCCTGTAAGGATATTCAAATGATTGTTATAATCTGCATAAAAAAATTAGATATTCAACTTAAAAAAACATTTAGCAGTTTTTGACCTTCAATCTATGGAGGATATTAAAATTCAAATAACCACCAGATTTGCTTTCCACATAAAACATTCAATGATGCCTTTAGCACTACATGCTCTGTTAGTAAATAAAACACTGCTCTTATTTCGGTGTTATCTCAGCCCTATTAAAACCTCTTTTCATTTATCTATGAAAAAGGTACAGCCAAGTTCCAGCAGGTTAAAGTTTGTTATTTGTTCTGCTTACATGACAAAGCCCTAATTTCATTAGCTAAGGAGATGAAAAACGAAAATCAATAGTCAGCAGATTTGATGCTGAGTGGGATGTTTCATTGTGACTGAGAAGAGAGACTGTGAAATCTGTATTCCTAAAATTTGCTTCTGACTGTGGGATTTGGCTAGTTGTTTGAACCTACACAGATGGCAGTATCAATTCCTGGCCACAACAGAGCTAGCTGAACAAAATGTTAAAAGAAATAGTTCATGTTGAGGGCCTAACAGAGCCATTTAGTCTCCTGGATCTTGAAAGAAAAAGGTGAGAATTAAGTTGTCATTTGCAAATCAATATATTTACCAAAATTGATAGATAGGATTTTTTGTCTAGATAAGGTGCATTTTACAAATGCTAATAATTTCAAGCTGACAGCAGGTTGCACTTAGACTAAAAACAGGAGGAATGGAAATAGTTTTGACTCTAGGATGTTCCCGTATGAAATGCCGCATGCACCCATCTTTCTGGTTCCTGGGAGCTTCCTTTTGAACAAATCAACCACACAATCAATCAGGAGAGGGAAAAGAGGGAAAAAGTGGGTGTTAGGGGTTATATTTCGTGATGTGCAGAAGGCAACATTAGTGTTCTAATCAAGTTTTTTTTTAAGCTAATAACAAAGCGTAACAAAGGCAATTAAACATAAGACGTGAGGAAATAAATGAAAATAAGTGGAGAAGCTAAACATTGATTTCCTTTTATGTAATTCTGGTAACGAGCATTATTTTATCATGTGTTTCTCCACTAAAAAGGTGCGTGACCCAGTCATTCACAGCTCTGTGCTGCCATAAAGATGACCTGTGAAAACTCATGCAAGGGAATTTTAGAGGCAGCATAAAAAAAAAAGAAAAAAAAAAATCACTTGATAGCATGAAGTAGCCAGAATAGCATAAGTGTTAAATAACTGTACTTGCTAACATGATTTCTTGAGATCATGGGTATCTCCTAGGAGTAATTTGTGAAGTTACTCCCACAATTTAACTTATAAGAGATATGGTCATCCCAAAATAAAGGGAGCAAAAAGTCATGAAATCCACCATTCACCTCTCAGCTGCAATGACTGTAACTGCAATTAGCAGTGGCCAGACTTTAGTGTAGTTTTCTAGGTTCTCTCTGCTGTATGGAAAAGCAGTTTGTAAGAAATGCTGAAAGACACTCTTGAATCCCTTCCTTCACCTGATCTGCCTTGTGTGTATCTTACCAGCAGCCAAAGAGCTTGGCCATTAAGTTCAAGGGATATAACCCACTCAAACTTTAGCAATCCATTTAATGTTAATTTATTGTTGAACTTTTATGGAACTACAAAAGCTTTACTATCTTTATTAAAGCCATGTACATTTATTGCATACTGAAGCTGCAGCAAGGAGATTCTGGGTTGAATGCTTCATTTATGTAATTTTTCTTTTTTATTTTAAAAGAACAATCTTGGACATATTTGGAGCCATCAAATGAAGTTTGAGGTAAACTTCCGTACAGGTTCTTTGTCAGAGCCTAAAATTAAGAACACATCTTTCATAGTTTGAGAAAAAGCTGTATAAATATTCTTCTCCATACCTTGTCACTGCAGCATATTCTACCATCTTTGCTATTTTTCGCATTGACCTGCTCACAGACACGATAATGAAGTCATTAGCTACATTTTCATTTACTTCTCATGCCTTAGGAGGTGATAGGTCTGGTCCATTAACACAAGGTTCTCCTCTCTGCTGCAATTTGCATGTGGTTAAGAAAAAAAAGGTTTAGTGTTAATATTTCAGCTAACAAGATATTACAATTTTAAAAACAATTGAGAAAAAAATAACCTCTGACACATCAAAGCAGGGATGTTTTCCACAAGAGAAGAATCTATAATGCATGTAAAAAACTGAAGGGATGCTGGGGATGTAGAGCCTGAAAGAATTTGAAGCATTGCTACAGACTGTAGGATCAAGTATTGTCTGACATGGGGAACCAATCTTATCACTATTTGGTTTTTCTCACCTATAGGCAATTTTTTTTATATAATATATAATGTATTTCTTCATAATTTTTCTTTATTTTCAAATCCTGAAAAGCAAAACACATGTATAATTTAATTTTTATAAATGAAACAGTACAGAGAAATTTCACTTAGTACTTGTAGACTTTTTAACGTGCTGGAAAAAAAACAAGGTCTAGAATGCTTTGGTCATTTGTAAAGCAGAATACCATATATTGTCTGGAAAATGAAAACTGAAAGGGAATATTCCCCCACTTTCAGCAACAGAGAGAGCATGAAAAAAGGTACTGAATGAAAAAATAGGATAGGTAGAACCCCAAAAGGTACACACAAAACCAACATTTATTTTCAAGAGCATTATTTGAGACTAGATATAAGAAAGACATTATTTTATGATGAGTGAAACACTGGAACAGGTTGCCCAGTGAGGTGGTGAAAGTCCCCTCCCTGGAAACATTCAAGGCCAGGTTAAGATGGGGCTTTGAGCAACCTGATCTAGTGGAAGGTGCTCCTGTCCGTGTCAGGAGGATTGGACTAGATGACCATTAAAGATCCCTTTCAATCCAAGCCATTCCATGATTCTACCATCTTCTCACTTTTCTTAATGCATGCACATTTCTCCATTGTCTTATGTAACTCTACAGGAGGGAGGGGCAAACTTGCAGAAGTTAGCTGAAGAATTCATAGCTATTCCTAAGAATGTTGTATGCAGACAGATACTGCATGGCCTTAATCAAGGAGTCAGCTCGTTTCACCATATAAAATCTCGAAGCAAGGCAGAATTTATTAAGTGCAAAACCGTTCTCTCTGTAAACAAGGGGAGGAAATGAAGAGCTCTTCCCCTTTCCTCTAAATGGCTTTTGAAGCATTTTCCTACTGTTGCAGAGTGTGAGAACTTTTCCACAGAGCACACCTAAGTGAGGCAGAAACATGACTGAGACTAACTATTTTAGAGGAGGGAACAGCCTTTGGCAAACAATCTAGCGCACTGCTCATGCTATCTAGTCACCAACGTACAAAAGACAGTGCCGCTTCTCAATACAGTTTTCTGTTCCTTGTACGTGTCGCTCCAACACAGTGGGGCCTGGTAATAAGCACAACTGCAATATAAATAACAACAAAAGCATTGACCTTATTTTACCTGTAAGAGCCGTAAACCACATCCAGAGCTTCTCTTTAACCGGCATAGTTTTGCTTGCCCCTTTAAGAGAAGCTATGGCAATTTGAACCAGCTGAGAATTTGACCCATCCTCCTAAGCCCTGCCATTGTAAAATAACTTCTCCAAATTACAGCATCAGAAAATTTTATGGTCTCAGAGTACTTCAGCTTTTAATATAATATTTTTTAAATATTAAAAGGATTTAAACTTATAAGAAATGCTAGATATCAGCTATTTTCTTGTATTATACGTTAAATGAATAATGCTCCCAGAAAGTTAAAAATGCTTTTTTTCTCCCACTTACCCTCCTCAGCTTTCTAGTTAGTATAATTCAAGGAGATATAATGGGGGGTTTGAAAAATAATGGTTTGAAAATAGATAAAACAGACTGATAAGGATCAGCTTGAAAACAAAACTTGAGATCGCATTGGATCCCTACACAGATCCCTTTATAGAGCTGTGTCTTCATTGAAAAACAAACATTGGTAGGTTAAGGATCAGAATGGGTGAATATACTCACTAATTTCCCCCAGTCCCTCTCTGGCAATTTTGTTTCACTGTTCCTCAGGGGGTTCTTGTTTATGTAGCACCCGATCCTTTCCCCTGTCTCCTAATAACCACAATAGGTATCATTAATATTATCTCCTACCCTATCTCCATTGTCTTTAGCCTCTGAAACTTTTCATTTCTCATAATGTCACAAGTAAAAACTGAATTTGCCCCATGAATTTCAGTGGTAGTTTAAAACACTTTTTTTTTCTTTTTTTTTTTTTTTTTTTCCTTTTACTGCTAGGGCTTCCAGGATTTTTGCTGTTTGATGTTGAGAAGTATGGACAAGTAAGGAAAAGATCAAAGTACACTCCTGGTTAATAAAACTCAGCAGAAGTTACTGCACAAAATGCTAGTAAAATTAGACTTCATCAAAGAATCATGGATGGCTAAGGATCAAGGGGAAACATTAAAAATCAGGGTAGAAGTATTTTTTAAAAAGCAGAAGGAGGAAGAAAAATTTGATTTTAGAAGAACAGCAGAGAAAGATGTAACACCTTATTATCTAATTTCATATTTTTATTTTCAGACTGGTTTACAGATAAAATGTTGGAAGGCAATATAGAAATTCCATAGGTTAATAATATTGGTAGTGATCAATGAGCATATCTTCTGAATGAAGGCACAATATTTACATTTGATATCTATGATTTGACGTCATTTAACTACATGATGTTAAATGACTTGATGTCATTTAACTACTTCATAGTTAAATTAGTTATAAAATATGGAAAAACTATAATCTTGTTTTCAAGAACAAAGACAACAAGAACTTTACAAAAGATAACCTTTAGGTATAAATATTTATTTAGAATATTTTATCTACTTTTTATTTAGAAAAGGGAAGGAATGACTTTAAAGTAGCCCATTTTTTCCTTTGTAAGGAAGACAGGTTACAGCTCTGTGTTCCACATCACATTACTGGCACTTTTAATATCTCTAGCATTGTTCATACCATCTGTTTCAAACATCAAATATTTCTGTAACAGAGATATTATTGACAAATTGAAAGCAACTCTTTGAGAATTAACTCATTACAGAGGACCTCACAGCTAAGACTATATGCCCTATCTGATAAACATGAAATTAAACTTTTAACAGTATAAATCATTGTCAGTTACCTTTCTCTTGCTATGAATGACCAATCTTTCCCAAAGAACACTGTTAATATTTTGTGTCAGTGAGTTTCACATGTTAACTCTGCTGTGTAAGGTGTGGTTCCTCCTAGACATTTAAAAGGACACATTTAGTTTGAGTGTGGTTTTGCATCAAAAATAAATGGTAATTTGGGTTAATCTTCCTATGCTTTTCCTTACTCCAACAAATCCAGTCCTCTAAACACAACTAAATATTCTGTCTCTCTCTCCGCAATAATGCAGATTTCTACAAATAATTTTTGTCACCCTTCCATCTGGATAATCCAAGTAGGGCAGGGAGATGAAGGTGAAAACATGGCTGATTTTATAAAATTGTTCTATTTCACTACTGACCAACTGTGCTTCCTTCAGTTCTTCATGAGAACTGAACTCTACTGGCTTGGCTGTTACCAGGCGTTGAACAGGTGTTTCATTACACTTCTCCCAAAAGATGTTAATTTTTTCTCTAGAAAAGCAAAGCGCTGACACTGTGGAATAGATTGCACCTGACAGATGGGAGCTTTATTAAACTTTCCTGTAGGAAAAGTAAAGAGACGTGGAGCAATGTGGTCCTCCTCCATAATGATCACAAAGTTCTACTTAAATTGTCCAGTCCGGTCAGACTACAGAATTTGCATACAAGTGTAGGATGATGACACTGAGCTTTCCCTGCAGAGTCCTGGAGCAAGGATTCCATGGCACTAAGCACCTAGGGGTCATTGTCTTCAGATGAGGAATGAGAAAACTGCTGGCATTCACTTAGAACGAGTGAAATTTAAAGCCACACACAGTCCCAACCTTCCTTTCCAACTGCATGTGTGGGAGCTGAAAATAAAAATACGTCTTGTCCTGTGACAAATTCATTTTTTCTGACTCTAGAAAAAGCAACATTGAACATACAGGAAAACCTTTCTTTCCCTAAGAAAATGAGAGCTATAAGAACAAAGGAGGTATAAAGTAATGCTATAACAACAAAGGAGGTATAAAGTAATGCTACTAGCTACTATTTTGCCATGTCATAGCTAGTTTAAATTGGCAGCAGCGGAGGTGACCATGCTCATTCTTTCATTGCATTTTGTACATGTATTTCAGTTGCTGTTACTCAAACCAGAAAGATAGGATGAGGAGGTTCTTTCAGTAAGTTCCAACCATAAACCATAAGTTTCTTTCATAAAGTACCAACCAATCTTTCTGGGTGACATCACTCAGTTAAGGTCACCTTTCACTTTTAGTATCATGCAGTGGATTCAAAGTATTTTCAGTAAAGTTTGCAGAGCTTCCCAGTCACAAGCTATGAAAACAAATTGCTTTCAAGCAATTGAATAACTTCCAATATCAGATGCTATGAGTAGAACTAAACAAACAGATTTTTGCACTGATTCCTGGGGAAGAATCTTGTTCATTGGACATTTGGCAATTTGGATTCCAATCCTCTTTTCTTCCTGCTGTGCAGCCACAGGAAAAGCAAAGTATTTTTAACCAGTTACTCACTAAAAATATTTTAGAAACTCTGGTTTTGAATCTCATATTTTCTCAAGCAGCTAACTCAGGTGGTATTTAATGCCATTCTGTATCTCACCAAATACTTTCTCATGAACTGTCTTGAGTTTTTCCTTTCCTTCTTAACCATTTAATTAATTATTTCTTAATTCTTTTATGTGTTTCCATTTTGTTAGCATCTTTTCAGTTTTTTAATATACAGTTCATTTCACACCCTCTTCCATTTCTTCCATATCCTTCCCTCCTTTTTTTGTACTATTATTTTCCTCCCTTTCCATTCACTATTTTTCTTGCTTTTGTTGATATTTCACTTCTTCCACTCCATCAATCTATTGATTGACAAGTTGATGTATCGATTGACAAGATGATATATTGATTTGAAAGGATTCTCTGAAATAATTTCAATACCACAAAAAACATTCAGATATCCACAAGGCATGTTCATTTTCAACCCATTACATTGTCATTGGTATACTGAAATTGTTGGAGTACAGTAACAATACCCCATTTTGCTTCTTCAGAGAATATAAGTTTGCCAAATAGGCACAAATTATGTATACCAGAGTCATGCCCATCAAAATTGCAGTCTGTACTCTGCCCTGCTCAAATTAGAGTCTGCTGCCAGATTGTTTGAAAGAATATACAGGAAAGCACACAGCTGTGGCAGTCTCCAACTAAATGAATAATGCAATATCAACATCTGTAAGATTTTTGAAATGCTAAGCATTCAGATATGAAGCCTCTGCCGAGGACACAGATGGTAATATGTTGTTGTTCTTGCAGTAGTTCCACCAGAAATGGACAGAGTTCCATAAACAGACTGGACTGTTAATGCCTGAAACAATCCTTTAATTTAGCAGCACTGGCTCTCAATGCGTCACAGAATGATAAATGCTTGCTTTGTGGATTGCATTTAATTCCGAGCTTTGTTAAACTCAAGGAATCCAGTAATGAATATGGACATCTTCAGGCATGAATACAGATGCCAACAACAGTTGACAGTATTCAGCAGGTGAATTTAAAGTGACAATCCAAGTTAAGGTAGAATAATTAACGTAAATTTTCCATTCAATACAAAAAGCATAAGAAAGTTCTATCTTTACCTCAGGAAACTGGAAACAACTAAGCAAACTTCTCCTAGGTGCAGATAAAAATTATTTCATAGGATTAGGTGTATTTGTCTGCTTTTTAAAGCACATCAGTATGCTTTGCCCACTAAAAGAATAAAAAGAAATAAAACATCTTTGAATATGAACAAATATATCTGTTCATCATCCAGTGTTTTTAGGACACTGGTGGAAAAGAGCACAATATCTTCTAATTTATTCTTTGTCTTGCTGTTTTCTGCCCATAAAAATTGTGTTCCAAAGGCATTCAGCAAATTTAAAAAAAATTTTGCTCAAATTAGAGTCTGTCCCTGGATTCAGAAATAAGCCAAGAGAACTAAGTGAAAAGTCAACATAAAGTTAAGCAGTGTTGAGAGGCAGAGGAATTAAAAGGAGCTAATACCAAAAGCAGTGACTATATAAAACAAGCCTCTGAGAGAAGGCATGATGTCACCAATCAGCTTGTCTGGACAGTTGTAGTCTGAACACTTGATCCCAGACACAACTTAACATCTTAGCTGGGATAGGCTCACCAGAAAAATCGAGGATTATTTCCTTTATGCATTGACACAGCTGAGACAAGCATATAATAAATGTTAAAAGCTGTACCCTAACTGAAGGAGAATATTTGAAAGCTTAAAAGACAGAGAAAAAGGTCAAGATGCTAACTCAGAAATTCTAGGAAGCCTGTCCAGGCAAAGAAGGGAAAGGATGTATCACTTTCAACAAGCTTTCTTGATTAACCCTATACATAATTGTATAATTTTCAATAACCCCCACTTCACAGTGTGCTTTAATTTTTAGGAAAAGATCAGAATTTTGGCCGAAAAAATCGCCAACAAACAGCATTTAACTTTCCTCTTTTAATGCAGGAAACACGATATTCAGAGACAATTACTCACCTCTGCAAGGTTTGGAGTTCATAACCGGTAGGCTCTTTAAGCAATCAGCATCATTTCTCGGGTAAGAGATGGAACATTCTTATTCCTGTAAGTGCTCTGTGACAAAATCTGAAAAGGACAAGGAACAAGCTTTGTGGTTTCATGCTTTTATCATGCCCAAACTACTTACCTTTTCCTCCACATTCTGGCAAGAAAGGGAGTTATGCTTCTGTGTTTTGCTGACAGAGCTGCCAAGAAAATTAGATTTCTATTTTCCTTTTGGGCACTTGTTTGTAAGTTTGGCTCCTTCAAATGTTAGTCATTGTCCGGCAGAAGGCTGGCTTGGCTCTGGGACTGCTGATGCTACACAGAGACTGCAGACAACTCTGCCTTTATCCTTTCAGCAGAGAAGGAATTTTTCTATTCCTAAAATCACATTCTGAAAAAACCAAAACATTAAATTGGTTTTAGACACACTTGGTGGGGGGAGCAGGAGGACAGGAAGGCAGAAAGAAACATAAATAAGAGAAGGAGAAGCACTTCCTAAAGTCAACAAATGCTGAAGGGGCCTGGAGTGGAAGACATTGGGGGACCAGCAAATGGGCAGTAGTTCAGTGGCTTAATGACCTCATAATACCCCAGGGCGTGCAAAACTGAGCACAAAGTCCTCAGCTATAGTTTTAAGAGTGAGACAGTGACTATAGAAAAGAGCCTCTCAGGTCATACCATTCATTTCCAGGAAAAAAACCCATGCACTGTTCTTCCCACAAGAGAAAAAGAAGCATTCATAGCCAAAGAAGAGAGGTAGACTGTGAACTCTGGGGTCACAGAATCTGTTGCAGCCAAGATTAAAGCTCAATAACAGTTCTCCTTAAGCACAGAGGCAAAACTCAGGACCTCTATGCTGCAAACTGAAGAACTTCGGCTACTTAAGTAGCAGGTAGGGATAAAATGTCTATGGAAATAGACATGGAAATACACGTGCAGATTGTGTGTATAGCACTGGCCAAGAGTAAGGAAAAAAAAGAAAAAAAGTTTTAGAAACTGAAAAAGAAATAAGTCAGCTGTAGGATTCATGTATTTCTACAAAGAAAAAAAAAAAGAAGAAGAAAAAAGAATGTACACCTTGATGCACAGAACATCAGCATTTTGCACATGCAAGAATCTGAGCTTCAAACCAAATCACAGAGGGCCTCAGTGACTTGCCCAAGGTCAAAATATAAAACCCATGTAAGGCTCTTTGATTGTGATTTGCTTTCTAATATAGAGAAAGCTCACATGCTGAGGGAACTGAAACACTTTGCAGGCAAACAAGAGCTCCATCTACCTAATTTACTATTCATATATACTTTAAAGAATCTGATCCCAGTAGATGTTTGTTCACATCACAAAGCTACCACATACTTTGAAATAATCTGTTAGAGTTGGAAGACTCTGTAGAGGAAAGACCCAGAAACCCAGAACTGAAACAGGAGCCGTGTTACAAAGCAGGATCAAAGGATATGCTGACATGCATTCAGGAACCCAAGATAATGTTTCTATGCTCTGTGAATAGCTTGAATCCAGGCTATCTCATGTTAATATTCATATGTAAAGTGTTTATCAAAACCTTAATAATGGCATTAATACAGTAATACAACCTCTGTGCTCCAGTGAAACTTTTACAATTGGTAAGGATTCTCATTTTTTCCCCCTTAGAAATCTTCTTAATTTCACCACATCTTCTATTGCTGAATTGTTTAAGAAACTCCAGATATGTATGCAAGCACATTACTATAATAGCTATAAAATCTGCTTTGATACACTCAGACCAGTAAGAGCCTCACTGCTCCAAAGCTTCCTGCAAATATCTGAGCCAAACACTGAAATACCCTTGGGTACTCTTATTTTTAGCTATATATAGTTAACTCCAGCTGAACAGTCACTGGAACAAGGTTCAAAATTACATATATTGTGAAATACTTTGTTCAGGAGCCTTCTGTAGTATGTGTCCTAACACATGTGTAGAATTCATACACATTATCTGTTTCCTAAGAACACAAAACCACAGGATCTTGTCTCTGATTTGTCTATCAGTCTCTGCTTTCTGCTGCACATTTGCTGCCCACATTAACTAAATAATACTTGAGAGTAGAGAATATAAGCACTTTTCTGTGATATCTTAGTGCTAAACAGCCTGTTAAGTGCAATGTTCTGACCAATGCAGAATGTCTTTATCTATACATACACACCTACCTACATGTCTATTTCTATTTCCGTAAGAGAAGCACCATCGTAAATGAGGAAGCTGGTCTGTAACAGGCATTGATACTGCTGATCACCAATGCAAAGCCTCAGAACAAAGGATCTGTTTGGAAGATTATTATTTGTAGGCCTAAGATCTTAGGAGTGTTTCAGTATGTTGGAAAACCTCATAGAGTGAGAACAAAATGCCTTATGAAATTTTAAATTATGTAAAATACTGAGATGTATTATACGAGGCATTTTAAATAAGGGCAGAATAAAGGCTAAATACTTCTGAACTGTCTCGGAAAAATTAATCCTTCTTAATTCATGCACCATTACTAGACTCTGATATTAAAATGCCTGCTGCCTTTAGGCTGATGTGATTATAATTATTCACTTGTTTTAATTCATATTTTATGTACTGTATGTATTTTTATGCAGCACCAATTGTGGTGGCATCCAACAATTAAAAACAAGCATAAATTAATCCCTCATTTGCAGGCAAACATCTTCAATTAATGAACTAAAGGACTTCCTCCAATTTTTAATTAAAGTTCTGAATAAGCCAATATATCTCATATAAATCTTATGAAATCTGAACTTTTCAAAAGGACCTTTTTCACCAACACCTTGGAGATCATTTTATCCCTGTTGCAAAAATAAGAGCCTAAGATTTCTCTCTACCTGACTACTACTGTGTGCCCCAGGACCAGGTAATATCCCCCCAGCACCATTTGAGCAGCAATGAGTGTATTGGCTTCTAGCCTCCGAAGAGTTATGTTCCATGTTTTAGCGCTCACTCTCTGAATGACCTTGGGAACGAAAATTGGTACTTTGTGCATGGTTTCTTTGTCTCACAGAGGTGCCACAATGAGGGAGTCAGTGAGAACACTATGTAGAAATTGTAACGTCTTTTCTATAAATGTTATTACAATCATTAGGCAGCACTTTCTTTGGTGGGGTTCATCCTCAAACAGTGTCCTGGAACTTGGATGCAAAGGTGCTATTTCTATGTACAAATCCACAGAACAAATGAGAATCTGAGGCAAAACCTCCAGATTTCTTTCTGGGATGGGATGACTCTAAGAACACCCTTCATATTAATTAGGTTTTTGCAGTTCCTGAATAAGAAACTGTGTAGTGACTACTGCCAGCAAACTTAGAATGTCCCTACAAGCAGCAGTCCAGCAGGCTTTTTCTTGTAGCCACACACATGATGGGAGGTGAAAGAAGACTCTAGGATATACAACTCTCCCAAGCAGTCATGTTCCCAGATGCAGCACAGAAGGCACTCAAAAAAGAACATGCAATGAATATGTTGAAGTGGAAACCTTAGAATTCAGAGCTCATGGCAAACATGCCCTTAAGAAGAGAGGAAAACTTAGAAATACAGAAACATTTCTAACTGATGTAAGTTTCATAAAAAATCTTCTTTCTTTAGACCTAATTTTGTACCATATGAGTCCCAAGTCATCCTTCTGATAAGAATTTAAGTAATTGTGACAAAGATCCAGGGCCTAAAAAGTTGGATGTTAAACTAACAAGGGATTGAAAATTAAAAATCGACATTGACTTGGCACTGACCACTACTATTTATGCTACAAGTAGTCATTTTATGTACAGATAGAGCCATCATTCTATTAATATTTGATTGGTGAAGACTGGATTATCGGTATTTAATGTGAATACTTCCCATGAGTATGCTGCACTGCATAACCTGTACTACAGACTGAAGTCCTAGAATGTATTCCTAACTTAGTTACAGTGGGAGTCTGAGACTAAAATTATATCTAATATTGTGTGAGTATTAAGATTCAATTATACAGTAGAAATGTGCATGTATATTGTATTGATATTTTTGAAAAATAATAGTAAAACGTATTTTTTAAAGGTCCTTATGGACTTTGACAAAGCTGCTCTCTCCCTTTAGATGTAGAATTGCATTTTTACCACCATCTTTTGTAGGCTAGGAATATGTAGGTTGAAAAGACTGAGAGCACTACTCATCAATATTTAGATTTGAAAGACAGATGAGAAGGATACCTCTATTAAACTCCTCCTCAAAGGATCTAAGAACACATTTAAAATTTTAGAAATAGAGCTACTAGTTGCAAACCTAAATATAGATTTATCCTGATTATCATGAAATACGTAGTCCCTACTCTAAATCATCAGTAGAAAATGTAATCAATGATTTACCATCTTTCTTGGGATATCCAGTTAGAATATTTTTGGTGATTAATTCCTACACTGCCTCTTGATTACTCCCCACAGAAATGCATATATGTGTATGGTTCTATAAAGATGAACTGTTGTACATAAAGGACGAGTGTATTCTTTTAATCATAACCAACCTAAAACTTATGGGCAAAAAGAAATTGATCAATAAAGAGCCATGTATTTCTCTCTCTACTGAAATTCTGTATCCCTCTGCCTCATCAAAAAGAAACTACCATGTGTAGCAGAAGACTCTTGGAAATTAAATAAATCATGTTATGCAGAGGAAATAAAACCAAGCAGTTCCATAGCACAACTTAGTGAAATGATGATAAAGGCAGATTTTAGAGTGCTTCCATCTGTCACATGTCCATTTTCATATATGTGTCATCCTGAATTATATGATACTCTATAAAAAGTTACAGAAAAAAACCTATGCTTTACTGATTTGAATTTCAAAGGGGACATGTGCATATGTACTCATACATCTAGTACTAAAAGACAAAGTTATATTGCAAACTGAAATATTCTGATGCTGATAAATGCCAGAAATATGTCCATTTAAAATTCTTGACTATGTAACAGTGTTTAATTCCATTTTCACTTTATTATCTAGAAACTCTTAAAACCTTACTTGCTGTTATCTTAGCCTATTGTCCTGATAAACTAAGTTCCCTCGGTCCCAGACCTGGTTTATCTGATCTAAGATAGCCTGTCCAATTAATTCTCATGTATTTTGCAGCAGGATTTATTAGCTGAAGCATAATGACACATTGAATGCAAAGCCTAGCCAACTTAGAAATCAGGCACAAAAACTTGTGTCTCGCTCCAAAAAGTTGTATGGGCACACGCTTCATTTCCCAAATTCTTGCCACAATATCCTCCACCTTGGGTTCCCACTCCCCAGCTCTCCCACACGTCTATTTTCTAAGCGCACCTAGCTCTTCTTCCATTTCCATCTATGTCAGGAAGCATTCCTCTCCTTTTCCCTTTCAGCCAGGAACAGACAACATCTTCACTGCAAAACCTGAAGCATGTAAAGGCTAGAAGAAGACTTCAGGGAACAGTGATGCTGAAAAGTATAAAGTCTGTACTTAGACACATGAACCTGGGCAAACTTGGACAAGTTTTCAATAGATGGCAAAGGGCAGAGCCCTGATGGAGCAGCCCCTCTCTGCCAAACTTAATGACATTTATTAGACAGCTATAGTTCACAATTATTTTGAATTTAGACTAGGAAATATTTTTCATATTCTACTGATAAATGATAACATTTATGAGTAGAAAATAATCACTTAAGACTGGTAGATGTATTCCAAAAATGTAAATAAGTAAAGCTTTGCTCTTAAATGTTGATATAATTTTCTTCATAACCCATGCCTATAACATAAAACGTAGCTTTTGTTGGCTCTCATTGAAAATTTGGCTATTGGAGGATGTTATGTACTGCCATTTCAAGCATAAAGAAGTTGCAGGTGGAGTGGCAGGGGAGAACCACTTTTTCAGTACAAAAATACACATGAAACTCCACTACTTTTCCTGGCTTCTATCTTAATTTCATGCATAATGAGCTGAATAGAAGGCTATAATTTCATTTCACTGGCCAAGGAATCAGACCATAGATATCATTTCTGCAGTGAACTTCATATGGAATTTCAGTGGAGGAAACTTTCACAGGCTGATGTTAGATATTGTTCTGGAAATTGGTTGGGGACAAGTACTCACACAGCAATGTGGTAACATTTTCCCCACGGAAGGAAAAAACCTCATATTATCACTTAAATTATGAACTTGGTATCTCCAGCAGAATTAAGGCACAAGAAATCCAAGGTAATGTTTCCATCATCTGGGTTAATGTTATCAGGATTTCTAGATGGTTCTTTTTTATTTCACCTTTGAATGAAGCAGGTACAAGATGCAGTGTTTAGTCTTATACCTGGGACTTGATCTTGTGAAAAGGTGGAAGTCATGAACCGAAGTAGAGCCAAATAGTTCAGAATGCATTCTTGTTGTAAGCTTTTACATAGCAGGCTTTTAATATCTCAAATAATCAGTTTTCTAGTTTCTGCTCTGCCAGAGTCACTGCTAGAAGATTATGAAGGATTTTAAACTGAACTAGGCAGTTTTTTAAAGTCTTTTAATAATGTGGTTCTCTTCACAGAAGTTACTGGCTAGAATTCGATTATATCAGGTTTATGAGACATGTTACTTACTCCAGCAGAGGGGGTCAGATGGGAATCCTTGTGAATAAATCCTGTACAGACACAGAGATGAATTTCTTTCCTTTATAATGTTGTATATCCTGTGTTCATCGAGTCTAAAATGTTTTTCATTCTTTCATGAAAACTCCACAAAATCTAAATAAAGGAACATAAACTTCAGTGAAGCACAAAGTTCCTCCTTTCTGACTGCTGATAGCTCTCATGCAAGAGTTGGTAAACACTGTCTAGAGGCTAAAATTACAAACCTGGACCCCCTATGAGAGGTAACATTGAGCGTCAAATAAGCCCTGCATGGTTTTAGAGGTAATATCCGTGTAGTGATCAGGCAACATTGATACTTTAATGCACCTTTAAGCTTTCTTCTGGGAAAGGAAAACTTAAGATTGTGGTTTGGGCTCCACAGTATGCCCAGGATTTTAATATAAGAGACAACAGTTGTTTTTTTTCCTATTATGGCTTCCTAGTTGGCAGATTTTCTGCTTAGAGGGCCTACCACCTGGGCTTATACCAACAGAAGCAGAAACAGTTGGATTTATTCTGTGATTAACAGAATAAATTGCCCTTCCTACAGATAAAAAGTCTGTATTTTATCCGAAGGGATACGTCCCAGAAAAGTGATGACAGACCCAGGTTCTCACACTTGAATACACTGAGGAAGTGACCCTTTTGGAGGAGGAGCCCACCATGCCAACTGTGGATGGTGAGCAGAGCCTCCAGCACGAACACCTCCCAGAGGTTGCTTTATGCCACCTGAGCAGTGAGTCTCCTCAGCTCTGGGCTCCTGCCTCAATTCCTGCTGCTCTGGGCTCTCATTACCATAAATCTAGTCTCTAGAAACATAATTGATCTAGATGTTTCCGTCACTTTCTTGTGACTAATCTGCAGTACAGTTCTCAAAAGAAATCCAGATGCAAACTCTATATGACAATGGGATTGCATTCTCTGGAAAAGAAAAAAAAATGTAATATTCTTCATAGGGTAAACTACAATTAGCCTTGCATTTTGCTGTCACAAACTTTGCTATTCTGGTGATCACTATCCAATTGGGATCTGTATTAGCTGTAAGTTTGTTCTGATCTCATTTGTTCCATTTGGTTACTGTTACAAATTGCCTTGTTTCATGGAGCCAAGATACATTCAGAGGGGAGAAATTTACGTCACCAGATTATGATCTAGATAGGAGCCATGTGCAAGGCTGATAAGCAAGCCTGGAAAGCAATGATTTCTTTCCCCCAAATACCTGGGAATATTGGATGCACTGCCTTACACAGATTAGGCACCTTCATGCAGGCAGTGAGATTACCTCTGTTTCCTTCCCGCTTCTACGTATCTCACTACGTAGGACATAGATTTTAAAATGTAGGGAGAGCTGATAAATACACTGGAGCTTTAGGCCCTAATTCTACTTTTTATTGAAGATTGGCATAAATGTCTGTTTTCTGGTCTGCTGTAGCTGTTCATAAATATATATCCACTGCTAGTGGTGGTGTCTCTCATGTCCATGGTAGTTGATCTGTGCTGTATTTAAATCAACAACACAATTTCTCTGTGATATATGAGTGACAAACTCCTGTGAAAATCCATAATACATTGTATAGGTCATCCATACTTGCAGCTGCTACAGCTGACATCTCAAACTTTAAACAAGATTTACATTAGGTGGTAACTTCCCCCTGTCATTTTACCAAAAAATGCAGCACAAAAGCCCCAAAACCCCAAACACATTTTCAGGGCTGACCTTTGGTGACAGATTTGTTGGTGACAATGATTTGTGGGACATTGTCAGTCATAAGAAAAAGTGCTCTAATGCTTATTAAAGACATGAGCCAACTCCCATGTAAGCCACCGGCATTCTTTCACTTGCCTTGCTTGTGGTTCAAATCAAGACCTGAAACACCCATATTTCTAAAAATCACTGTTTTTTTCCAGTGAAGGCTTTCTGTTGTTTCTAGATGAAGTATTTATAAGAAAATATTGAACTGTATTTCTCAGTGACTCACTAAATAACTCATGTCATGCTCAATGCTCTTGGGTGGTAATTAAAGATTTAAGACATTCAACAAAAATGTCATTGCTTAATTAAAACCAATAAAAATCTTTCCACATTAAAATATTTGCCTGTTGCCAATCAGACTTTGTTCTAGGTGTACTATAGATTTTTTTTCCCAGCTAATCTTACTTAAAGCAAGCAGGAAGCTATTTTTCCCTGGATGAAAGCTATAAAAAAATCATATTGCCTTAATCTTCACACTGTTAAGAATTTTAATGTGTATTTATTCTTCAAACATGTGGTCCATATGCGTTATTTAATTTCATTAGAGATAATGGACAAATTGATACTCACTGTACATTCATACTGCTTGTGTTTCTTTGTTGGAATTCTGGAGCTATAATCTGGTTATTATCCGAAAGCATTATAGACTGTGTTGTCCTCTACAGCTGTTTCTCAGGTCCCTCTCCAGCAGTTTCTTGGTCTATAAAGCAGATGTATATTCTTAATACCTTCAAAACAGGGGAAAAAAATGAAATCCCTCCTCCATGTATCCTCCCATTCCCAATGCCATTGGTTTGATGAATTACACTGACTGTTTAGTTATCCTTGAAGAAGGCACTGTTTTGTCACATGCTGAACAACCATGTGAACAGTGAAGCAGAAGAGAATGTCAAGAAGGAACGAGAAAGATAGAATCCACACATATTGTCCCAGTGATAAATATGAAGCAGGATCCTGTTATGACCCAGGATCAAAGGAATTAGCTGATGTCTTTGAGACCCACAAACAATGTGTTCTGGGGTATTGGAAAAGAGAATGATTTGGAAGCCTAGTCTAGATAACTTAATGGGAAAAAGATCACATTAACCCTAATTTATTAGCTTGAAAATCTATCACTTTGCTTTCTAATTCCTGGGTTTGGAGATTTGAACACAAAATTAAATAGAAAAAAATGTGTTTAAAAGCATCTTCTCAAGTAAATATTTATATATCTTTCTTATTCCCTGTATGAACAGTACTTAGGCCTATACTGAGGTAAGAAGCAGTAAGGGAGAATGCCTATTTTAAAAAATTAAACTTTGTAACATCACCTCAGTGAAACAAAATATTTTCACAGAACAGATTGTTTCTGTTTTTTCACCAACTTTTCATCATAAAATATTCCTCTAGCCTAGTTCTGTTTGAGCTAGCTCCAGCACCGGCATCAGTATAAATATTCCAGTAAAATACTTAGTTCAGCTGTCCTGAATCCAAGTCAGAGGCTTTTTCACTGTTTAAATATCCTTCATTTCTTTTTCTCCATTACTTTTATTTTCATGTTCAAATAAGCTTAAATAATTAGTAGGTTAGCCTTTTTCTTCTGCATAACCATGATGGTAAACTCAATCATATCATAAATTCTCAGGTGTTATGTATTCTATACTCTATTAGCTAATAAAAGATGAAAGGATTATCAGTACCAAGTACTTTGGCTGACCCTAGAACACTGTATTTCATTTTCCACTTTAAATGGTGGTATGTACATTTTTATGAACTTGCCTTTTCTTCTTAACATCCTAATTTCCTCATAGGCATCATGTTTTTGACATCTTTAGGGAGCCTTTGATCTGTCTTGCACCTCAAAATATTTAATCTTTTTTATTTGATGTAATCATTTTCATTGGGTTCTTTTGATGTCTCCATTGTATTCATTGCTTTCCTATATCTCTTTATTTTTTCTTTCAAAGAGCTGTCTTTGTTCAGACATTCTTCCTCAGTGCTATTTTCCTGGCATGTTCATCTATTAAAAATATGCATCCTTTGTTTTTAATTTGAGTGGTTCTTAGTCCATGCCAGCTCTTAATACTTACCTTCATTCTATGGCATCCACGATTGCTAAACACAATGAAAATGTGTCCTCCTGTATTCGGTGTTTCTCAAGATCACTCTTACATTAATAAAAGTTAAATAAAGAATAGTCTCTTAGAGTAGTAGATCAAGAACTTGAAATGTTCATAAAATCCCTCTCTCTTTTTTTATGCTGTGCTATTGACTCCTTGATATGTAGCTACTTGAGTCTTTTATGTTTCGCCATTTTTTTTCTCCCTCTTGAAATTTAACTCAGAACTATGCAGTGTACTTCAGCTTTAAGAATCTGAGTGAAAATACAGTGCAGAGTACTGATGGCAGAAAGCTGGCCATCCAACTTCTCTGCAAACTGCATGATCAGACAAAAAATTCAGTGGTGTGATACTTTTCTACCAGAATTTTAATTATAGATGGTGGTATATAACCTTTCAGGAACAGTATGATTCCTTGATTACCTTGTCTTCTATAGCTTGCAATCATTCTGATATTTACTCGGGACCATTTCTAGGATCTGAAGTCAAGAGCGGCTTTTTGATTTGGTTTTTAGTTGGTTGGTTGGTTGGTTGTTTTGGTTGGTTGACTGGTTGGTGGGGACTTTTTGCCTTTTTCACAGTACATCAAAAAAGTCTTCCAGTCTAAAACCAAATAATAGAGAATATTCAAACAAACAGCCCAGAAGTTGTTTATGCCTAAAAGTTTGTTGCAGCGAAGACTGTGGTCATTTAAATGCAGGCCTTACTCTAATGTAATATAGCATCATTACTTTTATGAGATCTATGAATTACATTCATCTGTGACACTAGCTAGAGGAAAGAAATCCCCAGCTCGTTTATTCACACAGCATTAAGATCTGTTGTTATAAGCAGCTCAAAAAAGGATTTAGGACAACATGGGATCTATACTCATTCACTGGTCATAATACACCAGAACTATTTTCATTCATACTGAAAGTTCTGTAACAGAGGCAACCATATGATTTCTTGAGATTTGATTATCTCCTTATGGTTGATCAGAGTTCCTGGAATGAAATGACTGGGTGAGAATATCAGTTTTCACATGAAGGAAATTGAATGTTTTTATCCCCAATGATTGTCAACAACAGCTAGCAAATAAACACCCTATCCTAATAAATGGAAACTAAAGCAACACATAATATGAATTAATAATTTCAGTGCATTTTCAAAAAAAAGTGCACTTTTGGGAGACACTGAAGAAGTGATTTTTGGCAATCAACTCTGCCAGGATGCAAAAGCCCTGCACTTTCACCTCACCTTTTGAAGTGGTGCTGCAAGTCAAGGTTGCTGCATATTCTTCATCTTTTACACTGTAGAAGTTCAGCTTCCAGTACCTGTCATCCATAGTTCCCCAATGAGCCATGACACAACACAGACACCTTCGTTTCCCCAGGCAAAGCCAGAATTTTCATAAGAGTGGTCACGCTCACATTTTATCCCCTAAAAAGAGAAAATATGTTTCTTCTGTGGCATTTTTTTGTGTAAATAAATAAACTAAGTAAATTAAAACTGAGGGCTATTTTGGTAAACTATTTGTGCGCCTGTCAGTCTGAGAGTCATATAACCTCTCACCCATATCTTTTTCAATATTATTTTTATCATAAAAGAAATAATAAAAAGGACATTAGAATTCTGTACCTTGCTAAAAACATGTGAAGTTGGTACAAAGGCTTCAACAATATCTTCACATGCTTTCCTTCCATATAAAAAATAATCTTCACATTCTATATGTCATCCAGCCAACACTCATTTATAATTTCAAGGTCATTACTAACATTTTAACAGTAAGATCTGTAAAATAAATAATATGACGGGAGTTGTGCTGTACTTTTGCAACAGTGGGAAAAATAGAGGGTTTCAACGTTTAATTATTTGTATGACTATCTCAGTGTTATTTTCTTACATAATACTGAGCAAGTTTAACTACTGTATTAGTGATGATTTTAAGAAAAACATCATTTTGGGAAATGAAGAGAGGGGAGTAACATCAAGATGAAATTACCAACAAAGAAACTGTTCTTTCAATGAAATAAGCCCCACAGACATTGTGTAATTGTTAGTGAATGCATTAGCAGAACTTTAACATGGAAGAAACCTATGAATTTTAAACTATCATAGATTCTGTTCAAACTGGGTACGACAAAACCATTTTATGTTGATTATATATGAGCAGAATATTCTTTCCCTCCCTTCTTGCTCAGGTATCCAAGAGCTGAGTGGGAAAGATGAGCTAAAGGGGTTTCCATTAGGCCTTCTCCCTTGCCATTAAGCACAGAGCAGCCTGAGTTCACTCTGCAAGGCAGCCTCTAGCCCCATGCACTAATTTCAGCTTTAGCAAGAGGCTTATGCTCTGCAGACCCGAAGGTTATACAGGTTACTTGCCAAGAGCCCAAGGGTCACATCCAATTTGCATATAAACCACAGACATTTGCTGTAAGTGCATATAACCATATTTGGCATGCAGATGGAAAATAATGTGTGGTAGTTAAGTTCATTAGCAGCACCAGCCAGCAGCTCTGTCCCCATCCCTCGCATACAGGCAGAGGGCAGCTGGAGCCCACATTATATGACTCAGCAGGTCTCATCTGGCCCTTGGGCTGCACATTACATGCCCCCACTCTACTGTTTGATGTGCTGAACAATCTCAGATTTCCAACCGGGGATGTAAACTGATAATGAGATCGCTTTAATGCTCTAAATCTCAGTGGCATTATCAGAAAGGCCATTTTCTGGCTTTTGCAGTTGCCTGAAAGGGAAAGGCAAATAAACACTAGAGGTGAAAACAGAATTGTTGTGTAAGTTACAAGACAAACAGGAGCTGCTGATTTCAGAAGACACTGTAAACTAGTTGCAGTAAGTACCAATTTTTTTTTCTTCTGATATATGTCACATCAAGTATTTATTTAAAATGCTTTTCAGGTGGACAGGCTCAAAGAAAGTGGCATCACATTTCCACCAGAGACTTGAGAACAGCAGATAAACACTGTGAATGCCTTGCAAACATTCAAACAGTACACCATGTGCTCTTTTTGTGTACAATCACAATATACCAAGAGATCTGCTTCACATCAGCCACAAAACCAATTACCTGCTAAATGCAACATTAAACAATCCACTATCACTTCTGTTTCCAGGTGTTACAATAGTCCATAATTGTTTCTCTAACACTTGGGCTATAGCATAATTTCTAGTTGTCAGGCATCACGTAAGTCTATTTTAAATTTTGCCAAAGTGTAGTCTTGAGAAACTACAAACAGCAGGGGCCAAATTTTAATAATTATCTCTGCTTCCGTCACTTCAGCAACATGATTCCCACTGTTGTAATAACAGGGGGTCTTTAACATGCCTTCAGGGACACACAGTTAAAGCCAAGAAAAATGTCACAATTATTAACTGACTACAAAGAAAGAAAACTAAGGAAATTATTTTAGCATTGCTAGAAAAGTTACTCTCTTAATTAGAGCATCAGAACATTGTTATATGCCTCTCTTCAGTAGCAAGTGGTAGTGACATCTGTATTTATACTGAGGTAAACAGACAAGACACTGGCCTCTATTAAAATTAGTTATGTATTCTCTTGCAGTATCCTTGAACTCCCAAGACTTGTCTGTGCTGTTGCCAACCCCACTTCATGTCCTCTCTGTCCTCTTCCCCACACCTGTGACATGTGGGGCCATGTCCCAAGCCCCTTTCTTAGGTGAGATATGCACCCCAATCCAGTGACATCCAGAAAGGCACTGGAACTTTATCCTTTTCACTTGTTCTGCCCTGAGCTGTTTTCCGTCTTTGGCTAGTGCCCATTATGTCCAGCTGAGCTGGACCACCTAATTACAAAGACATGTAACACTTTTGTCAGGCTTTGACTGGCAATAATGAGGGTAATCTTCAGTTTCCAGAAACTCCTAATAAGCACAGTCACAAGCTACCGACCAAAAAAATCCACAAAAATTAAATTAAGCTGCTTGTGAGCTCAGTGGGTGCAGCTGCATCACTAATTTAGTTTCTTTTAGGGCTTCTTTCAAGAGAGAGGCTGTCTCGTGTCCATACCTTGTGTCCCCTGATACCCCTTATGCACAACACTACTCACTCCAAGACCTTTCCCTCCTGGTGGAAACAAGAAACATAGAGCACCCAGCCCCCCAGGCATGCTCAGTAAATCTCAGAAAGGAAACCAGTGTGAAAGCAAAGTGTGGACACAGATTTAAGGGACATAACCACTGAAATAAAATCTAACCCCACACCTCTTAGTAAAGCAGGTGCACTGAGTGAACTCCGCTTCTCCGTATTCCTTACAGAATGAATGAAATTACTAGAGAAAGCTGTATTGAAGGGGGAGAAAAAAGTAGAAATAGAGAAATGGAGAAACAGAGTAATAGATTCTTTCTCATTTTTGTTAATAGTTCCATAAAGAAAAAAACTAATAGTTGTGTCATGAAGTGGGGAACAATATGTAGCTCAGGGAGAAGAAATACTGTCTCATACTGAAATACTGAGAAATTCAATCAGTCACCTGAGTGAATCAACTAAATGTGCCTCAGATTGAGTGGCTACCAATGCAAAAACTTGCCGCAATTTGGTAAGGAAATACTGGAAAATTGGAGTTCTCTGAGCACCTATACAATTTATTCTTCACTAGTCTCTAAACCTAACATTTATTACTTTACTTTAGGAAGTGAATTCGTCCCTCTTACTAGCAATCAAATCAATCTATTATTTTCAACACAAAGTATAATAATATTTTAAAGTCTTTCACTGCTTTCTTGGTGAAGCAAGTGTTAAGAGCACTCATTGCCTTCCAAGCTCCTCTTGTAATATCATCCTGCAAATTGTGATTATCAAATCACAGGGCTTTATTGCCTATCCAATCAGATAGCAAGGTTATCCAGTATTCTGTCCATCATCTGCCAGTTGAATACTTTTCGGACTTGCCCGCTGTCTGTCTCTATATATTCTCATTCTCTGCATGCACCATGCCTGTATGGTCCTCCCCTCTGAGCTGCCATCAGTCTGGAGCACCCCAGGAGGAGCCAGTCCTTTCTTTTAAGCTTCCCATTGCACCTAGGAGTGCCACCATATGTGGAATGGCATTTACATGGAAGCAAATGCAAGGTTCAGAAGGCTAAAGAGAAATCACTGTGTAAACCTGCAGTCTAGAAATTTTCCTGGGAGAAATGATCTGTGGATTAGAGTCCTCGGATATAAGTGTGTGGGTTCCCAAGAGCATTTGCTAAAGTCTGGGCACATTATCAAAACTAATCCTTCTCTGGGTCTCTGCTGAAATAAAAAGTGAGTGCATGTTAAATTCCATGACAAAAAAAAAAAAAAAAGGGTAAGAGTTTCTGTCTCTGTGACCAGTTTTTGACCCCAGCTGAATCAAGTTGCCTTCCAACAACCCAAAAGGTAGGCCGAAGAAGGTGGGTTTTGAGCAGTAGCAGAGTGATTGCTGCTGTCATTGATTGGCTGTACAAGTGTCTCTGTCCAGCTCATTCCAAACTGATACTCTGAGCTCTCTCTCACGCCTTGATATCATATTAAAGGCGCCGGATCCCAGAGCAGGATCTATAGGACACTACAGTGCTTCTCTGTGAGTAACCTGGACCCTTCTTCAGCCTGGCTCTGTGCTTAATACAAACAAGTGCTGTCCATTTTGAGACACTGCTTTCTTGCTTGACTTTGGAGCAAATTTTTCCAAATCTTACAATCGACAATTTGGACTTTATTTTCAACATGTAAATAGAACATTATACAAAATTTTATGTGATTATACAAATAATGATTTGCAAAGTTTCTCACGTATGAAAATAATGTAGAAAATTAGAGGAAAAGTAAATGTGCAACAGTTATCTTTATGTAAATAGATATGGAATTTTATAGAAATACAAGCATTTTCCTTATCTTAGACTCTTTCTGTGTCAGAAGGTGAAAAGATTTTATTTATCTAGGACTTCTCTCTTAGTAAGAAAAGTAGCATATGTTAATTTTTCTAAATTTTATAAATACAAAACCAGTTGTGACTGCCTCTTAATCGCAGTAAAATACAGGCAACTTTTAATTTAAAATGAAAATATCACCATAATGAGAAAATATATTAAATATTTGTCTACATCAGTACAGAAATTTCTTACCTATAGGAATGTAGATAAACATATATAGTGGGAACAGAGTATTCTCTTTAAATCTTAAATCTTATCTGCCACTACCTTTGGTCAACTCTGCTTTTCCACTTTCAGGAAATAAAGTCAATGCTTTGGAAGATTGTCCTACATGAAACAGATCCTGCAAAACAAGAATTCATAAGAAATAAATTAGAAAATAAAAAAAATAACAGGGAAAATTACCTAGAAGCATGTAGAGAGGAAACGCAGTCTAAGTGAATTTCCCTGCAAGGAAGGACTCAGATAACTACACTGATTTAGAAGTTAAAATAATGTATTATAAAATCATACAAGGGAGCTCCTGAAGGAAAGTCACTATTGTTAAATACAGCACAAGAGGAGAGGAATTTCTGAACAATCTGTGTCTCTTCCAGAAAGGACAAGTTTTGCTCCCAGCCTCTGTAAGCACTGGTTACCTGAATGATGTGTGTCCATGCTTCCTCACTTCCTAAATAAGTGTGATATATTGGTCAACATGCTTCCATCAGTCAGTTAGGGCCAAGAGATTTGGGAAAGGAAGAGTATTTTTGGTTCATTTTGCACTTAGTGTGAAAGAGAAGGACAATGACCTGGCATTTATTTCAGTTCCTCAAATCACAGATCATATATAAGAATATAATTCATAAAAGTCATTCTACCAAAGTCAAGACATCTTAGCAGAAAAAACTGTTTTATCTGATTACAGTACTTGTTTAATTAATGTAATAGGTAGACAGGACAGTATCAGGCTAAGTAAACAAGCTACTAATCTTAATAGGATGAGTTTTGAAAGTGAAATGTACTTGTGATCTACTGATGATTCTTGTTATTTTAAGAATAATGATGACATATTCAAAAATAGTCTTCTGTGTGCAATTTTGCTCTGCCTTTTTATATAGTTCTCCTTGTAAGTTCTTCTAAATTGTTATTTAAGTATTTACATGGAGCACACCTTTATGGAAGAGAGTAGCTTATAATCTAGGGCTGTATACTATCAAATTAGATCTCAACTGCATACATCATCCAGAAAATTTCAGCATTTGCACAACACATTTATTCAGGTGGAATTTAATTAAACTGAACAAATTAAAGCTGACTACTGAGTCATTTCAAAGCATTGAAGCAGAGAAGAAGACAGTGACACTGGAAAAATTTGCAGCCATCTAGGACATTGTCATCTCTCACTAGCCCTCACTTAGCCATTAATAATTTTGTGAAATTTAAATTCGATTTGTACTGTGTAAAAACTAATTTGAGAAGAGAGACCTGTTAACCTATGCATTTCCAGAAGTCTGTCAAAATGTGAAAACACTTCAGAATACACTTTTGGACCACTACAAGGAATGATTATATTGTCTAGTGACTATATGTACATGTATACACACAACTCACATTTTTTTATCATTGCTTTGTTAGCTTTTCCTTCATCTGCTCAGGTTGTGATGGAGCATAAATCGTGCTGACCTGCTGTCTACATCCAGACTGTACAAAACTGAGGCTACAGCTAAATAAGCACTTTGTACACACATTTATGTACTTATCAAATTATAATTACAGGAATTGGGGGGGGGGGGGGGGGGGGGGACAGAAACCGCTCTCAGCTTTGTATTTATCTATCCATTTGATTGCCTTGACCACTCAGGTGAACTCAAATTGAAAGCTGTAGCAAGCAGTTGTAAAAAGGCAGCACAAAGGCCATGTGCTCACTTACCCCATGTGCTCAGATTGGCACACTCACTGCTGGCTTCAGTACCAGGGAAGTATTTGCCCCTGATCAATTGATATATTTTGGCCTCTTGCTTGTCTAGGACCACCTCACAACCCTATGGCATTAACTATAGGAAAATCAGGGCGGACAATGTTTAATGTAACCTGTGCTAAAAAGCCTCTGAGTGAGGAAAGTCCCACAACCCTCACAGGTAATGCATTCCAGTGCTTAACTCTCCTTGCACTAGAAATGCTGAATACCTAATTCGATCTCCCTTTGTGCAACTTTAGGCCATTATATCTTCATATGGCATGGGATATGAAAAATAACTAATTCCTTTAGATCTTAAAACATTATGTATACTTGAAAACTGTTACTGTGCCTCTCTTCTATTTGCCTTTAGAAAAAACAGCCCTAGTTCCAAAAGTCTTTTCTCTCAGATGGTGTTCGCAAGCTCTCTGAGCGTTTCTGCAGTGCTCCCTTACAGGATAAGTCCTCCTTGTGTTCCCTCTGGAGCTGCTCAGATCTGCACGGGACATGTTTTTAGAAGCTGGGCAATTTCCAAGGTAGCTCATGAAAGGTAAAAGAACTGACTTACAGGATTGGGTGTCCAGAAACTTTCCTTCTTAAAAACGAAAGTTAAAACAAGTTGCGCTCTGACTGATGACAAGGTATCACCAAAATGCAGGAAATGCATTACTCTGGAGTAGTAACTGGAGTAGAAATAGGTTAAATATTCCACGTTTTCCTGGAAAAATGGAGCATGCTGGATAGCCCTGATATGATATGTCCACACAAGTTAAAGCATTTAAACATATTCAAAATAAAATCTGTCCCTAAAATAAGCATTTTGAAAGCAGAGGGAAAACATAAATCACTGTGATTTCTAAAAAAAGGTGGAAAATAATGGAGGAAACTAAAACCAGGTATGAAATAGCACAGAACATTTTTTAGAGAGCAAAATGGTATTCAGTAAGTGTTCACAACATTTAAATAGCTGATGATTTTTCCTTTACTAAAAAAAAAAACAGAAACCTGTATGGAAATGACTGCAGGAAGAAGAACTGTTAAGGAAATCTACACTCAAAATGACAGGAGAAGAATCAGAACTGACAGCATCAAAAATATAGGAAAAAGGAAATGTTCTGATCTGCTTTTGAAAATCAGGTGCACTTAACTAAGGCATGTAATATACAGATGACTCCCCATGCTAAATTTTTCCTGCATATTAACAGAGGCATCTTCAGTGTGGCTTTATCATTTCATGTACAAAACCACAGGGTATCCATACACATACATGGGAGAAGCACAGACATCCTGGGCTTTATGTGGTGGAAGTCTTTGTGGCTGTTATGGGTGCTTAGAGAGCTGGGGTTCACCTGGAGAAAACTTCTATAAGGAAATTTTATTGCAGCCTTTCAGTACTCAGAGGGGGCTTGCAAGAAAGATGGGGACAGACTTTTTAGGACAGCCTGAAGTGATAGGACATGGGGTAATGGTTTTAAACTAAAAGAGGGTAGATTCAGACTAGATGGTAGAAGAGATTTTTCATGATGAGGGTGATAAAACAGTGACAACCTCTCTTTCCCAAAGAGGTGGTATGTGCCCCATCCTGGGAAACATTTAAGGCCAGGTTCTGCAGGCCTCTGAGCACCCTGGTCTAGTTGGAAGTGTCCCTGCTCATTGAAGGGGGGTTGGACTAGATGGTCTTTAAAGGTCTCTTCCAACCTAAACCATTCTATGATTCTATTTGTAGTCTAATACCCCATGAAGTCAAGAAATGCTCATTACATGAAGAAGAGTTTTGGGCTACCCAGGCAAACTGTAAACCAAATTATTCAATTTCAGTTATTCAGCAATTTAACTAGGCAGAAGCCAAATCAGCAGATTTGAAGAGCTGGGCTGTGTGCAGAATTTCCCATGTACTTTGATGACTGGACGTTAATAAAGCTATCACTTTCTTTTGCATGAATAATGTTTGTTACTACCTCAGTTCTATTAGAATTATGAATCGCTCATAAGCAAAGTCTCATTGTCTTTAATACATTTATTATGTGAATGTTCTCCTGGAACAGTTTAGTAAACTAATTTTCTGGTTATTTTTGGTGAAATGTCTGGTTTATGTATTCCCAGATTTCATAGTGGGTGGTTACTGTAATGTTTCAATTATTATATTGGCTGACAATCTTCTTGCCAATAATAACAAATCCTGCCCGCCCACACCCACTCACAGGCATGTCCAGGAAGAATTCTTAGATATATAATTGATCCATTTCAAATAATTAAAACATCTGAGACTCATGCACATTTGTATAGTTAACCAGAAGATGCTAGAAGATTCATGACACATGCCCACTATGGAGCACAAATATTCAAAATTTGACCCCGTCCTCAGAAACAGACTTGTATTTATGAATTTGATTTAAAATCTTTGTTTATTTTTGAACCAGCTCTGGACACTAACTTGGAAACTATTTTTACTACTACATTGAAGTACAAAAACCAGATAGTGCAGATGCAGATGCTATAGGTATGATGTTTGGTTAGGATAAATCAACAGATTTTACACAAAGCTGGACTTCCTTTGACAACTGCAGAGATTTGGCCAAAGATATTGATTAGACAGTTAACAGACCTTTTTGAAGCTATTAAGGATTAGGCAGGCTCTCCACCACTTTATTTTTTATATTAATGACATAAAGGCATATAAAAGCAAGTTCACAATTTTCTCAAATTTTAAATAAGTAGAGAAAAGGCAGAACAATGCCTATAAATAGACATAGAAGGAGTTTTTGATCACTGGATCACTTGATTTGGTGACTGGGTCAGAGTTCAGTGCACAAAAATGCTTTGTGAATGAAGCATACAAATAAAATTATTTGCTAATACAAGAGTGCATTAAGGCAATCAATAAGCATAGAAGTGATTTAAGAGTTAACATGTTGATAAATGTTCATCTCTTAAGACTGTAGAGGATGATGAAAATACAGGCTGAGCAAAAATTATGAAGCTAAAATTCTGAGCCCCTTACTAGCTTCTAGAAATGTCACTGTTCAAAAGTCTCTCTCCCAGAAAACTATAATGTATTATATAGTGGTAAGTGTACTTATTTAACATTGAATAATGTGCAAATGATAGAATTATGCATTTACACAGCACTATGCAATTTTTGGGGGTATGAAATACTTAAAATTTAAAGTCCTAGTCTTACAAACATTTCATAGAGCTTGTTACCCAGGTACCTTACAGCGCAGTTAACTGAGCTACACAGAATAAATGATGCCTGCTTGTAAGTATTCACAGAAGCATCACTAAAAGAGGCAATGTGACAGGTTTGGAATTCAATGTCAAACATCCTCTGATAAAACACTGGAAAAAAAGTCATAATAGACAATTCAAAGTAATGAAAAGGAAGATCATGCTATTCAAGATAAATTATATTCAACATATAAAACTCAAATATTGAGCTATTCAGCACAGTTCAAGTGACTGACTATAAAAATATCAATTAAGATAATTATTCAGGATTCAAACCCAAAACAATTTAAATTAAAGGAAATAAACATTATTTTGATAAAGGTTTTATTGTTATTTGAACTGTTCAGGTTGTTTTGGTATTTTTCCCACTAGATGCTCTGTCTATCATTCAGCACCCAGAAAGATTTTACTGAGGGTTTTTTTCCCAATATTGACTCCAGTTATTATTTTTAAGGAGAGAGTGAAGACACAAGTATTTGCCTGCCAGAGTTAAAATTAGGTATATTTCCTTGCATCATACGCATTAATGTCCCTGAAAGAAAACCGCACTTGTTAAAGTATCCTTACAAGATGATACAGTTTATTATTTAATCAGTTATTCCCCAAAGTTTAAACATCAGAAATCACAAACACAGAGATTAGTTATCCTTTCATTTCTATGGTCATTGAAAAATTCATATTTATCTACGTATTTCTGAAAATCTACTGCTATCTACATAGGGATTTTTGGAAGACAGATATACTTTTTTTCAGTGGATTATCCTGGAAAAATTTAAAGAGGTACAGACAACCTGTTGTTTTCCCTGTGTTTTTAGATGCAGCACTTAAAGATCTGCAAGGAAATAATTTCTCCATTTTTTGTTTGTTAAAAAGTTTTCCTGTTGAAAAACTATGTGTAGTAATTTTCTTTCCTCTCCCCACATGAAACAGACTACTCATGTTTCTTTTTCTTCCCTACAACAGTAGAAAGAAAAAAATTAGGAAAGTGTAACTAATTCCACAAATCTTACTAGAGTGTTGTCTCAGTTTAATCAGATTGAAGTGTTTTGCTAAGGAGGATGAGTTATGAAGAAGACCAAGCTCCTCCCTCTAAGCAATTGTAAATCCAAAATCAAGAAGCTCCAGTTGAAGAAGTGTGGAGAAAGAAAAGATAACAGCCCTTTATTAAAGGACATATGTGTGTTGGCAGAACATCTAAAGAACACAAAAACAGCCAAACAATAAACCTGTAACCAAAATTTCCTCAAAAAAAAAAAAAAACAAAAAAAAACAAAAAAAAAAAAAAAAAACAAAAAAAAAAAACACAAACAACAAACCACCAGTTCAGCACTTTCCGCCCTTTGGCGCAATTTTAGCCGCGATCAGCAGGGGCCGATGTTGGATCTCTGGCAGTTGCCACGTGGGGGCCCCAGTGTGCGGGAAAAGCCAAAAATGGAGATCTCCCCTCCTCACTGAGAAAAAAGGGAAAAGCAGCTCTTCCCAAAGACTCACGCTGTCTGCGGCTGGCTCTGCCCGTGATTTGCCCCGCCTTCATCAATGCGCACAAGCCGCTGCCAAACGCGGGAGCGGAGGAGGGAAAGGGCGTCCTCCTTCCCCAAAGGTTCCTTCGCAGATCGGCTGAGCCTCTCCGATGAAATCCCAGCAGGTCTGGGCTAGGGGCAGACAGAGCGTAAAAGAACGGAGGCAAACCGGGCCAGAAGCAGCCATGTGACCCGTCTGAAAACAAAACTGAACCACGGATAATCTCTCCACGCACACACCGTCCCTGACTCAGGGCAAAAGTGAAGTGCCTGCCATTTCCCCAGGAGAGAAAAAATATCTTACTTCCCCTCCCCACAGTCTTCTGAGGGCCATCAGTCTGGAATGAAGACTGTGGCCAGTTCTTTTGTGTGTGTCAATCACCCCAGCCAATAGAATCACCCTCCCAAACCCCTCATTCAACATCCCTCTTTCATAATGATGAAAGGGGAAAGAAAAAAATTCCCACTTATTCCCACTTGTAAACCAGTGACAAGTGTCTGACAAGACACTCTAGTAGGCAAGATGCTTCTAACATTTCTAAGAATGACTAGATTTCAACTTCATGCTGTTCTCTTAGTGCTTGTAAAAGCTATAGCTCCCAGAGCCTCCAAAGCTGAAATCTTTTTTCATTACTTCCACAGAACAAATGTGGCTGCAGTACAAGATTTTCAGACTTTACAGACAAACACCTTCCCCCTTTTCAAAGAGTCAGTTCTACAGGAGTGAAGCAGTAGTAGATTGTTGTGACATTATCTCCTAGGATGCCCCTGCCAGTTGCAGTGCTAAGTGGCAATCTCTTAGCTAGCTGGAGAGTCATCATATTGGTCTTGAGAGACAGAATATCTTCAGGAGCTGAAAAAATGACTAAGGACATTGGAGACATTATTTCAGCTTGAAATATATCTATCTTAGATCTTATTTCTTCAATTCTTTGCAGGCTCAATGGAAAAAAAGACACCGGTTGAAAAGGGAAATTGATTATTTTGAATTTTCAACACTGAGAAGCTATTCCCAGCTGCTGAATGCTCCAGAAGTTGATGAAGCTCACATGCAAGAC
>JAWWES010000133.1:7147557-7161479 GCA_035583135.1 Lophotriccus pileatus | reverse complement strand
TATTGTGAAATGAGTTCTTAACAATATTCAATCATTGGTTATTGTATGACTTTGTGAAGATGGGGCCAGAAGCTGGTTTATTTTCATCAAAGAAACTAAATGGGCTGGCATTTTTTTATACATTATCGGTGCTCTTTACAAAGAACTATGGGGAAAAAAAAGGCCTTCTGATGTTCAGTCTTTTCAAAAGTATATTCAAGAGGGTCAACTATACATTTAATTGAATAATTCACTTATCAGAAATATTTATTAAAAGCACATAATTCCAGTAGAAATATTTAATTTTGTGTTTTGACATTTTTCAGGTAAATCTCTGAATTTATTCACTCTCTGTAATCATAACTCCCCTGTTTATTGGGTCCTTTACATCTTCAACCTCAATAACTTTTCCATTGATCACATAAGCTCTGATGAGGTACCAGGTTTGTTGACTTTAATTTCATGGCCCAGAAAACAAAATTTCACTGGGCTTGCTAACTAAGATTTGAGGAAGGAAAAAAAAAAAAGGAAGAAAGGGAAATAGAAGAGCATATCAGTATATCATCAGCCTGCGGTCCAATTTACTTGTAATTTGAAACTTGTAACCTATGGTCTTTGGTTATACTGACCTGAGCCCAAGTCTACACTGTTGGGAAGACCTGAAGTCCTGCTGCCTGATCGCCCAAACACTCCTCATTTACTTCTAAAGGAATGGACAGCATAAAACAGGAAAAAGAATCTAAAATTTATTTAAACATGGACACAGTCTGGGCCCACATTTATTGCTTGGATTTAGGTGGTCCTCAAAGCTCAGACAAGTATGCATAATGGCAAACAGAACTATTTAGTTTCACTTTTTATCGCTTTCCTGCTCTGATCCAAAAGCATTTGAAAACTTACTAATATAATAAATGTGATTCAATTAAATGTTTACAAGATCTGTGTCCTATTGTCTCCTTGGTTTCTAGCAGTGTGACTTAGATCCTTGGAAATCACAAGCAATCTGTTCATTTTCAGGCAGTAGCTAGCCTGGGTGATACCACTGTAGCAGAGTATTCAAATGAGGCAAAAGTAAAAATCGAAAGAGGAAAAGGTCTGTTAAGGTTGGCTTTTGCTCCCTCTGCCCAGTGCACCTACAAAGAAAGCATTATTTAGTGTAGGGAGAGGAGTCACTGCAAAACCAAATTCTTTCTCAGGTATTCATGTCTTTCAGATATGCCAGTGCAAACACTTCAAGGGATACAACTAAGCAAGAGCAAGTCGTGGGGAAGGTACAGGTAAGTCCCCAGCATGTGATTAGAGACACAGCTTTACAAGCAGACAGAAATATCACCAAGTTGTTTTCTGCAGCAGACAGCACCCGTGTCCCTATAGGTATGACTGAAATTGAATTGTACAATTCCCAAGGAGGAATATATCTCATATACTGTAAATAGACTGACACTGATGCTGCCTATTTGTCTATATATCTGGACTATATTGTCCAGAAAGTAAATTATAAAGCACAAGTTTCAGAAAGTACACCTGCAGCAATTTCAGTGTAGCACAAAAGCTGACAGTGACCCAACTACACATAAGCAACATTAAAATCAACAGGAGTTGCAACAACATTTGGGATTACAGCCTTCAGACAAACAGCTGAGATCCCTCATATTGTCACAAACCTGTGTCTGAATTATGCCACTAATTTACCTATGTTAATTTGTGCTCATCATGTCATGATATCTTTTGCTTTTTCCTAATGGCAATGTTCACATTTTCATCCAACACCTTAGATACAGTCAGAAAAAAGCTGCTATACTTTTTTTTTTTTTTTTTAATGCTAGATGTACCCTTTAGACTTAATTTGTCAAAAAGGTAGAATAACATTAGATATCTACAACAAATGCTGAATTTACCTTGTATTCTCTGTATTTATGCTTTCAGATTCACTGTCTTCTATACTTTCAGGTTCTTTAGAGCAAATGCATAGCAGCCTTAAATCTCCAGTTCCTCAATTAATATATTAATTTTGATCTCTTCCTTCTCTGGCATCCTGTCAGTGAGACATGGCAACATAAAGAAAAAATATAATGACATTAATACAGAACATTTTGATTACTATGACCTCAAAATTCTAAAAAAGCAGTGGCTTGACTGACAATAAAATACCAGTGGAGAATTTGACAAGGAAAAGTTCCAGTTCATTAACAAATAATATAGAGAAGTAAACCAACCCCTTTTACTGAATGGAAAGCAGTGAGTTTCAAATATCTGTTATTTATGCACTAATCTAGAATTTCACGTTATGCCATTGTGAAGAAAGGTTACGTGCAGGTATCCCAAAATACCAGGCAGTGGAAGGATTTAGGAAAATTTATTTCCAAAAGCCAAGAACACTAACATTTTGGCACAAGTGACAAAGCTTTCTTGAGTAACATACCACTTGCCTACTCAGATTAAATCTTCTGGAAAGATTCTTCTATACTTACATATAATGCAACATTATACCATAACAACCCAGAAACCAGGTATTTAAGCTCTACACAGACAGAAGACAGAAAACATAGGAAAGGCAAATAAACCTTTTCCTTGCTGGAAATCTGGAACCACAAGCTGTATCTAATGCCCAGTGGATCCCAGGCTGTTGTTTAAGCCCAGAATGTGGAATGATGGATCCACATTTTCCTGTGGTAAATCAGCATGAACCAAAATTCTTTATATACCAGCAGCCTGCTGTCAAAATTAGCTTTCCTGCTGGTCTGCAGAGGTGTGGATATTATTGCCATCTTTCTCAGCAATTGTGCAGACAATCCTTTGCATCCCATCATTGTGAGAGGGGCTCAACCTTCCCTGTGGTTGTATCTTTGAATGAAATTTTCTAAGTACCAGAAATGCAAATAGACAACACAGGAAGATTTGCATTCACACTGGTTCTAGCACTCCTACTCAACAGTATGCTTAAATAGTACAGCAACACATTTCTTTGAACAAATGTAATATTTGATGAATTCTCTTTTCACTTCCAGAAGCTAATAAAAAATAACAATGAATGGAGAGGACTAAAGTCAAATAAAAATCTTACTTCAGATTTATTAGAGAACAGAAAAGATAGCTACTGCTTTTTGGAATAAAGTAGATGTTCAAAGTTCTTTGTGCTGTGAAGCAAAACCATGGAAACACTTGCTCCACAAATACATCTGCTCATTGAGAGAGACATATTCACCATACACACATACCTTTTGGAGCTGGTTCTGCATCTTTTGTCTTTTAAGCCTCTCCAGGGAAAGAGGTGGATGTTAGGGAGGAGTTTAACTTACATTTGTTCTTACCTATCATAGAGTCCAACATAGACAATATGTCACCAGTTTAGGTTTGTCAAGCTCTTTGGCTATTCCATGTCTGCCTGCAAGAGATTTGGACTATTATACAGGGTTAAAAAGCTGTAACTCAGTTGCCTCCAGCCACAGGAAGAAATATTACTTTGGATCGTGATTTACATTGAGATTAATCACAATCATGGCCATGGCAAATGGTTACCCTGTTTTGTTCTAGTGATTTAATTGTACTGCACGCAATAAATCAAAGATGACTGAGTTTGTATTCTTGGTACTCTTTAAAAGTAACCTTACTGCTGCTATTACACATTGGCTGCCTGAGTTAACTGATTATATGGTTATGTAATGTAGGTAGGTGATAAGTCTTATGTCATCATAATGAGTATATGTAACTGCTAAATAAAAGTGGACAGTTTTGACCATGAGCCTGAACATCTGACAAGCCATGTGGTGCCTAGATCAAAAGTTGTGTTTTAACATGCTATACGTATGTGGGCAGCTGCACCATTTGGCTGTGGATCCAGGCTCAGGCTGGAACACCCCAGGCTGGTTTGAATGCTTCCTTGCAAAGTCCGTGGTGGTTTTCAGTTGGGCTCATTTTTAACAAAAGCAAATGTAAATGAGAAGCTACTCAGAAACAGCACTGCATATCAATTTTCTACATCAATTTATAATGCAATGGAAACATGGTACATTCAGCACTGTCAGGGAAAGCCATTTGGGTTTTGGGGACTATCCTCTTTTTTCTTTTTAATGGTATATTTACTCTGTCTGTTTTCATTGCTGAGTTGTTTCAACACCTGTATAAAATAGGATACCACCATAAGTAAGAGCTACGTAAACTAATCTTGGTAACAGATGCAACTTTTTTAATCCCGAACTGATTTTCTGACCAGTGGTGTAGATTGTAAAGCATACCACTTTTTGATGGCAATCAACAATGTTCACTTGGTTTCTACTTCCAGAAAGAGGGAGTAATTTATCAGGGGTTATGAGAAGCCATTTCAAAAAACATGAAAGATTCCTTCAATTTTTATGAGGCAAGTTTTATGTTAAAGATGAGTCAACAGATCATTTATTTTGATGTTGTATTCCACAGAGTATTTGTATTCTACATTTTCTACAGTATTTACAAGAAAGGCCAGTATAGTGATCTAAATTCAGGACACGCACCTCAGAGAAGATTAATTTAGATCAGGCTTGGGGCAACACAGATCATGTGCAATTTACTGCCACCATTTCCACTGAACCTTTGCTGATTAATTCAGCTGCAGAAACAAAGTGACCATTGTTTTTTTAAGGGAGGAGCACAGCCAAGGCTGCTGGGTTGTGTATTGATATTGTACAGTTCTGAAGTAACCCCCTCTAGTGTCTATAGCCTATCAGAAATTCTTCAGCTAAACATTTTCATCAGAAATTGTTCATTCAGGAAGAGACACAACCACTAAAATCCACCAAATATCTCATGCCCAGAATAAAATTTACAGCCATGATGAACAAAAGCAATGCAGAAGGCACAGCTATTTTTGTCACACAAAAAGAAACCAATTTAATTTTGAAGACTGAACCTCAGTTTTCCATTTTCCAGTGTCCCCCACTCACTGTTCTCTCTCACACTTCGCAAGTCTTATTCTACCTTGCATTAAGTGATTACTTCCTGGAATAAATACTCGACTCCCCATCACAGGAAAATAACAAAATTGCCAAGCTAAAAGGTATTTCATCTGCTTGGTCTTCTTTTTCCTACCCTCAAGCCCACTGTATTGAGTCTTTTAAGTTCAGACAATCCTCTCGGAATAATAGAACCATTTTCCCTCAAGCAGAGTTTCTCTTTAGGCAATACAGGTGAAAAAATATGCATTTTCTTCAGGGAGCTCTGAACACCAACTTTTGAGTGTTGTCTCCTCTGTACAGCAAGCATCTACACTGAATATATATATCATAAAACAGTTTCCCTGTATACATCAAAGGTAGATTAAGGATAATGGGAAGTATTGTAACAATTCTCACAATAGCTCAGAGATATAATAGCTTTGATAACTCAGAGAAGGGACCATTGGGTTGTGAATAACATCCAGATAGGTAAATCTTGATAGTGGGGGGCATGGGGGGAGGAAGTGGGAAAAGAAGAGAAGGAAAGGAAGGACTCATGTTCTGTGCTCCTCAAGGAGAGAAGGAAAATGAGTGACAGTTCAATATAGTGCATGAAAGAGGGAAAAGATTTGAATTAGCTGAAACAATGTAGTTGTGAAAAGAATTAAGAAATGTTCTTCTCTGGGATGTAAAACAAATTATTTAAATTTTATAGTACTTGGTTTCCCATTTCATGAAAGAGGGACCAGACATTCTTGTTTTGTTTGGCCTATTTATGTGAAGTCTCCACAGCAGGATCTATGGAACAGTTGCATCATATCACAGCTGCAGTCTTTAAATTCTACAGCATTAATCAATGAACCTTATTTATGTTTTTATGATAGCATGATCTTCCAGCTTAGTGCTGTTAGCACTGAATTCAACAGCAATACATTTCAGTTGGGTTGCTGCTGAGAGGCAGTATAGATAGCTCCAGGACAGGAAATCCCAGTGGACATGACAGACACAGAATCAGCATGTGACCACTCATTTGCTCAACCACTGTTTGAGATAAAAATAGAAAACTACATAGTATTTACTTGCCAGTGATGGACATGATTAAAATTAGAATTCCATTGAGAAGCAAATTAGCACGTTATGTTATTTCTATATATCAAAAAAAAAAAAGGATGACAGGAAAAAAGTTGTTTACACATATTTTAATTTATTTACCTGATATTTACAGCTAAACAAAATAGATATGGATCAGGCACATATCAGTGCAAATCATATGTTTATCAAATGAACCTTAGTTTTTGTGAATTT
The DNA here is from genome assembly GCA_035583135.1 of Lophotriccus pileatus. Classification (NCBI taxonomy): domain Eukaryota; kingdom Metazoa; phylum Chordata; class Aves; order Passeriformes; family Tyrannidae; genus Lophotriccus; species Lophotriccus pileatus. Next base: position 7,155,285 of record JAWWES010000133.1, on the reverse strand, counting down.
GTTGATAACCTATTATTTCAATAATAAAAAACAAGTAAAAACTTCCCCCAAATGAGCAATTTTTTTCCTATTTACTATGCAAATAGAAGCAAACTGCATTTTCCATTTCTAATTAAACCTCTACCTGTTCCTCAATCAGATAAATTGCTATTAGCTCCTTGCTAGGTTATTTTTGGGACTATTTTGAACAGAACTATTCTGGTTGCTATAATTAAGACTTCTAAAATTAATATTTAAATTTTATAAATGCTGGACTACGACATCCTGAGAAATAATAATTACCTGTCTGATTGCAGAGCTGAAGTGACTTGTTATGTGCATTTGACTATTTAATCCTACAGTCTATATCCCTGTTCACTTGAACAATGCTATTAAATTCTGAAGCTGATTACACAGGTTGGTTTGTGGGTCAGAGAGCCAACCCTTCAGGCACCTAAAAACAATGTTCGTTTTATTTCGTTAAGGGGGAAAAAATATGCCTGTACCACTTCAAGCAACCTGAACTAGACCTTAGAGTGAAAGCCCAGCCTAGTCCAATCAGTTCAAAACCCTCACATCAGACCTAAAGTACTTTTTCGTTGCTAAAGGCAGGAAAAAGAAAATTCATGATCTCACCAGCTGAACATTCAGGCGAGGTGTATGTCAATATCTTGTCAAGTCTGTCTGCAGTTCCTGTCTTCAGGTCTGAGACTCTCTAGGCTTTGATAACAGCAGAGAATTGGAAACAGGGAACACAGGAAATTATTAAAGTACTTGCTCAAAAAGACCAAATAAGTCCATCACAGGTTATTATCTGCAATGAGGTTATGTTTGTGAAAGGGAGAGAGAATTCAGTGTGCATATAAAACATTCCTAGAAAACAAGGAGAAATACAGATTACTTTAAGGATTAAATACCCTGAGTTCAAGACAGAGAGCAGGTGTCCATCACCTTTCATGTCTCTGTTGAAAGGTCTTCAAGAAAAGACTCAACTTCTTCAGATGGATTAAGGGACTGATGTTGTAATACTTTTTTACTTTTTTTCATTTCCTTGGTGGAAATCATGTTCTGAGTCAAAGTTTTGATTCCTGTATAGTCACCAGTATATTCTATATATTCATGAAGAGCAGGTCAACATAAAGAACTGTAGAAAAGACAGAGGAAAAACAAACTCTGCTATGGCACAAAGAGAAAAAAAAAAACTGTGTTAGAAGTTATTTTTCAAAAACTAAATGTCTGCCCTTACCCCTCTAATGTGAAACAACTTAACTAGTGTTTGTTAGTAAAAAGCTGCTTAAGACAGTGAAGAAAGACTGCTTCTTCCTGCAGTGACTGAGTTAATGCAAGATTTGAGTTCCCTTCTAGAAGCTTCTCTCCATTGATTATACAAGAATCTAGGACAACTATACTCTTAATTAGGATCTTCAATTAAGTACTTTAAATTTGGTGGGATCAATGCCAACTGAAGAAATTACTCTCACTTTTTTTGTGAAAATGCTACATCCTGCCTTTTGTTTCCTGGAAGGCTCACCGCTGGAGGTACAAATCTTGAACTGTACCTTCTTGAAATCAAATGGGGTTTTATCACTTGATTCAGGGACATATTGAGAAGCTAAAATGGTCTTCGCAAAACTATTGTTTTTTCCCTTTCCTTTCAATGAAGGATTTCCTGCCATTCCACGTTTTCCACTGCTTCTTTATAAAACTGGGTGCAAGGAGTCAGACTCACCCGTCAAACCAAGCTAATCCAACCAGGAAAGCACATTTGCAAATAGTCCCCAGAGCATCTGCTCATGTTCTCCCCTGTCCTTCAGTAAAGAACTGTAGTCTCCTCCTACATAAAAGTCTTTCTGTTGCTCTATTCTTTCAATTACTTATTAGAAATTTTACCATAGCTTCCCTAGAAGATGGAGAGAGGAACTGAACACTCATTAGGTTCCTTACCATACAGCTGTAAAATTTCACAAATCTTAGTTTAATTTTGCTTCTGATTGCCTTTTTTACTTCCTATGCTTACACTCTAAACTCACTAATGTACGATGTACTAGCTATTAGTTTACGGATTGCTACAATCATTACATAGCAATTCCATACATGACTAATTAAGCATGAAGCATCAATCTGAGCTATAGCTTATCAATTTTTTAGAGAACATTTCAAAAGAAAACTTCAGCCAACTGTTCCTTCCTTCATGTGATTTAACTTGTCAATAGGAGAGGTTATGATATTTTCATCTTAATTATCTTAATTTTAAAATTCCTCTTTCAAATCAGAATACTTTAATTATTCAAAAATCATGCACTACTTAGCAATAATTAACAACTGTCTGTAATTATGGGTGCATAGGGGTTTCTCTGCTTAATGCAAAGTGCCTTGTTGAAAGTCAAGGTATTTCAGTGGGGGAAGGACATAAAATGTCACAGGACATGCTGAACAGAAAGCTTTGCTCTTCTGATAGAGGGTAATATAATTTTCAAATTAAATTTCTTTTACAGTCTTTAAAAATGCTGATCTGTTTTAGAAACCATAAAGAAATATATAAAGATATACATACATAGCTGTAATTACTGGAAGTATAAGCAGGATTATTTTACTGACAGTCTATCTTATTTAGTCTGCTTATTACTGAGAAAATAGAAAACACTGTTCTGTGGCAGCATGGTTCTAGTGATCACATTGTTATTTTCAGTATCAGAAATTAGAAGCACCAATATTTACATCTAGTAAGTAAGCATCTAGTGAACTAATGATATTTTCAAACTGAGAAAAAGTAGATTATTTTGAAAGTGATCACAAAATTGCCCTTTTTTATTCCCAAACAGGATATCTGTCTTGCTCTAAATGTAGCATTGCTGGCAATCAGAATGGTTGATGAGCTTGAAGTCTTTTCTTCAAATGAAACTTGAAAATCAGTCACATAACATTCAGTTTTTCTCTAAATTAGGAAATAATTGTTTGTCAAAGTTATAAATTATTCATAAATGGTGCGATTGGTGATTTTGAAGTGTTCATGTTTTTAGTGCTCATCCTTGTCTAATGTCAAGAATTCAGACCTTTATAGATTCATCTTTCCTAGCATGAGAACATGCATTCATATGCAGACATGCTCATCTTTCCAAAGTAATAGCTATGCAACAACAGTATACTTAGAAACACTTTCCTGTGTAATTTTCTCAATTGACAGCTTAAGCACTGCACGCTTGTGTATGTACACACTCATATGTGTTCACACACATTTGAATTGTGTACAGACATATTTTTAACTCTCATAATGGAGTTGAGATTTCCTCTAAGCTTTTGTTCAATAAACAGAAACAAAGTCTTTTGCAGTAAGGAATCAATGACAATTTGGAACCTTTGAAGCTGTACTTTTTCCTCTTGATTAGTGAGAACAGCAGCACTCTCGGTGAATAAAATTGTGATTGTATTAAGTAGGACTGATGAAAGTCCCATTAGAAAAGATGCACTCTACTATGTTTTTCTATAAAGCTAATTTTTAAAGAAAAGGTCCCATATTTCTTTTGCCAACTGCGAGCCAGAAGCTGAAATTCATCTCAAATGTCTCTGTACTTGCTAAAAATGTACTTCATTATAAAGATGATGCTGCCATCTATTGGGTAACATTACTGCACAGAAGAATTATGTCATTTCTGTATTCAGCAAGGACAAATAAATTTTGTGATTCACCTGATCTCCTGTAGAGTTTTATTAGCAACTAGGTTATAGCAACCTTTATTCAATTTATAAGAGATGTCTTATACAAAGAGCTTCATCCTGTCTTTGTCACCATTACCAATGAAGATAAATATTTTAGCATAGTGATAAACTTAATGTGTCAGTGGAACAATGGAAAAATAAAAAAAATTAACAACAAACCCACCCCTCAGTAGTGCATCACATGTCAGAAATGTCTTATAGAGATGTTTTGGTGCTCAATGTCACTAGTGGAACTGCATCATTGTGTTGTAATAAAAGATTTCATTTCCAGCTAAGTGGCAATCTTTTGCAATACAAAAAGATTCCTGTGATATACAGACTTCACGGATTTATTTTTTTTTTAAGTAACCTATTGAAGCTTCAAGGAAATATTTTGCCCCTTTAAGATTGATTTTATTTCCCTATAAAATTTTAATTGCCGTTCTGATTCCTATTGTGACATCCCTGCATCTATATCTTTGGCTACACAAACTGTGCATTTTTATGAAGTATACATATGTTAAAAGCATAAGCACTGAAAGCACATATTTGAGCCTTGAAAGTTATAGTTTAGTCCTTTTCTTAGTGAGACCACATGGAAGTAAGTGCACACAGTAAAATAAATGAAATAAATTGGTGAAGTGTCCCCCTCTGCTCTGGCAGTTCTGGCAGTGCAGAGAGGCCTTGGAAGCATTGCTCTGCTACAGAAAACAGACAAACAACTAATAATGATAACAGAAAACAGTAGCAAAAGAATGAATATGCTTCTCTGACATTACCTCTTGCCATATTTTTCTGGGTTTTCAAGGGTTTTTTGTTTGTCTTCTTTCTTAGCTTTCAGAAGAGCAAGAAGGCTCTCTTTGTGGCTGAGGAGAAAATTATCTGTCTACAGTAAGTATCACATGCATTGTTGATGCATAGACCACCGGTAACCAGCTTGACATTTTATTGCTAAAATGGACCAATAAAAGGCCACCAGTCAAAAACAGCAGGGAGAAAATTCCTCTCTACTTTAAAATGATATTTTTCAATATTGTTTTAATATTCCTCTCTACTTTAAAACTCACAACACCGAAGCAAGAGCAAGCTGGAACCTCATAGTGCTAACTGTACCAGTACTGCAGAATTACACTTTGCAACCTCTGATTTTTTTTTATTGCTGAGGTTAAACCCAGACAAGTTTAGCTAACTGCGTGCTAAGGCTGAGAAAAGCCATCACAAACAGTAAAAATTTATTTTCTGCCACACTTGGAAAAGAACCATTTCTTCCAGCTAGTGTTCTCCTACGTAAGTATGAATGCCTCCCATTACCATTAACAGCAGAGAAAGGACCGCTCTTAAGTATTAGACTAGAACTCAGAAGATCTTGCATCTAATTATACTTCTGCTACAGCATTTCTACATGACCTTGGGCCAGACACACAAAAATCTATCTATACTTCAAGCTACTACTGGTAAATGGAGATAATGATATATTTGCCCCTTACAGCAGCATTGTTAGGTCAAACTCGGGTTACTCTAATATTAACATTTATTTTCCAATATTGAAATTATAAAAGCCGTTAAAGGCCCATTGCAGTAAGATTAGAGAGGAGTCTGACTTTCTTTTTTTCATGGGTATTCTTTTGGAAACAGTCTCTGCTAAACAGCACCAGGAAGACTTGTGTGTGGAAGAGCACCTGTAGAAAAAGAAGAGGAAGAAAACTACATTCTTGTTCTGTGGAAGATTGCAGAACCTACTTACAGAAGGGCTGATAATGTAAGCTCAGTGTGTTCTAACAACCAAAATTTCAACACTATAAAAGGGGAAATGTCTGCAGATGGCAGCAGTGTGAAATTACAATCTCTGTCAACTCCAATGGCAAAGGGGATATGGAAAAGTGGCTCCAGTGTAATATCAAAACTACACTGTAGGTTTTTCAGAGAGACAGGAAGTGAATTTACAGAGAATACAATTTAGATGTGCTTTAATACTAAATAGAAGCCACTGTGTAATTTCAGTTGTACTGAACTATACTTTCAATATTTCTACTGCCCCAATCAACTGTCCTTTTTATTTAAGTAGACAAATGTTTTCCATAAGGATTCTTGTCCTTTCTGCAGTATCTATAGATTAGTAATACTCTGCAGTTTCCTGGGTGGGATTTTTACTTATATTTAATCCTCCAAACAATTTTGCTCAACTGAACTTTTGTAAAGCCTTTGGTTCTTAATACCTTGAATTTCTCCATCCTAATCCTAACTTGACCAAGTATCTACTGGATATTGAGTAACTACGGCATCAGCATATGTTAAAAAGAAAGGAACAGCCAGCATTTCGCTTTCTCCAGTCTGGTTTTCTATGTAAACCAAGGCCAAATGTCTAACAGAAATGGAATGTTCCTCTATGAGAAATGAAAATCACAAAGAAGAGGTCTAACATTTTCTTTACTTTAAAACCAAGGACTGCAAATGCAAAGAACTTTGTATGCTAAGGTTTCATTTTCACTGCTCTAGAACGTGCTACTTGAAACCTAATGTCTAACAAAGCAAATTCTAACTTTAAACTGGAACTTTCAGTGTTTGCTTTAGTACTGTAGAGGCTCTATAAATGCAGGGTATAATAACATAAGGCTGCAGATATTTGTTCAATCTCAGTTTTGCAGCAAATAAATCTATGTAGGGGTACCACATAATTTTGAAACACGTTTTCTTCTAAGTCTCGTGGACTGGAGACTTGCTTTAATTTGTCTTGGAATGCATCCCTTATTTTAACACATTCAATTAACAATACTGGAAATGTAAACAATTCCTTACCTGCTAAACTGGCATAATACTACCGTTCTTCCCAGGAACTGAATGACAACTTGTCAGTGTAATGGAAAACTGGGGTTTTTTTCATCTCTGACCTGAATGGAACACACGAAGAAATAGCAGATAGGAGTGTGATGAGCTAGAGGAATACAGTATTGGACTAGTATATTTGGTTTAGTTATTAAGAAAAGGAAAGGGCTAACTTCTTGTTAGATGGCAACTAAGCAGCATAATGAAAAGTGTACACATCTAAAGTGCCTTCTCTGTGTTGTATAGTTATTCTGTAGTTCAGGGAATTATTTTTAAGTCACATTTTTTCTTCTAGTGGCTACTTCAAATTCCTCCTTTAACATTTTTCTGCTTCAGAGGATTGAGGTCTGGTTTTATAAAGATCTGAAGACCAACAGCTAGAACTAATTAAAAAACACTTGTATCCTGACAGGACAGTCAAAATATTGACTTTGCCAAAGCAGCATGCATCAATCTCAGTAACTAGTTATTTGAGATTTGAGGACCTAACATCAGCCACTTCCCCTCCTGGGGAAGCAGGGAACTTTTCATGAAAAGAGAAGAAGAAGAGAAGACTTCCACACAGCAAAAGCTTTATGTACAGTAACTTATTATGTTTGGACAAGCATCACAGAGGCAATATGGAGCCAAAGTCATCCTTTTGTATGTACCAGGTGAAGGAAAGCATTTATAACTGAGAACTGTTTATGTGCTCAGCAGCTGGACTATTATCAGATGTAGAAGGAGGATATATTGGCTGTCTATATTGCATTTTGTACTCAAACAACTGCTGTCAGTATCTCCAACAGAAAAGACAAGAGTCTTAACTGCCCAGAAAAGCAGATGTGGATGAAAGATCATTAGCAGGACCTGATATGCTTAAAAATTCAGATCCTATGTGTCTCAGTTCAGACATTTAAAATTATTGGAAACACCATAGTTCTAGCCCAAATCACTCTGAGGCTCCTTTAAGAAAGGGAATAGCGATATAGTAAGGAATAACAGGGATTGTGCATGTATATTAATGGAAGTCATCACTATCTCCATTGTCAGGTTGATGGACCTCAACCATCCTGTGATCTTTATCCCATGCAATGCATTAGACAACATAACAAACTTGTGGAAAAAATTACCGAGATTCAGTGTAATTAAATGTTGAAGTTAGGGTATCTGCTGAGGTTTAGAGGGGTATCTCCTGGCGAGGGTCCTGCAGGCAGCTCTGTGGAGGTTTTCAGGGCTGGTATCACCCCC
>JAWWES010000133.1:7129095-7147457 GCA_035583135.1 Lophotriccus pileatus | reverse complement strand
TTGTTATTCTGACTTATAATCTCTCTTTTGAGTTGAGCTCATTTCCCCTGCTGGGTAACTTTTAAACCAGCACAACCATAAAGCTTTGACAACAGGGATGGTACAGCTAGCCCTCAGACTTAATTCTTTATCGTGATAATTCCTAAATTTCAGGGGTTGAATGTATTCATTTAATAGAAAGTTTGGGAATAATTTTGAGAGGGGAGAGAGAAGGGAAATGTTTTAATGATTCATAACCCACATAGATGCACTCATGACATTTTTGTTTTCCTCAGCTTCTTAGTGTATTCCTCTCTGGTTTACCTCATTTCTTCTGTCTTTCTCTTGCCTGTGTTTTTCTAGACTTCTTTTCTTTCCAGGTTTCCTAACTTTTCAGTCTAAAAAATCTGTACTGAATGCAAGTAAACCAAAAATTTAGTAACTTTAAGATGTAAACAACTATGACCTTCCCCCCATTCCTCTTCTCCGGGAAAAGAGAAAGTTCATTTAATGGTACTAGCTCTTTTTGTCTACTATTTATTTCAGTCTGTAGAATACTACTATGAGTGAAGGGAGATAAATGACAGACACTTCCTGGCATAAAGAGGTTTTGCTTCATTTTGTAGCAACCCCTCAGAGAAACAATAAGTGCAGCAAAAAGCCAGATATTCTGTTCTACGGAGTCTCTAAAGTTCAACATTAACCCCCCCCCCCCCCAAACTTGTTCAATTATGTAGTACAGCCTCCTCCAAAAAAGCAGGAACAAGAGGTAGATCCTAGTTTACAATGTCACTGAAAATAGAAATTATTTTGTAACTTTTATGTTTTCTGGGTTTTATCCAAATGTCTCTGACTCCCAGTTTCATTTTAGATGTGTGCTGGATTTCTCCCCTTTCTTCTTTTCCCTTCCTTAACAAGCATTAAGTATTTGTATGACATACAATCCTGAAGGGCAAACACTCTTTTACAGGTGAAGGGAGACAAACATTTTAAGCTGGGGGAAAAACAGAAAAATATTTATTAGCCTCCAAAGTCAACACTTTGCAGGGCAGAGTTAGTAGTGGAATCACACCTAAAATAAGCAGAGATCATGGCAAAAAGGAGCAGAGAACAGCCAGCTTCCAACATCCCCAACTCCACCTACCCAGTAGCTGTTCTGGAAATCCATTAGAACAATTTTATAGCCATTCTTGTAGTTGCCAAATGCTACTCAATATACATAAATAAGTCTATTAAAGGAGAAGTTTATCCATAAACTTTGGAAGATTTTCAGTTATATTTTCTGTCAGTTCAGTTTGATGCCACCTCAGAAAATTCTCTAATTCCACTACATGCTGTAGACATCTCCATAACTTAAGCTGTAGTAATCCTTTACAGAATCAGTTGAGACATCATAATTAACTAAGATAAATCAAGAATTAAACCATGAGAAAGATAAAATAATGTTAGAATCTTGTTCTTGATATATAGGTAATATAATTGAAATTATTAATTTAATTTCAGATTGAAATTAAATGGGATTTTTCCTGTGTGTTTATGTTGTTGGCACCAGAGACATCAGTTTTAATAACAAAGAAGGGAACTGGTAAATTGTGACTGGATTTCAAGAAAACCAGATGTGTTATATTTGAGTCATTGTGGGTTAGTGAATTCAAGCAAACAAGTAATCCTTCACATCAATCTGGCCAAATCCTGAGGGACTCATAGCATTTGGGAACTGCTCCTGAGTTGTTGATTTGCTCTCCTCCTTTGGGTCCAGGAGTTCCTAATTCCAGGTGAGGCATCCAGCTGAAGATGCATAGGAGCAGTACTGTGGTACCCTATAGCTGATTGCAAAAGCCACATTCACTGAATGAGCTGAACCTACACTATAATAATATCAAAGTATTTGCTAGTTTTCTATGTTCAATGAATTTTCTAACATCAGCTCTCTACAACAATACTGTATTGTGTAGAATAAATAAGGTCATCGATAGCAATGCAATTGTAAGGATCCACAGATTTGTAGTTTGTTTGAACTACAGTAACAACTCTTCACATTCACTACAATAACATTCAATTAGCTCTAATAAGTTTTAATGTTTAACCCAATGCCTCTCTAAGGATATGTTTGAGAGGAGGTGCAGCTACCAGCTGGTAAAATATAACGCTATCTGATTAAGACAAATTATTTTCAAAACATAACTGCCTTAAAAATCTAGAATGAAGGGTAAATTGACAGAATGACTGCTGTTAAATTCTATTGTCAGCATTGTAAATGGGATAATATACCATAATTTATTTTAATGAGTAATGATTAAGGAATGCTTTCTCAAGTCATATATAATTGCTCTAAATTATTAGTTATTAGTTGTTCATGCATAAATGTGTTTTAATATTGGCTTATCTGAGATCTATAGGTGACTAAAGGCTTTCAGTATATTATTATTTTTGTTTGTAGAGTTGTACGTTGCAGACGATTCTAGCACAAGGCATTTATATGAAAAATATCAGTGACACCTGAGAAAAATATTCCTTAAGATTTACAAAAAATATATAAAGCAATATGAGAAAGGTGTCACAGGAAATCCTGATATGCTTAACATTGAATTTTCTTTTATCTAACTGCAGCTGCAGTTTAATGGCTTCTGTCCTAATAAAATATTTAAGTTAACCTGGTTGCAGAGTGACTTATTATACTACATATTCTTTCACTTTATTAGGATAAAGAAATATTATCATGGGAGGCTGGACTAACAAGCCTAGACATTGCTTGTATTTTTAAAGAATAGGTTCACATCTCAGAGGAGTGTAAAGACCTAGAGAAACTGGCACCTTGTTAACTGAAAAGGCATTGTACTTATCTTATAGGAAGCAGTCTACTTTGTGCTAAGAAGAATGGCTTAGAACAACAAACAGCCTCTCTGCTACCAGTCATTCTCATGTAACACAATATTTATTGTGCTTGCTCTTATCCAAGCTGGAGGGAGGAGGTAAGGGGGCGAAAGAAATAAATGCTGAACAATTCTCTTCAGAAGTCAAACATTAACCTGACCTAACACAGTGCATCATAACCTCATCAGTATGTATCTCATGGGAATCAATGCCTATTCTTACAAACTCATCCATGAAAATGTTCTTAACCGGCATATATGAGTTACCTTGGTATACAGAAATTTTTATTTTTTTTTTACTTACAGTATTCTGTCAGGTTATATTTATGTTCTTTAGGCCTCTATGCATCCAGAAACTTAAGAATAATGAATAAACCTTTGAAGGTTGTTTTGGTAGTTGAACTGTAGGTCATTAAAATTAGGTTAAACTGCTTCAATAGATGTAGGTATTTCTAACCACTGTGCATATGTTGCTTTTGCTATATTTTGAAGCATATTTCTTATTCTAGGTCGATTTAGCCACCAAAACAATAACATCTCACTGTAATTAATAATTTTCTACTGCAACCATTTTTCAGGACAGTAAATTATATGCCATGATTTCCAAACCGTTCTTAATCAAGTTTAAAATCTCTCTTGACAGGAGGAAAAGTGCCAGCAAAACCTCAGCTCTGGATATGAGGAGAGAGACTGCAGGCTGCTCAGGGAATTAGTGAGTAAGGTCCCTGGGAAAATTGTTTTTGCAAGTGCTGGGGTCCATCAGCGCTGGTCACTTTTCAAACATCACCTCCTGAGGGCACAGGAGCAGCAATTCCCGAATGTTGGAAGTCAAGCAGGTGAGGAAGAAGGTGGCTTGGCTGAACAGGAATCTTCTCTTAGAGATAAGGCAAAAAAGGATGTATGCCCAGTGGAAGCAAGATCAAGTGACATGGGAAGAATACAGAGATTTTGCTTGCTGCTGTAGGGAGAAAATCTGTGTGGCCAAAGCTCAACTGGAGTTGCAGCTGCCAAAATGTGGGGGACAATAAGAAGAGTTTTTTCATATATATTAGTAGCAATAGGCAGTGTAGAAATATCATAGGGCCATTACAGGATGAGGATGATCACCTCCCAAACAGGGACAGAGACAAGGCAGAGCTGTTTAATGCTTTCTTAGCCTCTGTCTTCAACATGGATGATGGACCAAGGGGGTCTCAGTGCCCTGAGTTGGAGGACCATGACCATGAAAATGATCAACTAGCAGTTGACCTTGAAATTGTGCAGCATTTGCTGCTCCAGCTGGATCCCTACAAATCTATGGGGCCTGATAGGATTCATCCCAGAATTCTCAAAGAACTGGCTGATGTCATCACAAAACCTTTCTTGATGATGCCTGAGTGATCTTGGGAATCTGGAGAGGTCCCAGCTGACTGGAAGCTGGTGAACATTGTCCTGATTTTCAAGAAGGGTAAGAAGGGTAAAAAGGAGGACCCAGGAAACTAACAGGCCTGTCAGTCTCACTTCAGTGCCTGATAAATTTATGGAGAAGATTATTCTGGGAAATATTGAAAAACACCTGAAAGATAATACAGTCATTGGTCCCAGACAGCACAGCTTCATGAGAGGAAAGTCCTGCTTATCAAACCTGATTTCGTTTTACAACAAGGTAACTCATCTAGTTGATTAAGGGAAGCCAGTTGATGTAATCTTTTTGGATTTCAGTAAAGCTCTTGGTTCTGTCTCTCATAGGATCCTTCTGGACAAAAAGTCCAGCACACAGCTGGATAAACACAGCATGTGGTGGGTGAGCAATTGGCTCATAGGTCGAGCACAGAGGGTGACAGTGACTGGGGTGACATCAGACTGGTGACCTGTCACTACTGGGGTTCCACAGGGCTCCATCTTAGGCCTGTGCCCTTCAACGTCTTCATAAATGACTTGGGCACAGGACTGGAAGGGACACTAAGCAAGTTTGCAGATGACACAAAACTCAGAGCAGCTGTTAACTCCCTTGAAGGCAGAAAGGCCCTGCAGAGAGACCTCAACAAATTAGAGGACTAGGCAATCAACAGTCATAGGAATTCCAACAAGGGGAAGTGCTGGATTCTACATCTGGGGTGGGGCAACCCCAGATGTACGTACAGACTGGGGAATGAGATGCTGGAAAGCAGTGCCATGGAAAGGGACCTGGGGATCCTGGGCAGTTGGACATGAGTCAGCAGTGCCTTGGCAACCAGGAGGGCCAGTCATGTCCTGGGGTCATCAGGCAAAGCACCACCAGCCTGTCAAAGGATGTGATTGTCCCACTCTGCTCTGCACTGGGGCGGCCTCACCTTGAATATTGTGTGCAGTTTTGGGCACCACAATATAAGAAAGATATTAAGGCATTAGAGAGTGTCCAAAGGAGAGCAATGAAGATGGTGAGGGGCCTTGAGGGGAAGCTATGTGAAGAGCAACTGAGGGCACTTGTTCCGTTCAGCTGGAGGAGACTGAGGAGAATCCTCAATGCAGTTACAGCTTCCTTGGGAGGGGAAGAGAAGGGGCAGGCACTAATCTTTTCTCTGTGGTGACCAGTGATGGAACCCAAGGGAATGGCCTAAAGCTATGTCAGGGGATGTTTAGGTTGGATATCAGAGAGATTTTTCACCCAGACAGTGTTTGGGCACTGGAACGGGCTCCCCAGGGAAGTGGTCACAATACCAAGCCTGACCGAGTTCAAGAAGCATTTGGACTATACTCTCAGGCACATGATGTCACCCTTGGAGATGGTCCTGTGCAGGGTCAGGAATTGGAGTTGGTGATCCTTGTGGGTCCCTTCCAACCTGGCATATTCTCCGTTTCTGTAATTGCAAACAATCTTTGCGCCAGTTGGATAATAAATAAATAAATAAATAAGCTTAGAATTCAGTGTTCCATTGCCATGCATTTCAGTAGAAACCAACAACTCTGCTCCTTTGAGCTCTGCAGAGAGGTTTGGTACTCAGTCATTTTTAACTATGAGAAGAATTGAACAAAAAAAAAAAAGAAGCTATTTCATTTCACTGTGTCTAAACAAATTAAGTTTTGTCTGGGAAAGGCTGCTGTGATCAGCACTAAGGTTTCCTGCATGCTATTTCTCAGGGTGTCAGGGACAGGTTTTGTGAGGATTCGTTACTTGTTTTTTCCCCTGCAATGAAGCAAAGCCTATTTTGTAGATACAAGGTTGACTAAATCCTTCTTATGCAGCAGCGCGGAGTACATGAGCAATGCAGACCAAGAAGTATTACAGTGTGCATAATAAATTTATTGAAGCCTTTATTTTCCTGTACATTTAAAACCTTTTCTTTTCCTGATGAAGATTATATTCATCCTGAAACATTACCCTTCAAGTGTTAAAATGACAAGTGCTGATGAAGGTAAAGCTGATCAGCTGCAAGACTCCCACTGCTGAACATTATAAAATTTCTGTTATTCCAACTGCTCAGTTAATTATCCAAATGTGAAGGATATCAGGAGGGGACCTGCTGAGCTTTACAGCTGACTTCCAGAGAATTATCCATAATAGAGCTGTTATAAGAAAATTATGATAGACACAATGTACAGGCACCTCTGCTTACCTCTCCTGAGGATTTGTGCAGGACCTTACAATCAAATAGAGTTAGGACTTTTCTCAGAATCAAAAAGAAGCCACATTTTGCAGTAGAAAAGCAGTCCAATCAATCTCACGGTGTTTTATCACATAAACCCAGAGAGGATTCCAGAGTCATGCATATTAATTGGCTGCTGCAAAGATGACTGGCGTTCCTCTGGTACCAGGCACTATTTGTTCAAAATTAGGTTCTCAAAATGACTATCATGCTTTGTCCACACTTGAAAACAAACTCCTTGATGCCTCTATACATGGTTTTTGAGAAGCCATATGATCCCTTTACAATAGGCACTCATAAGGAGTCTTTATGTGATTGCAATTTTGGGTTTTTTTAAGCTATTACAGTCGATGTTTTGTGAGCCTGGAACATCTTATAGCAAAATAATTCAGGGAGAGGAAGCTTCCACGACTACTAAAGAGTGAAAGAATGAGCAGTATTGTGGTGAATTGTTTAAAACATGGAATCTGTTCAAATCAGCTGCTAGAAAATTCAAAATTTTGACAAATCTGTGCAGCACTGGCTAAAGCTCTACAACACCTTATTTCATGATTACAGTTACTTAGGTAAAACAAAACATATCAAATTTTCCTTACCCTCCCAGAAAGCATAACTTGTGTATACAGCACAGTGCTATATTAGCATAATGCTAGTTAGCTCAGGGAGTGGAAGCACAGTAATTGTCTCATCCAACCTTGCTTAGCAAGGCTAATATTCCTTGTTATTTTTTACTGTTTCCAGTAATCACTCTCCAGTACAGAGGTAAAGCATTGAATTCACCTGTATGGGCATACCCTGGCTGTGGGAAATTGCATAGACTTGTGATTAAGCTACTGAAAGACAGCTTTCTGATGGCATTGAGGAAGGTCCTACTGAGAAGTTAATATTTGGAAATGAACAGAATTAGTTTATCCAAAGTAAATAATTACTTTTCCATGACATACAGTGGGAAATAATAATGCCATCGTATCTTTTACCAAAGTTCGCCATTTTAATTATTTAAGCTTTTTTGAGAGGCCTATCATCATAGAATCTATGACATTATCAATTAATCATTTCTAGACATTCATAGTTTTTTCAGACATTAAGAATCTTTCTCTTTGAAATGTTATTTAACTTTGCAGTGTAACTTCTAAGCAGGTGCATGTAACAGCTTCTATAAAATAATCTGCAGTAGAGTAAGCAATTTTGGGTATGATAACATCAGTGAAAATTATGCCCTGAAATTATTACCATAAAGTCATAAATGGGATAGTATAATAATGGAATAGTAATGGAAACCACATTTCCATAATTGAGATCATCCATATTCTGTAGTACCACCGGCTCATTTGCAAAATTAATTCAATCTGATAAATGGCTATAAAATTGTCATGATACTAACCAAATCCAAAATAAGTGAAAAATTTCTCTGATGTAACCATTCAATTTATTATCTTTTTTCCTTCTTTCTTTCCATAGTGCTTGCAGGCTTGGAGACTGACAGCTAAATAATTTTTTTCTACCAAATTCTTCAGCAGAGGATTAAGATTGGAAAAAAGTCATCATTATCCTAGGCCCAGAGCTGATGTGGCTATACTGCTTCCAGCACAGCTGCTCATATTGTGTTGGACACACCATCTTTTTATACAAACTTTGGCTTGTGAACACTGACCAGTATCAGTTCAAGGGTTAACAGCCCAAGCCTGAGAAAGTCTTATGCCAAACCTAAGAATTTAGTTTTACCTTCTTCCAGTTGTATTGCCATGTACCTCTACTTAACCTGGTAAAAAAATTAAAGCCTTGGATGTGACCATATTTCCCACCAAAACAATTACCTTTATACCACCACTAGAAACAGGAAGTCTCAGAGTTAAGTCAAACACAAACAGTGGTGGTGAAATGTGTCAGAAATTTAAAGTATTTAACAAAACTGGCAGAAAGAGTATCACAATTCCCTGTCCTAGTTACAGGGGTCTGGACCAGTTTATCATTATGTGGGTGTAACCAAAACTGTGTATTCTGCACCCTCTATGTAATTTCTGATGGACTGTTAATAATGGATTGTTTGCAGCAGCTGCCCAAGGCACACCTGACACCTCAGGCTACAAACTGGACCCGGGATTGCCAATGACTCAGCTGCGATAAGTCCCCTCTGGGGACACACCTTCACACCCAGCCTGAGGGGTCATCTCTGCTAATGGGCCGTAATGGACTGGCATAACAGGCAGCGCAAGGGTCTGGACCATAAAAGATTCCAAAAATATTCCATGACTCACAGAGTTAAATCACCCATTGTGAAACTCCCCGCCCTGGGGGAGGTACTGGGCATTCCCACCTGAACCTAAGCATATATAATCTTGGGGTTTCAGGACTTCTGATACCACTTGTCAGATCCAGGGGAGGACCAAGGACTTCAACAGGACAGTGACCACCACTCATGACAAGACTGTGATCATCACTTCAACAAAACTGTGACCATCACCTGGACCAACTGGCTTCCTTTCCTCTTACTTTGCCCCCAGGGGGGCCATGTGGTGCTTATCACAGGAGTGGATGAACACCATTCTGTTCTTGTCACAGGGTGCTGGGTTGTACATCTGTGTTTGTGGGTTAAAACCAGATTTTTTTTCCTGTATCATTGTATCTATTGTAGTCTTCTTTAGTACATTTTAACTCTGACTTGTAATCCCTCTTGAGTTGGATTCCTTTCTTTTGCCAGTTTACTTTTAAACCAGCACATTCCCTAACAGCATTATATAAACATGTATAAACATATAAACATATTTTTGAACTTAGTTCAGCAAAATAGTAAAACGTTAATATTGTAGTGACACATCAAAGCACATATGCAGAAGTTTTACTCAATTCTTCTGCTTCTGAGAGAGATTAATCTTACATAAAACTATGCCTCTAACTGAGCAATAGATCCACTAATGTCATGTTGTGGCTATTCCTCTCATACCTGATGTTTTACCACAGATCAATGAAGAGAAAGGCTGAGGATGTCTGTCTCCAGCCAAGAAATCTCTGAGTGTCTCCCTAGTTGTTACCATGGATCTGGTCCCTGCAAATGACAGACCCACTGTATTTATCTTATTGTCATAAATTAATTCCTAGAGAGCAAGTCTAGCTCCTTCTACCCAGAGGGACAATGTCAGTTTGGCTGACTGCAAATTCTTTCTTATGGAAAGCTCCTCAGGTATGATTGCAATGGCATGCCAAATGGCTTTAAAGAAGTGACTTTTCTAGGAATAACCCCCCTCATGTCCACATTTGTAGTCTAATAGGAAACCTTTCCTTCCTTTGCTTACAGCAGCCTCCTCTGTTGTCCTACTTACACTTAAATATTATCTAGTTGCTTGTCTTTTCTTTCTGTAACAATTCCACTCACTCCTTTACTCATCTTTTTGTTATTATGCAGCATTCATACAGTATTCACATATAACACACACAGATAACAACACTTCATAGTTGTTGATAAAAGTCAGTATTTGCTGGGTGGTACTGCTTACTTCATGGATCATGCAGTATTTTCCAATTCAATTGAAAGTGTAGAATCACATTTTAAGAGGAAAAAAATAAATAATAAAAAGAAAAGAAATTCAACTTTCTGGAGGGAAAAAAACTCCATAAACCAAACAACCCTGAGTTTTATAATAAATAATCCTGGGTAATTCATTACCCCAAAGCACTCAAGAAATATAAGACGCTTTTCAGATTTTATGTTACAAGCTCCAGAAAAGCATTTTAAGAGTATTGTTCACTAGACATGAAAACGAAAATGTTCAAAATGTTATTAAGAATATCTCAGCTATTTTGACAGTGTCTAGCTGTAATTTACGTCTTAACCCCAGTTTACCATAAGGAAATAGGACTAGATGTTCGTTTCCTGAGCCCTATACATGAGCTGCTCTTCCTCAATAAGTTGTTATTCAGAATAGCCTTGTCAACCTTGTGTAAAGTATGTTGCAAAAGCAAACTTCTTGAGATATGTGTACATTAATGTCCTGCCAAACACTGAATCTGAAGCTGATGCAATTTGCAATGTGAAATTCCTCAGCTGTCACTGTAGGTTAAGAGCCCAAAGTTCCAGGTTCAGCCATTATGAAATAAGAAAGAGGCTCACAGCAGGAAGCTTTTGGTCTATGAAAGAAACCATAACACTCTATTGTTCCTGGGAAACCATTTAGCTAAATAAAACTTACATTTGTCTTAAATATAAAGAACATGCTTTAAATACTTGGAATATAAAGTCACAGATAAAACCAGTAGCATACTCTCACTCCATTCCATGTTCTCTAGATCAGTGGGTTGGCAGCCCTTTAGATTTAGAGGATTAATTGATTTTTCCATTCAACGTTTGAGTCAAAACCCTTAACCAAACTATCCCTACCCCCCCACTCTGCTCTTGCTAAAAAGAAGGGAGGATATGTGTGCAGGGATGTCAGGACAACAGATTTTATTAAAATGCTATATATTGTTTCTTAAACATAAGCCACAAACAGAAAAAATACATGTTACATAAAGTATTTATATGATCTTAAAGTTTATTTTCACTTCAAACACTTTCAAAGGATAAGAGGCTTCCAGAGAAACTCTTCAATATTTGGAAATTAATCTTCAATATTTCTAATCGATACCTCAGTGACATAGGTATTCATTCACTCAGACCAAAAGGCCTTAGTGTTCAATTCCTTTGTCATTACTGAGATAGAGCACAATTTTCCAGTGGTTCATGAAAGTACTTAAACTGCTGAGCTATTGTTTACATGCAGATCAGAATATTGGGAAGTACTGTCTTAAAAGGTGGAACAGAGCATGTCTTTAGTTATTACAGTTGCTTTGTAGGACTGAAAGAAAAAAAGAAAATTTTTACTCTACTACCTGCAGTCTTCAATATTGCACATTCCTGAGCAGTAGCTCTTACTGAGGCCAGTGAAGACCAAACCGACAAAACTAAATAAAAAACGACAACAAACAATGTTTTTAATCTAGACAAGCCCTGACAAACATCAGCCTTCCCTGTCCTATGAAATTATGATACCTTTTTTTCGAAGAGAATCCCCGCTTGGCTTCAATGATCTGTGCAGTTAATACCTTACTCTTCTCAAGCTGTTCATTTCATGTAACTCAAGATGGTTGCAGTGTTTTTTCTGTGACAATAAAATTAATCCTACTCTAACAGGAACATCTGCAAAGTCATTAATGTTTTCACTGAATGCACTTTTTTGTTCCTGTTTTTCTAGAAGTATCATTCTTTATTGTAATCACTCTCCTCCAAACTGAAATGTCTCATTTCAAGCATCAGTGTAAGTAAACAGGGTCTTCTGAAGCAATAGACAAGGCTTTCATGAGAAAGAATTGTATGATTGGTATATTTCCCAAGAGACCACACAAATGATTTCCAAAATACGCCGTCCAGGAAAATAAAAATCCAGCCATTTCTCATGAAACAAGGTCTCAGGAGGGTCAGCTGTCAGGGCTACTTCTGTGCCATCCAGCTAGTTTTTCATACTAAATTCCCCAAACCAAAATTGATTTTAATCAACTTTTTTTTCCAAGTCATTCCACATTCACTCACTCTCTATTTTTATTTATTTATATTTTAAAGTTGAGTGATTTTGAGATTGTTTTTCACATTTATAACCTCTAGGGCATTTGAAGTTCTGGTGACACTGTGATCACTAAACTTTAGATGACTCTCAACTTTTATCTTATTTATCATTCTTATTTTATTTTCCAGCAATAGAAGTAAGTACAAAATAGCCTGTACTTTCACTGGATAGCCCGAAAAATGTGTCAGAAAGGAGTCCTGTATTACTTTCAGGAAGAGGTATCCTTTTTTATCAAATCTATAATTGCTAACCCAGTCAATATTAACTAATTGAATTTCCAATGATTAATGATCTATCCTTTTTATAGGTTTTCCTTATCTTCCTTTTCTTTTAAAATCTTTTGCCTGGAGGTCTATACTAATTTTTAGTGCTTTTTAGGTTTTAATTTGGCTATCTTTCTTCTTCATCTAAACTGTCCCTACTCAGGTTTCCAAACCACATATGCCGTTTATTTCTTTGTCAAGAAAGGTTTTTCATACATATTGCCATAGGTCTTTCTGTCCTGCTGTGCCTATATCTTTTATTATTTGTGTTTATCAAGGCATCACAACCTTTATTTTCTTTCTTGGCACATATTTACAGAATGGGTATTAAGAACAAATACATTTGTGTACCTAATTAACATCCTATTTACAGATCTGCTTTTATAAGAAAGCTGGCAACTCTGCCTATACGTGGCATAAAAAGTACTGTGAAAATACACATAGTCCTGAAGAAAGGAGGTATTTCAGTAAGTGTGGCTTTGCTGGATAGTGTCAGTCAAATAGAGACATTTTTCTATTCAGAAAAATCTGTAGATGTTCACCTTGTCTGAAAAATCTGAACCTAAATTGCTTAATATTAGCCAATAATATCTCAAAATCATCATTTCAATAAGCTTGTGTACATGATGGGATTAAGAATGCTTATGAACAACCTGTAAAGTTACACTTATAATTGTTATAGACCATTGAAGACACTTCTTATATAACAGCAGAGCTATCATATCAAGACCACTGCAAATAAAGAAGTAGCTATTGTTACAAAGAACAATTACACTATAATCAGACATAGACTAATCTGGAAAGCTCTGACCCCTCTGCTTGTTTATATTATTTGGTGTAAACTCTACCTCAATGGCATGAAGCAAGATTAAATCAAAGATAAAAACTTGTCACTGTAAAAATTCCATTTCATTCAGAAGGCCAATAGATAATGGAAAACAGAAATCAAGTCCATGCTGCTGGACATGAAGCAAGCACCCTGGGGCAGTGAGCACTGCTCAGCATTGGAAATTCTGCTTCAGCCTAACATCTAGGCTACCCTAGGTGATTTTAGGTAGAACTCAAGCAGCACAGAAATCTGAATTCTTGAGACTATAGACTCACCTCTTATAGAGGTGATGAGGACACACACTTCCCTTTTCCCTCCCCACAATTTCTTCCTAAATATTGTTATCCGTGATCTTGTAGTTCCTGTGACTGAGGAACAAGACTCCTAGTCCATAGTTATTAAAGTAGTTGAAATGCAAATTTGAGTTCCAGTATAAAGTCTTCCTTTATTTTATTTTATTTTATTTTTATTTTAGTTTCTACATATTAAATGAACCAAAAGAAGTGTTCTGATGATGGCTTATCGTGTCATTCACAGCTCTGCTTTCACCAGCAAATATGATGCTAATGGAGAAAAACACCTGGTAATATCATATACTGATATTTTATTCAAACTGACAACTAAAATTTATGACACTCTTAGCCTATATTAAGGCCCCAAAGTTGAAACTTACTTCCTTTTGAAATTGGTTTAATTCCAAATAATTTTCAGGGGGGAGATGTCTGTAGGGTTTGCTACTTTATATCCTGTACAACAGGCATTGGAGAGCTAAATACATCCATGGAGAAAAGGAAGGACTCATCCAAATGATTATTTTGTGCTGTGTGGTGTCTTGTTAAATCTCCTGGGATGCCTCACCTTAGAGCTTTTACTGAAGGTTTTTCACTTCTTCCTTCTGTTGATGTGATAAGGCAAACAAAGCACAGCCACATTCCACCTTTGCCAGTCATGGATACATTTTCAGTCACTTTTGATTGCTATATAAAAACTTAACTCTGACTTGACTTTTAAGAGCAATTGCAAAAGACTGTAGAATAATATTCAGGATCCCCTTGAGCATAAGCACAGATTTAGTTGGGCACGTGTACTCCACTGCAGAACACTTGTTGCCAGGTTAGATTTTTACTGATACATATGTGAGGTATGGTTTGGCAACAGAACAGGCTCTAATAATCCAGCTGCTCTAAAGTAAAACAACAACAACAACAATAAAGGAATAGACTAGATAAAAACCAAAATTCTTGAGTGACTTTAAAATCTATTAGTTCCTTTAGCAGAACAAAAATCTGTTATATGTGAAAAATCACTCTCAAATATTGCCCATATACTAAGTACTCACTTAAGTATCCAGAATAACAGCTCCTTTTTCCAATGTCCAGCTGTGTTTTTTCCCTTTAAACTCACCAGAACAATTAAATTAATGCAAAAGTACTTGTTACTAAATGCTTGTATTTGAGGACAGCAATCCATGCAGTTCTGGAGGCCTGGCGGCAAGTTAATGAGGTTTGAGTATTCAACAACTGAGATAAAACTGACCCAGAGAAACAACAGAGCTGTCAGGCTGTCATTTCTAGCTGGCAGAATAATGAAACCTATAGCAGAGGGCAGTTAAGAATAAATGCACGATAATAGTCTGCTTGGAAATAACACTCTAACAATAATTTTCCTTATTTAGGAATAACCCTTCTTAACTCATTGAATTGTTTATGTATTTATTTATTTGACAGATATGCAGAAAAGGCAGTAACCACATGGAATAAATGTGTACTTATTTAGGGTTTTTTTTGTTTTGTTTGATTTTTTGGTTGTTTATTTTGTTAGGGTTTTTTCCAAGGCATGACAGTATTTAATTTTAGAGACAGATTCTCCAGGAGAATAATTAATTCCATGCAACTCAAGCATTACAGCAACAGTACCTCTCAAAGGACTAAATAGCATTTAA
This sequence comes from Lophotriccus pileatus, assembly GCA_035583135.1. NCBI lineage: Eukaryota > Metazoa > Chordata > Aves > Passeriformes > Tyrannidae > Lophotriccus > Lophotriccus pileatus. Next base: position 7,132,369 of record JAWWES010000133.1, on the reverse strand, counting down.
ATATATACTGCTTTAATTCTGACCTCAGTGCTCCCAATGGAAAGACCACAAAAAAATTAAAGTATATAATTGCTGAGGATTAAATCTATTGTTTGGATATACTCTGCACACACCAAAAATACTGACTTTTGCTATAAAGATCTCTATCAGAAACTAATTTCTCCTCCACAGTCTGAGTCAAGGGAAATAAATGAACCCAAATTCCTTCTCTCCCAGAAAGAAAAATTTACATCTGTTTCTTCAGGTGTGCTCAGCACTCAGTAAAACTTCCAGTGGGCCCTGAGGCCTTGGCTTCTCTATATGCTCAAGTGTTTCTGATGCACCCAGCACCCAGGCTGACACAGACACTGCAAAAGCTGGGAGATAGGTTCCAGAGGACCTGTGCGCTCCAGAGGGATGGCATTGGGGGAAAGAGAATTTGGGAGCAGCATCAGCAGATCTAATTGATTCAGTGTGGCACTAATAATTTTAAATATCCAGCATTTAACATTCAAGGGGCTTTTATGCTTGCTTATTCAGCATACATTTGGAACAAAGGAAAACAAATGGAAATTGTTGCAGCATTAACCTAATATTTTCTTGCTGTAAAGAGATATTACTGATTCCAGTTTTTCACCACAGACTGTGAGTAATGCACATCCTTCACAATGGACAATAATGCCCTTCATCTCTGCTACAAACTAAGAAACCAACTTTGTACAGCCTAATTCCCACAACACAATTAAGCCAAATTGGGAACCCAATATTTAATTTAGTAGAGTTATTTGTTTAGTTGAAAATAAGTTCTGCTCGTGTGTAACATGGGAAGTGCAGGCAGATGTTTTCAAAGAAAGATACAGTCTTCCAGTCCAACAGCTTTTACTGGAGCGAATGAAGGACACATATATTCTGATCACCAGCACTGTGAGGCCGCACCACCACTCACAGGCCCCAGAATCCTTCCAGTACTGTCTATAGAAACACCCTTCCTGATTATCCTGCTACTCTGGGCTCCCATTATACACAGCAATATTGAAAATAAGGGATGAATACCATTATTGCTTATTAATATTATAACTAGGGATTCCTGTAGACTCTGCTATTAAGATACAAGTACTTAAAAAAATTGTTTTAATTTAAATAAACTGTCTAAATTTAGCAACGAAATATAGTGAGCCTGATCAAAAATTGTCATTTTTTTATATTGTTTTGTATAAGTTATAGTGCTTTCTTCCTGGATACTGTAAGAATGGCAGGTTTTTATATGCAGTTCTTTATGCCTGAAAATATCAGGGCTTAGAAAACAGATGTGTGCTACCTTTTTTTAAATCTAAGAAGGATGTTCTTCCAGTTCACACTCGGCTTAACGTCAAATACGCTAAGCCAATATGATCTTTATTTGTGCACAAAAGTACTCCTGAAACATGGGGTCGGTTTGGTTCCCATTTTTATTTCCTTTACTGTTATTAAACACATCTGTGTTGCATAATGCTATGTTAAGTAGAAAAACTAAGTATAAGATGTTTTCAGAGTTGTTGTTTCTGGTGGTTTTGGATATCTTTTTGGATTATTGGTTCAGGCACTGCACAGAATATAATTTACAGCCTGGTAAACAGGGACCAGCATCAGAAAATTTTGCCCTCATCCCTGGGATTGGGGAATTCACAAAACAGTGTTTGCTGCTGTTGCCAACAGCAGTCATTTGTTCTAGTTTAGCTGAATTTATTTTCCCTTTGTACAAACTAACAGCTGAAACTTTATGGAGGTTTCTTTTCACTTCCAGAACTTAAGCTGAATTTTGAACTGTAATATGAACAAATAAAGGACAGTAATATCTTCCTTAGCCATTGCTGATTGGAATCTATGCCTTCCTTCATTATGAAAAGGAAAAACATATTTCCCTCTACATGATACAGGAACACTGAAGCGTTCCTTTGCCCATCACACTTTTACATGTGGTGTAAGAGTGCTTTAAAGAGCAGTAAGTTTGGTTTTCGGATCATTGTGAAATAACAAAAGAGATACTGAAAGCACTGAAAGTCCTTTCCTCTACCAGCAGCTTCTGCAATTTAATGAAGGCTACCATGAGTATTTGTGGGTCTAATTTCATGTGTCCCAAAGTGGGATATTTAATCTTGGAACACGCTAAAAATTAAAAAGAACAGAAAAATAAGGGAAAATATCTTTAAAATTAAGTTTCCAGAAGAAAGGAGAATAGGGACCTTTGTTTTCACTCTTTGTAACACAAACTTTAAAAGTAAAATCCACTTGAATTCATATCCTTCCTCTGTGTGAGGTGATCCCCCATAATGCTTTACACTAGATCACAAATGCACTGATAGATGGAACTTTGTATGAACTACTTAAATAGTAATTGTGCCAGATACCAAAGCTAAAAATAACTACAATATGGAGCCTAGCACGTTTGTGTTGTAGGTGGAATATGATGGGTAAAAGCTCCTGAAAAAAAGATCTGAAACACAACCCTCTATTTCATAGGAGAATACCCTAACCTATGGGTTATTGAGGAAAATGAGGAAAAATACCATATTCATTCTATAGCAGTTTTTAGAATGTAGTGCTTCATTTCTTCAGCTTTTATTGCGATTGTTGAATAATTTCTGGTTTTCAAAAGAGTGTTTCAATATTGCATTCTCTCTTCTGAAAGTGAACTTTTGAGGAACAAATAATGTAAAAGGAAAATATCATTCAGCTCAGCTTCTGAGTGATCTGATTGCCTTGTATCTTTCTGTTGTCTGGTCAGGACCTAAAATGTTTCCAAAGTTTGGGATGCATCACAAAAGGTTAGAAAGTGTATTCCTTACTGTTAACTTTAGAGCTGATGAAAAGAGTTCTCAATATTTTTGGAAGACATTGTAATATTTCAGTAAAATACTACAATTTTTCATGCTGATCAATGCATTTCATTTTCAAAATAATTGCAAAATAAACATTGTGGAGATTTCCCAATTTATTCTAGTATTTAAAACAAAAGTGAAACTGAAAAACTATCTTGAAATATTGTAGAAATGGCTCCTAAGATTAATAAAACCAACCAACCCAAACCTCCCACTCTTTTTCTACTTGAAAAGTGTTTATGTAATACGACAGCATAAAAACAATATCTGTTACTTTTTCTATCTTATAAATCTACTGTTTATCGTGGGAAATTTTGTTTAAACTTGCTGAAACTATGTCTACAATATTCAGAAATATATGTAAAGTAATGGCCCGTCTTCGCGAACGAAGAGCCGGGGAAGGTCCTTACCCGCATATGCAGATAAGGCCTTCGAGC
>JAWWES010000133.1:7098564-7122520 GCA_035583135.1 Lophotriccus pileatus | reverse complement strand
ATTTGGTGGTTAATTTTGTTTTCAGCCTGGTCATCTGGCTGCTTCTGGTCCCAGTTCACCTTCGTTCTCCTGCACCTTGTTCTGCCCCAGCCTGGACTTGTTCAGATTTCATTGGAGGGGCTTGGCCCTTCTGTGAAAGAACCTTTGGGGGAGTCCTGGCAGGATCACAGTGACAGCGTGAGCCTGTGGGAAGAGCCCTTTGGTTCCGTTTTTATCCCTTCCTTTTCTCAATGGAGGGGTCGATCTCCATTTTCGGCTTCTCCCACTCACCGGGACCCCCATTTGGGGATCGCCAGAGCCCGACAGCGCCCCCTGCCGGTCGCGGTTAGAATTGCGCCAAAAGACGGAAAGTGCTGAACTGGGTTTTTTGGAGGGGACTTTGGGTACAGGTTTATTGTTTAGTTGTTTTTGTGTTCTTTTGTTGTTCTGCCAATACACATATGTCCTTTTATAAGGACATGGCTGTTATCTTTTCTTTCTCCATACTTCCTCATTTGGGGCCTCTTAATTTTGGATTTACAATTGCTTAGAGGGAGGAGTTTGGTCTTCCTCATAGCTCATCCTCCTTAGCAAAACACTTCAGTCTCATTAAACTGAGACATGAACTTACTACAGGGTGTTACACTAACAGCAACATTTGTGCTATATATACCAGCTGCATTCTAAAGAAGTATTTTTAAATGTGCTTCATGTCAGTTTTCAAATCAAGCAATATAGGAGTTAAGAATAAAACTTCATGCATTTTGTTATGAAAAGCTTCATTTTGACTGCTTGGTAATCATCCCTCGTGGTTTTAATGAAACACATACTGAAAAAAGAAATGCATAGGAATGTTGAGTAAACCTTAAAATGACTTCCATATGTACAAATCAAGAACTTTAGTTCTTCAGCTGTGACCAGCCAACCCTTTCTGTGGCAGTGTTTAAGTTGTTGCTGCTCTGTATCAGCTCTAGTAGTTCAGAGATCATCACAGAGACAGTTTCATGTTTTGTATAGTTGTCTAATCACTCCAACTTTATAAATCAAGAAGCTGTATTATGGTGATGGAATTTTTCCTCGCTTGTGAAAGACAGAATTCTCTCTGAAGTAGGGACAATTACTTACTTTTTACTTACTTAAGACCCAGTCAACATAGCTATTCTATATTGTTTACTTTATTCTTCACTGAGGAGCAACTCAGTGGAGAATGGACATATTGAGTTCACTCATCTTTCAGTCCTTACAACCCACTGCTGTGTCACACTCCTGGTGGAGTCAAGTTCCTAAGGCACAACCAAGCCTCCAGGAGCACTTTGTGTTGTCTTGTTTTCACCAGGAATCAGATGTGACTAAAGGCCTTAGTCTTCTCCCAGTGTAGTTCTCTGGATCTGCCTAGGATAGGGCAAAATTGATGCATATAATTTTGTAAATATGTTCTAGTTAATGGGACTTTACAAAATGCAAATTAATAATCAGTTCTCTTATTTAACACCAGTAGCTAATGTCCCTTTCCTGTATGAAAATACAAGTACAAAAGCAAAGCATTCAGACCAAACTCTTAATTACTATGATAATATTATGGAGCATGGTAGCAAAAGTTATTTTAAAGTATTGTTCCATTTCCTATTCAAATGATTAGTACAAAGTATGCTCCAGTATATTTAGTTAATATACTCAATCAATATACTCAAACAAAGCAGATCAATGCCTTTGTTCCTTTCCCGCCAGGCAAACTATAGACAAAGAGGAAGACTGGGTTAAAATAATCAATACAACTTTTAACATATTCTTCATTTTAAACAAAACTCTAAAATTCCAATTCCTAGATTGTGTCCTGCTAGTAAGTGTATTGGATTACATTATATCCATTATTTCCCATAGCAACTAACTGCAGGAGGACAGGAATTACTATACTAAATGAGATGTGTGGTCCATCTTGTCTGACAGTCTGTTTTTCAGCCTGCCTGATCACACATGCCCTACCGAAATGTAGAAGAAAATCCATATATCAGGACAAAGAGGTTGGTTAGAGAGCTGTAAAGTCCCAGGTCCAAGCCATGAGCTGCGCAGGCATTTTATTTTTATTGAAGACTCCAAGAGTTCCCAACAGACTCTTGCAGAGCTTTTTAGTTCTTTAATACCTTGAATTCATGTAAAGAGAACATGCTATACAGGTTTTCCAAGAGACTTCTTTTAATTTAGTGAGAAAAAAAGCATTTTGGCAAAAGGTTCACAGGAGTAACCCACCATTTTTAAGTTACTCACAAGAGATTAAGGAAAGAGCAAAGAAGTGAAGAGATTAAGAGAAGAAAGAAAGAATAAGGAAAGATGTTAGAATAAGAAAATTAAGAAAATTGTATAGGTACCACCAAAAGATCACATAACAATGGCAGGTCCTGAGCAAGAAGGCAAAATGGAGCCCAGTTAAACAGTCCAGTGAGATATGAAACCAGTATCTCATCCTATATGGAACTAATGAAAAAACTACATATGGTTCTGAGGCCAGAACTATTTTGGGTAGCCCACTGTGAGGCTGTTGGATTGGCGTAACCCTTAGTTATAGTGACTTTACAGATCTCAGTTCCCAGACGGAATTTAGTGCTTCAATCACATGACTTCTAGAACTGTAGCTTAAACAGCAAACAATGAAGTCTTCCCTACTTATAAAATCAAATTAGTTTCTATGAAACATTGTATGTCAGGATATAATATATCAAGGACAGGCTCAGATAGTCCTTGCCCTTTCAAAATCATCAAGGAAAGTACAATTGTTGTTATATTTGTGTGTATCATGACAAATGTGACACTGCAGTTTTGCACTAGTTCTCTGTAATGGAATGTATTGGCCACAGTCCCAAGTATTCTAAATTAACATAGTGTCATCTGTGGAAAAAAACACCTAATGCAAAGATCTAGTCCTTCTAATTCTACTATTTTATAGTTGCATGGTGACAGTATTGACTAATCCAGCATTATCTGACTTCAGTGCCAGCACTACTAAACAATTCAGTGTCTAAGTGGCCATCTGCTGTTAAGTCTTTCTAAGAAAGGGTCTCCTGTTTATGGGGGCAAACAGGGATTAATTATCATGCTGCTAAAAACTGTAAGAGTCATACATTCAACTATATATACATCTAGAAAGACATTAATAAAGTAGCAAGAAGTGGTACTTAAAATAATGCATCATTATCTAGTATCACCTTGATTACTAAGTACCCATCATATATTACCATTTTAATTACTAAGTACAAAAGTAAATTTTTCAAAGCAGTTTTTGTAACCCCAGTGCAACACCAGGGAAATCTGTTGTTCAGAAACCTGGGACAAATTATTCTTGTCAAAATAAGACAATAGAAAATAAAAATTTACAAAGAAGGTAATTTTTCAATAACATTATATTGTGGTTGGTAGTTCTTATGTTACCAATCCGTTTTCCTCTCTTCTAAGTTTTGAAGTACTACTTAAGGTCTCAGAAGGAGCCTGAATAAAAAGCTTGCTGAACAAGAAGCCTGTTCATACAGTTACATGTCCTCTTGCTTTCTATATATGCCTCTAAAGTGTAAATTTTTCATAAGTCACTGTGGATATCTGAGTTTGAAATTCAAAAGGCTTGCCATAATTTTAAAGTATTTTGCATGTAACTTGGCATCTTTCTGGACAAAGGAAACAGTCAAGGATGATTTGCTGAAATTAATTGTTTTTAAGGGCCAAACTTACCACAAAATTACAATCAAATTATTTTTGTCAAGAAAACAAAAAGGAGGAAAAAAGGAAACATGCTTAACTTGGCATTTCTGATACACTTCATTTTACAAAGAAATGTAATATATCCAAATAAACATACATGTGTTTATTTACACACAAATTTAGTAGTTGGGTATAGTCACTCTTGTGAGTTGAGAGACCATAGTTAACCTTCTTACTTTTAGTGAGTTCCTCTCTAGTGTTCCACCCGGAGTGAACATAGACCACTGAATCACACAATGAGCAATAGTTGCACCTCTGCCTCGAGACCTTTGACAAGCCCAAGACTCCCAAATTTCCTCTTCCTAGCTAAAAATGTAATGGATTCTTTCAGGTTCTGTAAACCTGTTTTCGTCTCCTTACTTCTAGGGAGAAAATTATTAAATCTCTTTTTCATCCAAGTACAGCCTTCAAAAGGTAAATTTGGAGCTTCCAGCACATTTGGAAGAGAGTGACAACTATTCATGTGATCCATTAATAAGGTTGGTCATTTTAACATTTCAGATATCTATTAGACAAAATGGTGGGGTGTCTCTTAATTCTAAATTATACTTCTGTAACTGATGTTGCCTAAAAGTAATGTCCCTGGTTTCAGAGACTGCTCGTGTAACTTTTATTCATACAAAGCTTGATTTTACAAATTACCAAGGACTCAAGGCTTGAAAAAAGTTACATGCCTAATTTACAACATACAACTGGGATTCATAGAATAATAGAATATACTGAGTTGGAAGGCCCCCAAGGTTCATCAAAGTCCAACTCTTGGCCCAGCACAGGACAGCCCCAAGAATCACACCATGTGCCTGACAATATTGTCCAAATGCTTCTTGAACTCTGGAAGATAAGAATTAGTGGTTTAAATCACACTATGGGTAAATATATGTTTGTGTGTTCTCTTATCTGTGGTCAAAGAAGATCCAGCAACTCTCAGAGATAAAAAAAAAAAAAAACAACAAAAACAAGTTATCCCATGGAATTAAACAAATTTAATTGAATAATTGTTGTTGGACTGAGATCTCTAATCTGAAAATCAAAACACTGCAATTGCTTTCACTCAAGTATGTTACCAAATTACTTCATTTTTTATTTTGTTGTACATATTCACTGGTAATCAACCCTGAAAGATTTCCAGAAACCCAATTAGAGAAAATGGGAAAAAAAAGAAAGATATCCAGCTGAAGTCTGACAGCATTTCAGACTGTGAACTTGTTAGAGGAAGGAACAAATGTACTGAAATTATGAGACAACCTGTTATTTTCTGCAAAAATATTTGCAATGCTCTGCTGATTAATATCAAGTTAATATCTTACGATATCCTTAAAAAACCTGAAGTCAGTTGTTCATCATTTTTATCTATCTATCTACTCCTTTTGCTAGAAAAGGAAGTGATTCACAGGTTTTCTCTAAAAGTTAAGGATGAAATCTGCCAGTGTTTAAACATCTGTTGCTTTACACTTGTGAGGAAGATCTGTCTCAGGGAAAGACAGTCTGGAACAAACACAAAGCATAAGTGTTTCATTCTACAGCATTTTTTTCTTAGACTCTTATTTATATTTGCTTAATTGTTTCTGCTGTAATTGGTAATATCTGGGGAAGCTCTGTCAGCTATTGGCTCTGTCAGAACAAGCTACAAGACTTTAATAATCAATGATATGATACAATATAGCAAGTTTCATTTTTTCATTCTCTTCAGAAAAATTACACACCTTTTTCTACACTTACATCATTATTTCTTTTATTGAAAGCTGACATTCTATTTAAACTGATAAAATACATTAAAGGAGATATAAGCCTCAGTTCTGAAGAGTTCTGATTTTTTCCATTTATATACACATATACACACACACAGATGGAACTCAGAATATGAAGCTAGCTTTATTTAAATATTTGGCTTATACTATAACTGGAGACCTTATGGGAGAGAAAGACATCAGGCTAAGATGAAAATGAGAACATTCTTTTACTAGAGATTAGGAGAACCTTACTGTAAAGAAACTGAATTTGTGTTCTAAGCTGTACCTGATATATACTTAGCTCCTGTGGTTCTCCTGTAAACTTAGAATAAAGGAGGTTGATGGTTTTTTTCTCTATAATACACTACAAAAGAGAGTTATATATTGTTTCAATAAGTTTATCTTATATTATATAGAGCAAGATGCTCTTTAGTAGTGTTATTTAATGAACAGAACTCCAGAAATGGCACTGGACAGGATGGTTTAAGTGACAGTTCGAATAAAAAAGAATAAATTAACTCTTCTGCTAGGATGTGACCATGGATTACTTTTAACAGGCCTCACAAACACAGAAGATATCTCATGAGGAAAGGCTGAAACATTCCACCAGCCAAGCAATTTAAATTTTAACCATTTAATAGAAGACATAAAGGTCAGATATTTATACCAGTATCTCTAGACACATAGATGTTATCTCCTTCTCTGAAGGAAAAGAACTATTAGGGAGAGACGGAACATGAAATTAGTGCAGGCATTTCTGCAGCACCAGGTGAAGTCGTATCCTCGGGTTGAAGAATCCTCCCAACTGAACTTCAGAAAGATCTGCAGATCAAAGGAGAATATTCAACATCAGTCCTAAAGCATAACTATTCTTACTGAGCATCTTTTTATTCTTACAATACTAACTGTGCAAACTGTTAGTCTCATATGAATATTTTGGGATATCATGGAAGTATGACTCAAAACTCAGGGAGTAAAGATATTGAAAATTCATCAGAAAGAGTAACTCTGACTGTGGATGTTCAGATAATTGGGATTCCACTGTCTTTTCCTTTAAAAAAATTTCCACAATGCTATCTTACTTTGGAATAATGAAAACTAAATGAAAGCTACACAGTTAATTTGATTTACTTTAGTCTCCCTCCAAAGCTTTGTTTCCCCATTCTTTTCAGTTCCTGCTCTTGGTTAGGGTTGATCTCCCTCCTAAATGAACCTCTTCAGAGGGATAAATCTATTTATAAATAGAAAACAATTCAAGCAGGGAGACAGAGCAGTGTCTCTGTGATTGCTGAGCTGAAACAAAGATTTTAACCAGGAAAGGGAAAATAACTCTGATAAACTCTTTTTTTAAAATGCCTGGAGTTCTTAATGCAATTGCTAAATTAAGGGGTGTATGGCCACTAAGCATGCCATAGATTTAGCTTGGCAATGACTAACAAATCTGCAGGGGCAGAGCACTAACTGGGGAGAATGATGTAGCACATAACAAGCTATGTTTAACAGCAAAACCATCATAAACAAAAGAAAAATCATTCATGAAAACCTACGCAAACTAAAGCATTGTATAAGCCAGTGAGATGTCCATGCCTTGCACAAGCTCTGCAAGACTCCATAGAATTTCACAGATTATTTCCCACATGCTCATCAGGGCACTATCGGATTTCTGAATGGCAAATTCTATACTAGGGCCATAGCCCACCATTTTACTTACATGGACAATACCAGGACTTTCCAAACAGAAAGAAATCTGTCTGTTTTTCCTGTTGATGTACTGAGTTACTCAGCACCCTTCTTCGCACTGCAAAGCTCAGGGATCCTGTGAAACTGATATAGTGTGAGCATGCTTTGTCAAAACATGCATATTTCATAAGCCATATGAAAAAGCTGGGGTCAAACAGGCTACTTCAATTTTGGGCATGCTTAATTTAAGAATACTTCTGGTAATAATTACTAACAGTATGTATGGCATGTCAAAATAAATAATGTGATTTTAAAATTGATTAAGACCTTTTAGAATTAGGGAAATTATGTTAATTTTCAGAGAGCCAGGCTTTTGAGCAATTGATCATACTGTGGACAGAAAATATTTTGTACTTTTAAATGCTTACTTTCCATTTATCTTTTATTAAAAAAAAAAAAAAAAGTTCAAAGAAGATGTTTGATCTGTTCCTTCCTAATCTCTATTAGTACACATCTTCCTTGAACCTGAGGTATCACATCTGGGTCCAGTGGAGCTTACCCAGCTTGATCTGGAACTGTTTGGTTTTGTGCCTCCTGGACTAAGACCCTCTGGACCTATCTGACCTTAAAAGAATTGCTGTTGACTCAGACATCATTAATTCAGCTGTCAACTTCAGTAGTAGTCTGACTGAAGTTAAAGTTAAATCATCCTTTACCTAATCTAGTTTGCTGGAATTCACTCAGTCTGATTGAGGTATCCATTTAATAAGAGACCTTTCACTAAGGTCATACAGGAAGAATACATCAAACACATTAAAACCCTTATGAGTTATAATACAAATTTATACTTATAGTTTTTAAAAAAACAAGACATTTTTTCATACTTGGCTTCATTGTTAAGGTTCAATACAATCATATTTGACATTTTCAAGTAGTTATTTTTGGGTTATTCATAGCAAAACTGAACTGATTATATATGAGAAGATGTACTCTGTCGTGTTCATGGAACTCACAAAGATCTGCTTCAGCTCCTCATGGACACACTGGGAGCGATTTACTAGGGAATCAAGGATATTTTCTTCTCCACACCTTTTAGAACTAGCTAGGGCAAAGTAAAACCCAAAGTCATGCTGCACTGTAGTAATTAATATAGGTTGAATTTGCAACTTTCCCAATTGAGTTTTAATGTGCAAAATGCTATACTAAAATGAAAATTGCCCTGAAAGGCTCATTTACAAATTCTGTAAAGGGTACAGAGATGAGTGGGACTTTCATTCTGTCTGTAAGATGTCCTGATTATGGTTGAAATAGTCTGTACAGCAGACGACCATCAACTACTACATAATTGTTGCAGCCAAACAACACCCTGGGCAACAACCTTTCTTCTGCCAGTCATATTCAGTATCTGTGTCATGCATTTTTGAAAAGCATAGGCTACTGCTAAGGTTTTCTAAATAAAGGCTCTATGGAAAATATTTTAAAAAATGTTACAGAAATTATTAGAATTTTATTTATAAATTAATATTATATAATTATATAATATTTATAAATAAAAATATAATGTTACTGTTTCAGTAAGGCAGTGAAATGCTCTTATATTGTAGAGTGCAATAAGCAACATATATTTAAAATTTATCTGATACTAATTTCATGCTCCTAAAACAAAAATTATAGGTCCTGTTTATAGTCCTATTCTAGCAGTGATTCTGGAAAAAAAAATAGCCTTTCTAAATGTCTATTTCACATTGAATTCTTAGAAGCTTGTCCAGTTGAAGTGTTTAACAAGTGAACAGACAGCTGGACAAAAATAAAGTGATGATATTATTTGAGATGTTTACTGAAATAATATATCCAGATCTATTCTCCACATGCTTAAAACTGTGTTGCAGTAAGAAGCTGCAAGAATTATTTTAAGACTGGGAAATCTGCCTTATGGAAAGAGATTTAATAGGTTCAATCTATTTAGCTCATCAAAGTCAAGATTAACGGATCTATAAGAACAGACATTGAATGCCTAAATCTTATACCAGAGGGCTTTTTCACATAGCAGGCTAAGATACAACTATATGCCTTGACTGGAAGTTAAAACTCACAAAAAGGAAACTAGAAATAAGGTCTGTTTTAAACAGTAAGAATTACTAACCAGTGAGAAAAAGGATGTTCTAGAATCTCTCATATTTGAAATGTTTAAAACAAACCTAGATTTTCCCTTTTATTTCTTAAAAGACATGATATGGCAGACTTGATGTTGAGCTTGAAGACTGTGAGTCAATCCTTGTAGTCTCCTGCGGATGGTTCCAAGTTTGTGTTGTTCCCCCTCTGGAACAGACAGTAACAAAGCTTGTGTCTAGTTTGTTCAGCACAGGCAGAGAAAGCTCTGGTCCATCAGACAAATCCTACTAGGGTCTTATCCATTAAATGTTCCTGTGGGGTCAACCAAGGAGTTGGTTCATTTTCTGGTCAACAGTAACAATTAAAAAGGCACTTTCATGGTGGTTTTAATTGATCTATTGGATGAGATTAGACTCCATAATAAGCTTCCAGAAAACTCCTCTTTCTTGCTGTTGATTATTGCTACACTTTATTGTTACAGCTATAGTCTTGTTTGGAAAATGAGGAAACAGTGTGCATGTGGAGTGAAGAATTTATTATTACCATTTTAACAGGTTATAATTACAAATCATGTAACTGAGGTCTTAAAGAGCTGAACTTTTAGTTGTTTTTAGAACTCATACCATTACTTTTAGTTCTGAATTACTTGATAAAAAGAAGAAAGGTGCTAGTTTCTCTCGTGTAAACTTCTCAAAGGTCTTGGTTGTTTCGTTTAATACAGAAATATCTTCTCTCGGTATTTTTCAGGCAAACATACCATCTAAGCAAGCCATCACGTAATCTGCCATCTAATCTCCACTAATAGCTACATTTGGTTCCTAGAGTAAAAGGCATAAACCCCTTATCCAGAAAGCTGCTCACTTCTCAGTGTTACAGCTTTTGATGAAACTTATTCTTGATCCCAATTAGTACTCACCATGTGTCCTGAACCCCAAGGATTCATTAACTTCATCATTTTCATCACAGTTGGTATAACTGTAAATGCTATTACTCATAGAGAAAAATCAGCCTTTAAAGGGTCATAGCTGTATTATTACCTTTTGAAGCTTAATCAGCACTTCACTGTAAAGCTGGTATTACTATTCTGAATGGCAGGGAACTTCCTATGTCTATGAGGAATCTGAATGGAATGTAGCTGCTTGGGACTTCTATCAAAAGAAAATGTAATTAACATTTATGTTCAAATCCTGATTAGTTTAAACATTTCCCAGAATAATTATTCACTTTAAGTATATCCCAAATATGAATCTAGGGACTAAGAAAGTTCTCTTTTGATTATTTTTTAAGTTTTGTCTCTATGAAAGTAACTATCACGATCCTTCAGTCGTTGTTTTCCCAGCTCACTTTCCCGTTCAAATGATGCAACTTCAATCTCTCTGATCAGCTGCTTCTTATAAACCCTGTATTTACTCAAACATTTAATGTTATGCTTTTTTAATGTACGTTTGCCAGAATAGAGAAGTGCAGAAAAGGGTTTTCTTGGCAATGCTTTCTTTCAGTGTTATATTGGAAGAAATTGTAGACTAATTTTCAAATGCACCATATAATCATTACACAGTTCAGACAATATTTAGATATATAATTGAACTGCTGGCAAGTGAAGGCATTCAGAAGCTCTTTGATTTTTACCCTGTAAAAGAATCAAGAAAAAAAGAAGCATTTTGAAACGTTTCAGTGAATACAACAAACACTGAAATTATTTCTTTAATGTTTGTATTAAAGGCTTACGTAGCTGAAAGGCCACCTGACACAAAAGATGCAGTTCACATTAGTGCCTAAGATGAAAAGCGGGAAGAAGGGAACACAGGCAAAAAATCAGGAACACAGAGGGTAGGTAGCCCCAGAAGAAAATATTTCACCAGCACAGCAGATGGGAAGCAACTGCAGGGAAAGAACGGGAGGACAGTCTGAGGAAAGCAGTGACAAAAGCAGCATTTTTTAAGTTCTGGTTGCTCTACTACCTTCAAGACATTCTTTTCTTGCACCAAAACCCCCACCATTCATCAATTACCCAAAGTTGAGTTCTCCTGCTGTTTTACTGGACACTTTACAGGTTAAAAAGTGGCTTTAACTTTGTACTTTCAGATAGGGCATATGAGTAGTGCGTTTCATCTCTCTCAGTTGTTGTCCTACTTGCGTTTTCAAAACAGGGTTTAGAAGGTGGTATTCTCTGAGAGTAGATTTTATTTGCAGCAAGTACAACAAATTTATGCACAGCTTCTGGTTAAAAGCAGTGATTAAGATTGCCAGTGGCTATAAACAGGCATACTGAGGAGCATTCTAACACCTGGATACAAACACCACAGTAGTGGACCACATGTAGAGAAACATGAAGCAATATTTCAGCACTGAGTGCTGCCAACCAGTAGAAAGCTGCAGTTCACCAGAACACATCTCTACATGTAAAATTACCTTCAATCCCAATTATACAGTTTATGAAGCAAAAGCTGGACACACACACACACACACACACACACACATGCTGAGTTAGCTGGTGTTTTTTTTTGTTTTGAATTGTTTTCTAATATGAGATATTAGTCTTGAATCTGCAGAGCCCAGCAGTTTAACTTTTTAAAGTTTTTCTTATTTAATACTGGCATCAATGGGTTTTTACAATATTTAGAATGTTCCTCAGAAAAACTCAGTAGCCAGGGTTTTTTATGACTACCATAGTTCAAAGACTGAAAGAGACAGTTGTGTGCAAACCATTTGGCATTTCTTTATTTCTTTATATCATATATTGATTTTTGCTCCAGAGGTGGGAAAACACTTTTGTGAAATAAACTTATTGAAAAAACACTCAGGTGAGGCCCTGGAGCTTCTTTGTCAAAAGAAAAAACTAGCAAGCAACAGTAACCACCACAAAGAATATTTGTTACTTCAAAAGACCAAGTTTGCCCTTATTATGTCTTTTAAATCTGAAAGAAGATGAAGAATCACTTTCTTAAAATTTCTGAAAAGAATGGGAGACTTCTTCCATCTGAAGATTAATTTCCATCTGAATCGAAAGAGACATCACTCTATTTTGGACCATCCACATAGACCATGGTTAATAACTGGTGAGTGTAGAACAGAAGTGACTTGGGTTTTAATCTCAAAGTTTTTTATCAGTTTCTTGATAAATGCCCCACAAAGACCATGTCCTTGCAGAGAAACCTGAGTAGAAGCTGGAAGCACCAGTGCTGTTCTGGACCACTACAGCAGTGCAAAAAGAAACAATGATGTATATAAGAATCTAGGAAGAGACTGTAAATATAACCCTTCCTCCCTAGAACACAGTATGCACACCTTGTTTATTACTTTTTAGAGACAATGATACCATTGTGTGTGCAGATACCTTGCCCAGTGGCAGGCATCTTGCAGGATTCAATATTCTCATGTGAAATACTTAATGATAAACAATTCTACTCAATGATGTAAATGCACAAACCAGACCATAAGGAAGAAGCTTTCAAAAATTACAATTCAATGGGATTATTTTATTTCTATGGTTTTCAATAGTTTTTTATTTACTTTAATATTTTTCACTGGGACTTTTTTCTTCTCTGCTATAGCCAGTGTCCAAACTGTTAATTAAGAATTGTTACACTGAAAGTACATAATTAAAACCTCTACTATGCACCAGAAACAATTTGTGCTTTACTTCCAAGTTATAGAATTATTACATTTTTTTCCCTTAATCATGCATTATATGTTAATTCTGCTTTCTTTCCTTACAATTAGCATATAAATACAGACATTGACTCAATCTGCAATTCTCTGTAAAAGATTAAGTTTTTAAATTTCAATGAACTATTTATTAAAAAAGAAATATGCTTCATGAAATTACTGTTGCCCTAACATTTCCATTAATAAGTGCACTCTTAAATGCACATTTTAAAACTACATTGGGCAATATAGAAAAATGAAATTTTAAATGATAAAATGCATATGTGCTGTCATAAATGCTATATTTTGTTTAATATATTTGCCTTTAATTTAGAAGCTGTTTCCTTTTCCATTTCAAGTCATTCAAAAATACATGGTTACGCATTTCTTCATTTCTTATCTTTTACAGCAAATCAATAAATAGTCTCAATACCAATTACCAAAGACTGTGGTGATAATCTGAAAAAAATTGCTGAATTGGAAGAAATCTCAGAAATATGTTTTTCTACAAAGTAGAAGAATTTAAATATTCAAGTGGCCCCTCTCCAAAAAAAAAAAAAAAAAAAACAGGAATCTCAGTTCTTCTTCATACCCTGTCCATTCTTTGTGCTGTCATTGTTTGAAATTATATATATACCCATATCCATTATTCTAATAATGAAACAGGCAAAGACCATGCATTCTACCCAGTGATATAGACAACACTCACAACATCACTGGTGAAAATGAAAGGCTGTTTTGTGAGAGATGGGATGCTCGATTTCAGTTTTATACTACATTCCTGTAAGAGGGTTGACAAAGGACCTCTGGCAGGAGGGGGATGTTATTCCCACCTCCTGAGTTCTCGCTCACCTTCTTTAATGTGGCAGAAGCTGTGACAGCTTCTGCATGTGACAGCAGCATTCATATCTCAAGTAGGAACCCTACAGAAAGATCAAGGAGCTCACAGTCATGGGGTGCTTGATTTGGGTACTTTTTGTTTTGGTGTACATTTTGGAAAACCAGGACTGATTTGAAAGAGAATTCAGAATTTCGTAGCATAATCTTTCTCCCACAGCATTCCAAATGTCAGGGCCTCTTCTGCTTTATGCTGACAGCCTTTGTAAATCAGTCTGGGTGATGTTTGTCAATGATAGAGAGTTTCCACATCTTCCTTTGCTTATGAATCTGATGGTGAGCTCTTGGCAGCTGACCAGAAAGACACTACCTTTTCTCTACTGCATTATCAGTCAGAAAAGTTTGTTTCTGTTCTCTGCTGCAGACACATTCTTTCACATATTAAATTATTTCAGATGGACCTATTGCAGTGAGCTTAGCACACTAAACCTATTTGACTAGAAAGCATAAAATTCTTTATTACTACAGAGACAGAGTTGCACCAGCAAATTCATATCTTTGAAGGGCCCAAAGGAGTTTTCTGTATGGCCTTTTCCATAGTTAATGTATGTTCTGCAACAGCTTCTCTGGCAAGGTTCCTGCAGCAGTGCCCTATAAGCTATATAGACCACTAAACCCACTAAATATCCTGATGACATAGAAAGGGAGCTGAGATAACACACATGGGAAACAACAAGCAATTCAGTGCTTGGTTCTGTTCTGCAAACTCTCCATCCAACTCAGTGATAATATTGTCAGAAGATATTGGCAAATCCACTGAAATATCATACCAGAGCAAGAAAACACTCATTCCCTTATGACCTCAGGCAAGACACATAAAAATCATCTAGTTCATTCTCAATGGTAATAGTTACCAGTGATGTCCCAGCTCTCCTTGTGGCCTTCTCTAGCTTCCTCCTCTTTCTACAGCATTTTATTGTTGTTGACTTGGTTACTTTTTTTGCCTAATAACACTTCTCTAAGAAAAGTAAATTGTGTCCTCTGTACTTTGAAGATACTCAGTCTATCTTCCACAGCACTCTGATTTGTAAAACATGGATGTTTGTGTTGGCCAAGCAGACTGACAATGGAACAACCAGAGAAATGACCCAGTACATACTGGCAGGTGTTAATAAGCCAGTGCTTGAACATGGGATCCACATTTGTAAATATTTTCATCACCAAACTGGATAATGACACAGACTGAAGATGACAACAGACTAGAGAATAGAGTAGGTTTTGCTGAGAGACAGAGACACCCAACACAGTGGTACAGGCTAGGGAAATTAATACTGACTTTTCTGTAAAGGACCAGGCAGCTACAGTGGATGTAAGAAAGAATTATGAGCCAACTCTCACTGCAAGTAAGACAAACAGCAGATTGGGCTGCATTTGGAGGAGTGTGGGAAACAGTTTGAGAGGAGCTTTACTCCCTTGGTGATGGTGCTGCCGTGTGTGGAACACTGAGCTTCCTTTTGGGTCCACTTTTGAGTATGTGGAGAAGCCCAAGAGGGTCCAGCCAATGGCTACCAAAGTAATAAATTTTGAGGAAGCTGGGCTTGTTTAGTCAGGGAAATGGGTGACTATAGGACAATCTAACAGCAATCTACAAATACTGGAAGGGTAGTTCCAAAGATGAGGGGGCTAAACTCATGCTCCTGGATCTCTTCAATGATTTTAAGACTGGCAGAGGAAGCCTGAATTTGGCTAAGTACCAATATGTAAAGGGCATTGAAGAAGACAGAGAAGAGATATCTTTTATTCCAACTAGCTGCTCTGGAAAGCAGCATTTTCTCTTAAGTATATAAAACAATCATTCTTTAAATGAATACCTGATGATTTTCCATAAGAAAGTTATTTATTTTTCCTTTTCAAGGGAAGATTTGTGTAGAAATGTCCTTCTAAAAATCCAAGAGAATAAGTACTGAAAAACAGATTCAAAACCATATTCTAAAGATCTGGCCTCATAAAAGTAAAATTTAGATCACATCAGGGAAAAGACAAATTTCATATCTAAATTCACACTAATTTTACAAATGTTAGTGTTTAGATCAAGTATTTAACTCCAGTAAAGTAGTATTGGTAGTTGAAAAGAAATTGATACTAAAGTGCTGTCCTAGACTATTAGTTATTCTATTATCTTCCCATATGATATATAGGCATGTTAAAAAACTTTTACTAACTGCCATTTGAAAAGGAAATAAAAGCCACCTAGCAGGCCAATATTCCATTATTCCATGGAGGGAAGAACAGAAAATACTGTCAGGGAGATGAGCATTGTATAGAATATGATAAGTACATACATTTTGCAGTTCACAGCTCTTTGTATCTAATTCTTGTGCCAGGCAATATCTGCCACTTAATAGCAGTGGTCTGAAGTGGAAAACATCTGGCTGTAGCTAATGAGCTGTTTTACAGCCTCCTTCAATGTTAATAGCACTGAGCAAATGTGATGGTGGCTTTACAGGAAGGCATTACAGGAAGTTCTCTTCTCTAGTGCAATGTTACTGATGTTCCAGCCTGTATTTAATTATATTCTCATGTATTTATTGTATTTAATTATATTTTCATCATAATTATATTCTCTCCTGTGCATAATAATAAACCATAATAATGGTTTATTATTATTTTTAATATTATTTTTAAATACATAGTGTTTCCCAGAAAGCAAAACAAAAATGAAGCAGTATAAAGATTTTCTCTAGAAGAAATTCTCTACAATCAATAAATCTGAAGAAAACATTCATAAATATGACAATTTGTGTCATGACTTCTATCCAATATACACATTCTGTGACTGCTAGCAATGATGAGGCTGCTGGTAAAGTGACAAGGCAAATGGCTTTTTTTGGTGGATGCATTCATTTAAAATAAAATTTTACAGAACATATAAAGTATTGCAGTAAATTTTTTTTACCAGTGGATCCACTGTTTACACTAAACACTTAAGAAGGACCATAGAAACTAATCAAATAAAAAGGCGATGAATTGTGTGAGGTTTAGCTGCAAGAAATTTTGCTATATATGTCAAATCGGAACAAATTTCACTTGGGTGATACCAGGAGAAACACCATGGTAGTGGCTTTCAAAGCTAAGTCTCAAGTTAAAAAATTAGACTTTGTTTTTATATTCTTCTTTCATTTACACAAAAATACAAAATATGGGCTCAAGGAGATCTGATGCATTATGATAACTAGGATTGTTGCTGACAAAAAAATTCACCAAAACCCTGTAAAGCCTGCTGCTATAAAATATTTGCATTTAAAAGAAAAACAACTGAATCAGAAAAAAGTTTTTAAGTGTTCCTTTAAAAGTTGAGTAATTTCCTATTCATGTAAGATATAGAATTCAATAAAGAACAGACAGATTTTTTGCTCACAAAAGATAACTGATTTTGATGAAACCAAACCTTCCCACTGTTCAAGTGGGATACTTGTATGAGAGATGAGAGATACTCATCTCAGGGCAAACATTTGTATCTCTGTATAAAAGACAGTGTTCAAAGACAAGTACTGAAGGTAACAAATGAACACTGGGCACTGCCTCACAGAGGTAGGTGGACACAGGGGTCTAATATTAAAAGAAAATGTTTGGTTGGATTTTTTCCCATTCAGTTCAAGTGAATCAGACCACTCAACTGAAGTGTAGCATCTCAAACAAGAAACCAGCCTAAAATAACTTCTGCTGACCTCAGCTGACCCTGAAAATTGTCAGATGGATACTCATCACCAAAGAATCTAACTGCTTTCTCCAAAGAGCAATATAAGACAGACAATTCTCTTCTGTTTGGTTGTCTGGCAAGCAGAAGGTTTCACAGGTAGTCTCATTTTATTTAAAAGTCTGATGAGCTTACTGTTTAAAAGCATTTGTGGGAAAGCTTGGGCTCAAAGATGGATTTTGCATTTTCTTAGAAATAAAAAAAGCAAAAGTCATCTCATATTGACTTGTCTTGGTGAAAATACTACAGATACAATAATGTTTCCAGAGACTGGCCCTTAATTCAATTCACCTAGTCAATAGCCATTCTGAACATTTTAGAGATGAAAATGGTACCCTTTGAGGATTACCGTGGGATAGATTCTGCCAAATAAATCATCAAGAGGAAAAAAAAACCCACATGACCTCCACTGCATATACTGACTAATTCCTCTTCACAAGCCAGAACTGCAATTTGCCATGAAAATAGCCTGATACTTTCTGTGGAAAACAAAAACAAAAACAAACAAAAAACCCAAACCCAAAACCAAAAAAAGACAAAACAATAGAAATGATCCCACCCAAATCCCTCCTTACCAACAGTTAACTGTAGCTTTCCAGCAGATTAATTTTTGAAAGAACCAAATCTCTGTTTTTTTAGGAAGATTCAGAACAAAGCTATTAATCATTGCTCTCCACAGCTGGGTCAACTAGTTCATACTTCTCCATTCTGGGGTCACTTGAAAACAGTAATTTGTCTTAAAATGTTCAGAAGCAAAAATTAACCTACCCTTTTTCAAGCTACCACTTACAGGTAGGACTTGTTGTTACACTTACAGGTCACACTGTGATTTTGCATATACAGTTCTGAATGAATACATGAACTGAAAAGGTAATTAATTTATTACAAAAGGCTATTTTTATAGGTTATAGTAGTGGCTGAAAGCTTAAAGGTTTTTCTGCTTTAAACAATTATATTAATTTTTTTTTGAAGATCAAAAGGAGATTGGAAAAATTATTTCTCTAAGAAGCAGTAGTCTTCTGAACCAATGTCATTTACTCTTAGCCATGATGTGATTTCCTTTGGATATAAATGTGCTGAACCTCAATCAGGATGCAGAGCAGCCAGTTAAAGGGGAACTTCAAAAAGCCCTCAAAAAGGGAAACCTGCATAAAAGTTCACAGTAATTTCTGCATACAGTTCTGAAAATGAAAGGGCTTTATAACATGAGTTCTCAGTTTGCAATTTAATGTGCACTGTTCATCTAAGATGCGTTTCTTAAGACTGCTTTTTGCTCTAAGATTCAGACAGACAAAAATTAGCCTTTAGATGTTTTCTCTTTTTAAAATTCTGTTTCTTCTTACATTTCAGAAACCTGAAAGTCTTTAAAATGGAGCCTTCTTTATGTAGCATTTTTGGACAAAAAGAATAGCATCTAACTGTATCATTTTCCACACTTTTAATGTGAAATGTTAGAAAAGGAACTCACGTCAGTGGATAAGAATGACTAATCCTTCAAAAATATGGATAAAGAAAACTGAGAATAGCTAGAATGAGGCCATAAAATAAAGCGTATCCTATCTTAACACAATTTTAATATTTTAATACATTTCCAATATCTTTCCAATTATGAAAAATTAAAGCATATGATTTTAATAAAGTACTGGGAAAGCCTCCAGGAGGCATAGGAGGCTTAATACAAGCCATATGCAAATCCATCCCTATGACTTTGTTATAAGTATATGGCATATTGTAAAAAAAACATACAAGTACACTGAGTTTAAAATTCTGTTTTGAAAATGGGAATTTTTCTGTCAGCTATATTTTGATACAAATATAACAACTTGCCCAACACAATAAAATGTAAATAGGCAGTTCCCATAGCAATGAAGGTGAAACACAGGGAAAAGCAGAAGTGAAAAAAATTGAGTAGGAAGAGTGAGTCTCTAAGAGCAAGCCCCTTTGGCAAAATATTGACAGATGTAATGAAGAAGTACCAGTAGAGGATGTTAATATAGTAGGTCATACTCCTGCTGAACACTTGTTTGTAACAGAGGAGAACAGATTGTGGGAAATGTAGCAACACATCAGGCCAAAAGAGGAGTAAAATTTCCAACAGGAGACAGAGATGTAGCAGGTGTTACAAAAATAATATTTTCCAACAGAACTCAGGTCACTGAGAGCAATCCATGATGGAATGCAATCACTAGATAATGATCTTCTGGGAGATAATGCCTTTAGTACAGATCACAGAGATCACTCTATATAGACAAAATATTGCACATGAGGCTGCTTCAGTGCAAGAAGGGGTTTTCCTCCTTGCAGCAACTTTCCGTCACATTTCCCATTGCTATAACCAGAATTATAATTCTGCTGAGTACTGCATATGAGGAAACAATCCTGAGCAGAATTGCAGTCCCTTGCTGGGAAACACTGGAGGTTCTAGCAGCAACAACTGTAAATGTCTTTTTCATCATTACTACCCTAAGCTCTATTTATATAGTTTCCTACAACCCTGATCCCAGCATATAAAGCACACCTAATAAAAAAGATTGGTATAATACATACGTAAACAACCTGCTGAAGATCAAGACTTGAGGAACCACTTAGAAGTTGACTCAATGTTTTAAGAACGTTTAAGTTTAAGAACAGAGTTAAAGCAGGATTGCCATGATTCTGCTGCAAGGCGAATACTCCATGGTTGTTGCTTAAGCATGAGATTATTTTTAAAGCTTTTCCTATTTTGGTGGAATCTGTAAGATTCTGTTCCTCAAACACTTTAAGGTATGAGTGCACTTCAAATTGCTGTAAAGGGACTGGCTAGTATTTATGCAAGTCATCCAACATCAGGGCTCTAAATGTAGTATGGAAAATAACTTTTTTATAACCATCTAAAATGCATATGCAAGCTTTTCTATTTTACCTGGAACAAAAAGCCTAAATTCCAAAGAGCTCATTCTGAAACCAGCCCAGCTCCTCCTTGCTCTCCACATTCTAGCTCCTGAATTTCCTTCTCTATGTTTATATGATTTCATACAGAAAAAGCAACAAGCAGAGTTGTTCACATACAACTCCTTGGTTGGTTAAATAACTTACTTTGAGCTTTGATAAGCTGCTTCTCACTTTGAGTAAAGAGGACAGATCAAAGAAAATTATGCAATTACATTACACCCCTGCTCAAAGCACACAGTGAGGTTCTAGCTAGTCAGTTTCTGAAATTCATTGCCAATCTTTAAAATGTCCAGAATTTTGATTGTTGCTCTCTCCTGCCACACGGAAGCATTTGATACTTTGACATTTTGACTTCCCCCCCAAAAAAAATTTTACTTTCTTAAATGTAGAGAGAAGCATGGACACATTTGGTCATTTTTCTTGGCTTCTGAGTGATGATTTTAAATGTATTTTTATTGAGTAATATGTACATGTCTACCTAAGATTAATTCCTTAGAAAATGACTGTGGTCATTCCACTAAAATTATAAGTACCTTTATCAAGAGAAAAAGAAAAAAAAACATAATCAAGGTTCCATATTGGGTAATATTTTTTCTTCAAGGTTCAGCAACATATGAAAAAAGAACAATATCTAATTTTCTAAGTCTGTGTGCGCTACACCTAAAGCAACTAAAAAGGTTAAGTCCATCTACGACAGAGCAAGACTAAAATTTTTCTGTCCATGTGTTAGTTTCCGCTTCCAACCATGAAATTAAATGTATTAATAAGATTTTAATTATTAATTTGCTCTGTATTTTAGCATCAGGAAGAGAGAAAGCTGAATAGTCCTACCACATAATACGCACAAGTTCATAGAGGTTAGCCTTGGAAGGAGACTTTAATAAATTGCATTTTAGGAAGCACATTTATTGGAACGGAATTACTGATTTTTTTGTGTCGTCTTGATTTTAGTGGGTTTGGAAAAGAAGCATAGCACTATGATGCAGAAGATGTATATTACTACTGGCTTCCTAATAGATGGCTTGCAATACATATTAAAAGAATATACTAATATATATCAAAGTCTACCCTGATATAAAACCTTCCACCATGTCAAGCTGATAAGTAATTTTCACAAGTTTTCATGAATTTTAGAAGAGTTTGGTCAGCTGAGCCTGATTATAAATGTAAAATTAGAAACAGTAAGAATAAATCTCAATGATCTAAATACTCAAGAAGTAGAAACACTGACATCAGTATGAACAAAAAGTGAATACAGAAAGAAAAGGAATAAATACAGGACCATCCAGAAAATATGCCCCCACCCCCCCCAAAAAAAAGGAAAAAACATACAAATATTTGTAAGGATTATGTGCATACATATGTTTTGAGAAAGGTGGGTAACCAAGACTTAAATTTTGAGATTTTAAACGTTAACTGATTTTATACAACTGGTGTTAATCTTTAAAAATCAATACTGAATCAAATCAACTTTATATACCTTAAGTCACTGAAAGGATTCCCTGCTTTAACAAGGATAGGCTCTGAGGGGTAGAATTTATATTAAATCAGGTTAATGACAACAAGAATCATACTTCCAATACTGTCTTACCAAAATGTAAATAAAAGCACTGTTATATGTTATTAGAAATGCTCAAGATAATCAAATTATAATTAAAGAATATATTTATTAGTACATAATAGAAAACAAAACAGTATAACATTTCAGACGCCCATCGGGGACCCACAGGTCCCACGAATGGAGTATCCTCCTAGATTAAAATATTTCTTGTGGTACCTTATCTAATTTTGTATGCCAAATTTTTCTCCTGTCCTTTTCATTCTGCAGCTGTTTTTTCTCAGGGTCCTCTGTCACGGTTGCTCTGAACAGAAGGTCTTTCTCCAGAACTGCCCAACTTCTGGCAGGATGGGTGCAGCCCTGGGCTACATGGTACACCAAAGAGCACACTGGTTGTTTAAAAACCCCGCTTTTTATATCTTTGTGTTACATAAGCTGTTACATATTAATTTACTATCAAGTCACCTTAAAAGGTAACTTTTCTCTTCCAGACGGAGTGTTGTTGATTGCAACATACCCTCCCCTAGGGTCTTGCATCACTCTTTTGTGTAAAGGGTGTGTGTGGGGGTTTCTTTTGTTATCCACATTGTAGACAGAGATACATTTTTATTTATAATTTTATTCCCTGTTTCCCGGTCGCAAAATTCCCTGGTTCAGATCCAGATAGGATCTTTACCTTACAGTTTCTATGATACACCTATAAGTTAGTAAATATAAAAATAGTTCTTTTGTTAGTACTTTTTTCCAGCTTCTGTCCATCTCTGTCTCTGTTATCAGTAGCTGTCTGGTTCCTTGGCCCCTCATCAGCTCCTAGATATGCATGTCAAAGGATGTTTATTCTGTAGTCAGACATTGTCTCTCTGAAGGATTAAATTTGTGACAGAGTGGTCTCCTTGAAGGGTTAAGTTGTTAAAGAAATGGTTATTATGTAACTATAACCAATTATCTATATTCTTACTGACAAAATTTTAATCAACCTATTATAAGCACAGTCTCAAAAAATCTTTTTTTTTTTTCTCTTTTTCTCTTTCCCTTCTATAGCAAGGGATACCAAGACTCCTATCATTCCTTCCTCTTTGACTTTTATTTTCCTGGTCTTTTAGCTTTCAAGCTGCTTTCCTGCATAGTTCAGAGACACCAGCATTGAGGGAAAGAGAAGGAAAAATGGATGAAGAAAATTTGAATCAAAATTAAATCATTCAGATAACCCTTGAAATATGGTACTGTGAAAAAAAATAAAAGCACATTCCTAAGGTTCTCTTCTGTGGGTGCCACCTAGTAGGAAATAAATAACTACCACTACCACTGGTAGGAAATAAAATAATCTGCAGTATATTAATTTTAGTCTTAAATATGGAGATTAAATAGGATCTGCTCATACAACTTGAATGTAAACCTGGATAAATCTTAGTAATTGAATTGTCTATTTTCATGCATTAGAAGGAAATATTTCTATGTGTTTTCCTTAACCTGACCTTTTGTTAATGACTGTCATGTGAAAAAGGGAGATTTCCTTAACTCTTCCTGATTCATTTGTCTGTCAGTGCCCCAGGAAAGCCAAGACCCTTCTGCCCAACCAGTCTGTCAGCATCCTGTTATGGGGACCCTTCACCACATAGTCCTGTGAGATCAGAGGGTGATTCAACTGCCCTTTTCAGAGGGCTGAGCCAAAAGTTTAAGGGAAACACCCCCAGCAGGTCTTCGTAGTTTATTTGACAGTGTTCCCACTGCTGGCAACTGCTAGTGCCTGTTAAGGACTCTCTTCAACAGTTTACAGAATAGCACTCTTTATTAATATAAATTGTGATAGGTTAAGGTTTGAAGGTTACCAGTGATGGTATCTGACTGCAAAAATGTACTTAAAGCAATACACAGACAAGCTCAATCCCAATCAAAGTATGCAGTGCATGTAGAGTACAGTTCTTACCCTAGAGGCATCCCAGTGGGGGAGAAGAGAGGTTCAGGCCATTGACTGAT